>OY813003.1:7177252-7664752 GCA_963681545.1 Germaria angustata | reverse complement strand
AATAGTATTACAATAGAATAATAGAAGAATGCAATATATAAAATCGGTAATATAAGTTGATTTTTTATATATTTTGTGCATTTGCGCAAAATTTATGA
Source organism: Germaria angustata (assembly GCA_963681545.1). NCBI lineage: Eukaryota > Metazoa > Arthropoda > Insecta > Diptera > Tachinidae > Germaria > Germaria angustata. The sequence goes on along the minus strand of OY813003.1, from coordinate 7,664,654 downwards.
CGTTCGAAATCATTCTTAATTTTTTTTTTTTGGCATAGTTCGAATTATTGAATGTTTGTATTATATTTTTCAATTATACGTTCGTACATTTCACGGTTTACTTTATTTGAAAACATTCCATTTCTGAGTTCGTCCTCTATGATTGTCTTCAGCTTCAGAACGTCACGCAGTTTAGAAGCATAGTTATGCTTAATTAAGTTAATAAAATATCCACCTACGTAAGAATTATTAATAAATGATATTTTTAAGTTGAAAAAAATCTACATACAGTGTGTCAGTAACCAAGAAAGAATATAATGTAACAGAAAAAGTTCAGCAAAACTAAAAAAATATTTCAATTTTTTTACATTAAAAATGGTCGGTCCTAAAGAAATACTAATTTCGGTGAAATTACAAAAAAAAAATAGGTCATGTGAGGAAATCGCTGAAATGTTCTACGGTGCAAACAATTATTTGGAACAATAAATATACCGATTCTACAGAAAGCAATCCGCTGTATGTAGATTTTTTTACTTGACTATATATTAATCTAGAGTTTGATTTCAAACCATTTTTAATTCGAAATTGAACCGGTTCGTTTGCTGGGTATAATATATGAAGATAATGAAAAATTACTAAGAGAAAGAGAAACTTACAGTACGTTACATATATGTACATGATTTCGGCCAAATTACTTGATTTGCCCAAATTACGTAATTTTGCGACATGATTTCGCATATAATTTTCATATGGGCAAATTATCTCTAATAACTTGATTTGGTCCAAATTATGTCGAAAGTTGTCTGCGCGGCTGTTTTATTACATATGCAACTCTGGGGCATCCATTATTAGTGGCTTACAAATCTGAAAAGGTAACATTTAAGTACGAATAAAATATGAAGAATGAATGTTGAATTTAATTTTATAAAAACTCAATGTAATTTTTCATTTTTATAAGGTTTTTATTGTTATATTATTGTTATCCTATTGAACAAAAATTGTATTTCTTTTATGTTAAAAAACAAGTGAGCAATACAAAAGTAAAATTAATGTTCGAAATTCGAACATGAAATCACTTACAACATAATGGAAACACTTCGAAATTATTTCCTCATATCAACTTGATTTGATCATAATGGATACGTACTATTATATGCAAACCGTAAATGCTTTTTCCACAAAAATATATAATTTTATTTTACCACTTTTTTCTTATTTGCAAATTAGTACCTTTTTTTTAAAAAGGTTTCTTACACAATTTTTATCAAAATTGTAAATATTGTGGATATAAAATTTTTTATTAAATTTTCTTGTTTCTTTTTATGTTTTAATTATATATATTTATAAGCTTTTCCACTTTTTTATTCAATTTTATAAAAAAAACTGTATAACTATAAAATTATATATTATTATATTTTTAAGCTTTCCTATTTTCTTTTTTCAGTTCTATAAAAATTATTTATAATTAATAAGTTTTCTGGAATTGTGGACTAGGTTAGGTTAGGTTAGGTTGATTGGAGGGGTGTGATAGCCCATGGCATACGACATACACTTAAGCCAGTGAAGGCTTGATGGTGCTACTAGAAGTTCGCACCCAAATATTTGCAAAATAACAACTATACACTGTACTTACTTCAAACGTGAACCCTAATATGTTATACATAAATGTAATAAATATATTCCTAGAACTCATTTGGATTGCTTGTTTGATGGACATATTACAATCTGTCCTCTTTGATCTACTCCGAAAAATATCTCAAAATGGGATATTTTCTTAATCTAGCATCACTATTTTCAATCGTTCTTTCTTCCTCTTTGAACATGTTTTCAACACATTTGAACATGTTTTCAATACATTCCACTATTACCTTCAGTGGTGAATAACTTTTCTTTAGCAAATTCTTTTAATTATATTTTAAAGATGGAGAAAGAAGTTCTTGTAAGTGCAAGTTTAAGTATTTATATGTATGTGCATTCACATTGCAGTTAAATTATTTATTTAAAAATATTTAATTATATGTCTAAAAGTGTGTGTTTATATTATTAATACACTCTGATGATCACTTATGATTACATAAAAATACTGTTAATGGAATAAAATATGGAAACAGCAAGATATTTCGCTTAAACGTTTCAATAGAATAAAAACATTTTCAAATTCGTGAAGGAATCAAATAAAAAACATACATATATGAATCGAATTAAAAAATTATTTCATAAAGTATGCTCCAGCAATATACATATGTATGTACCATAAACTATTCTGTGGTATGTACTGTCGGCATACGAACCGCAGAAGCTACAACAAACAATACGTTTTGGAAACTCTGATTGTGTGTGTGTGTTTACGCATGTTTGTATCTAATAGTACGTTTCAAGTTGAAACTTTCAACACAAAAACGACTTAGCAGCAAAAGTATATGACTACTTTTCAAGTGCTACAATTTTGTGTCAACGTCAACGCCAAATATGTCTGCAAAGAAGGAGGAGGAAACGCATACAAAAGTATTTGTTAATTCTTATTGCAAATACTATAAAAAAAACTCCAAGGCTTTGGAAATTGGTTAGCTTTAGCATGTATTTTTGCTAAATAGTTCTTAATTCTGTATTTATTTAAAGGATCGTTCTTCGAGATTTTGGGAACACGACTGCCAAGTAAACGAAGATGAAATATTTAAAAACAATTTCCGGATGTCTCGTAGAACGTTTAACATACATTGTAAATACTTACAAAGCATGAAAAAATAAAACATTACCTTTAGAAGTGCTATTCCCTTAGAAAAAAGGGTAGCAATAGCTTTATATGCCTTGGGCTCTTCTGCCAAATACAGAAGCATTGGAAATTTATTTGGTGGTTTGTCAATGGTGTGCAAAATATTGATACAATTTCGTCATGAAGTGTACAGTCAATTGAAACCTATATATTTAAATGAGTTTCCTTTGTCCAATGAAACTGTGGCAGAATGCGTAAGAGGCATTAGGATTACTCCAGTGCCTTGTAATATATTGTTTATATTTGTCTAATAAAATGTACAACAATTTATTTAAAGATGGATGTCACATTGAAGTTATTACAACTGTAAAGGTGAATTCACCCGTTCGTTCTGAACGTTCCGAACGATTTTTTTTATATGTAGTTTGACGTCTCTATTTTTGAGAGAGTGAGAGAAAGAGAGTAAATTTAATGCGGAACAATTTTTGCTTGAATTGGTTTAATTTTAATTATCGTCCCGAACGAATTGAACTGTGCTGCCAGATATATACATTTTTTATGCAAAATTGAAATGAGCTGCCACATCATATTATATGTACATATGTATGTATTATAATATACAAGTTTATTTGTAAATTTTTTTATATTTATTTAACTCAATAGCTATTAGAGCATGCACTCGACTTAAATTCATTTATATATTTTTTATTTTATAAAAATTTGCTTAATTTAGAACACAGCAAATTGCAATCATCTGCCACTGTGCTGCCTGCTTGTAAAAGTAACACACAGCATTTACAGAGTTGTTGCATATGGTAGCTTTGTTTCTACAGAATATTTGTTCGACGCGGGTGAATCTTCTGTGAGCAAACTCTCAGTAAACTAAAATTGTCTCTCAACGAAAACTTCCTGCAAAACGAACGGGTGAATTCACCTTAAGGGTTGGTATTCAACTGTTTTATTATCTCTAGTAGACAACATGTATGTATGTACACCATAAAATAATAACATATAAATATCTGTATTAGCCTTTGTATATTATGTGTATTTTTAGATATACTTAGGTTTCTTTATATAAATGTGGGAAGTACAGGAAGGTGTAATGACTCTCAAATATATGAAAGATCAATGTTAAAGAAATCGCTTGACGAAAGTCAAGCCTTGTTGGAAAATTCTAAAGATATATGTGGAGTAAAGGTTTACATCATTGGGGATTCAGCTTTCCGCTTTTCGAAAAAATTAATGAAGCCTTATCCTTTTAATGCCGAGAATGACCACAAAAGAAAAACTTTCAATTATTTTCTGTCAAAAGCAAGAAGAGTTGTAGAAAATGCTTTGGTCACCTAAAAGCTCTCTTTCGTCGTGTAGAAAAGGGCATCGATAATGATATAATTTATAATAACATTATCATTCAAACATATTGTGTTCTTCATAATTTCCTAAATGCACATAATGATAATGTTGTAATCTGTCGTTTTAAGATTATTTATTGAAATCAAATGGTTACAATATATATATTTATTGGCTAATAGTATGTTGACCTATAAGTATGCTTTGGTTCCTCACAGCACAGAATATTATACAGAATACCCAACTTTGACGTTTAAAAAGGGTCCAAATCAGATTTTTACCAGTCAGGGAAGAGTGAGATAGGAAATAAAATTAATAAGGGTGATACAATGTACTAAAGGCAACAGATATACATAGGGTTGCCAGATTCAATATGAGCACTAACTTGACATTTAGTGCAAATGAGCTTGATTTTAAGAAGAGAACTGGACAAATTGAAATATTTGCTTAAAAACTAAAAATACGGGATAATATCAATTTTTTTAATTTATTAAAAATTCTTTATTTATTAAAAACGGAAATAAAGGATGTTTACTTACAAAAAAAAAAAAAAAAAAAAAAAAAAAAAAACAAGAATAACATAAAAAGTTCAACAATTCAGTCATTTCTTTAAAGGAAAATTACATAAAATTCATTCAGTTCGTTACTTATAAATGTACGTTTGTATATTTTTAACATACATAGGTGTATGCACAGTAAGCGCCAAAAGAAATGTCTTTTATGTTATAAACAATAAAAAAGCAACAAAAATAGAAAGTTATTTCTTAATATTGTTTAAAAGCGATAACAAAATTTATTTAGAAAAAATAAAACTAAAAAACCTTTTATATTCTTTCCGTTCGAGTTCAATTCAATGAAAACTAAATTTGGAAAAAATGGACTTAGTTCGTACTAAATACAGTGATGAGTCAAATTATGTGTGTTGATACAGGGATAAAATTATATGTTGCCAACAATTAAACTTTACTGCCAAAAAACGAAATTTTTTAGATGTAACCAACTGCAAATTTTAATTTTGAAAATGTTCAATTTCAGCTTGACAAATATTGCTTGAGCTTGAAACTTGACATTCACTAAAATATCTTGACAATCAAGCTCATTCCCGGCCATCTGGGAAATTTATAAAATTACATTAAAAATGTAATTAAATAAATAATATAAAATATAAGTGCAAAAAAATTTATGTGCAAAGTGGTGTAAATGTGTTTCCAACTATAGCAATAGTGTACAATGTTAATGCAATAGTTGGAAACAATAAATTCAGAAATATGTATCTGTGCGTAAAACAATAGGCAGTGAAAAACTGCAATAGTGAAAATGAAAATGTTTCCAACTATAGCAATAGTGTACAATGTTAATGCAATAGTTGGAAACAATAAATTCAGAAATATGTATCTGTGCGTAAAACAATAGGCAGTGAAAAACTGCAATAGTGAAAATGAAAATGTTTCCAACTATAGCAATAGTGTACAATGTTAATGCAATAGTTGGAAACAATGAATTTAGCAATATCTGTTTGCGTACAACAATAGGCAGTGAAAAAAAGCAATCAATAATGAAAATGTACACGAAGTTAAATTAGTCTTATAAACTTAATATATATATGTATAATAAAACTTAATATTAATTTATGTTTCGTTGATTGCCATTCTATAATTACAGCAATTACGGCGGTGTTGAAAAAACTCGTTGCACCGGATGTGGACATTTGCAGCTATTACTCTGTGACTGGCACAAAGATGGCAAATTATTTAACGAGGTAAGACAAATATGAATTGATATATTGATAACTTTGTTAACCATAATTTTTCTTATCTCATTGTAGTATTGTAAGGTGCATTTTCTTGATTGCCAACAGCTAGAGCAAACTATGGCAAGGACTGAACAATGTTTATAATAAGTCCTATTTATTCCATATCAAATAAAAGTCTTAAGAGAAATTTATGTTAATGCATTTATTTAAAATAATTAGTGTATAGTGTATAATACAAAAATATTGTTTAATTTTATTAAAGACTAATTGAATTTTATTTTTAAATTTTAATTTCCATATCAAATAAATCTTAAAGAATGCATTTATTTTAGTGTATAATACAAAAATATTGTTTATTTTTATTAATTTTGTTAATTTATATATTATCTATACATTGAAAAGGTAAAGAGAAAATATGAAAAATTAAAAAGAAACAATAATTATATTAACTTGCAATGTGTTTGTAATTTATTGGAAAAATATAGTTATAATATAGTGTGTTATTAGATTGCTACCAGTTGTTGTTGTTTTACATGGATAAATTAATTACCCCAAAAATGAACTCTGCCGAAAAATGCCGATCGCATGCATAAAGCCGTTTCACGGTAGATTCTATACCTAATAAATGACACCATTCGGAGCGTCTATAATGAAAAAAGCAATAATATATATTATCGCATTTCCAATTCCATAAAATTAAACAAATATCAACAAAATTAAAAACAATCCGTTTTTTTAATTTTTAAGCTTAAGGTCTTTTATTTCTTTAAACAATTAAATTAAAAATAACAATCAATATTTCGATACTCATTGAGTATCATCTTCAGGACAATTCTCTTTTTGTCCTGAAGATGATACTCAATGAGTATCGAAATATTGATTGTTATTTTTAATTTAATTGTTTAAAGAAATAAAAGACCTTAAGCTTAAAAATTAAAAAAACGGATTATTATAAAAGAGGTCAAAAAAATATAGATACATTATTAAAATTAAAAACAAATATAATTTCAACAAACAAATAATATAAAAAGCAAAATTAAATATGTACATATATACACATACCGCAAATATAAGCTGATGATTATTTTTTAAATGAAACTTGTACATCGTCTTTAACTACTGCAAACTTAAATCAATTATTTTTTTTCACAAATTTCATTTAAGAAATAATCATCCCTTAAATTTATATTTATGTATATGAAATATTACCACCACATAAAGTTTTACACGTATACGTTAGGTACATAAGAAAGTAACACATTTGTACATTGGATAACAATACAACTAAGTATATCCAATGTGCAATGTATATTCCTCCAGCAAAGATTTATTACATTGGATAGCAATACAATTCTTTCCAATGTACAAAGTCTTCTGGCTTGTACCACGGATCACAACTAAACTCACACACGACACTTATTTTGACTAAGAACTTACCTGGTAGGATTCCTCGGGAAAATGTGGAGTCTCGCTCCTGCTGGGCATCCCATAACACAATGTCGGCTCCTAAAAAACAATAATACATTATGTAATTCTACCTGAAAGGAAGGATTCTTTCAATACTTACATTTTTTCCTCTGCTTATTTTTCCCCTTGTACACCTAAATAAGTATGGATGTATTGACAGTTTAGTTTTTCTTTAGCATTTTTTTGCTGTCAATAATTTGGCGCAAATTTTTTTCTTTTAATTTGCGCCAAATTCCCTTAAACACTTGAATAAAAAAAATTTTTATTTGCTTATATTTTTTTAGACAATATTATTCAGAAACCAAAGGTGCCTGTCGGAATGGACCGATATATTACAGTGGTAAAGCGCGGGCGAAGCCCAAATTCTTCAAAGATCTCATCTGTTCCCAAGATATCCAGGGATATCGACACCGCCACAGTTAACCGTCAAAACCGCTTTAAAATATTGCAGGATGACATTGACAAACCCGAAGCATCCCCAAAAAAACCTCCAAACCACCACCCATTTATTTGAGAGAAAAAAATTCAAACTCCCTCATCAAAAAACTAATCTCGGTCATTGGCGAAAAGGCATTTCACATTGTCCCAATAAAACGTGGTAACATTGACGAAACTAAAATTCAAATATATGAAGAAAAAGATTTCCGGAAAATGGTTAATGAATTCGAAAAGAATAAAACAAGTTTTTACACATTCCAGCTTAAAAGCGCTAAAGGCCTACAGATCGTACTGAAGGGCATAGATTCTTATGTTGTCCCTGCTGAAATAAAAGATGCTCTCACCCTCCAAGGATTCAAGGTAAAAAATGTATCCAACATAATAAACAGGGATAAGATCCCCCAACCTCTTTTTCGTGTTGAACTGGAGCCTAACGATATAATATTGAAGAAAAATGAGACCCATCCCATTTATAATTTAAAATATCTCTTATACCGAAAAATCACAGTTGAAGAACCACACAAGCGTTCTGGACCCGTACAGTGCCATAATTGTCAAGAATACGGCCACACTAAAACTTATTGTAAATTACCTACTGTTTGTGTTGTGTGCGGTGAATTACACAACACTGCTATTTGCAATAAGTCGAAGGACCAGAAGGAAAAGAAGTGCAGTAATTGTGGAGGTAATCACACTGCTAACTACAGGGGATGTCCTGTATACTCTTTCGTTAAACAGGCTATGAGTCAAAAGCCTAAAGTAGTCCCAGCGCAAACAGGAAATACGTACTCCGCCAATTATCCTGTAATGGCCCAACCAATCTCTACACAAGTATCGTATGCTGACGCTGTGAAGATCAACTCCGTTCCCATGCAAAAAGTGTCACCACCAACTAATACAACAAATGCAAATGCAAGCTTTAATTTCAGTCGCCTTGAAAATACTATTGATAATTTGGTGCAAACTATAAACAACTTTACAACAAATATGACTAGTATGATGCAAGAAATGCTGCGAATGCAGAACACACTGCTTCTAGCATTAGTTAACAAGCCATGAACACGTTAAAAGTATGTTTCTGGAACGCAAACGGCATTCGCCAACATAAAAATGAACTAGAGCACTTCCTCACGGTAAAAAATATTGATATAATGTTGGTATCTGAGACTCATTTGACTTCAAGAAGCCTTTTTAAAATTAGTGGCTATACCTTATATGATACAAAGGACCCGAGAGGAAGAGCATGCGGAGGATCAGCAGTTCTAATAAAGTCAAGACTCAAACACTACATTCTTGAGAATATTAGTGAGAACCATCTGCAGGCAACAAATATTTGTATCCAAAATTTTTGTACAAATTTTGTGATATCATCAATTTACTCCCCTCCCAGATTTTCAATCTCTGAGGATCAATATGAGGATTTTTACAGAACTCTTGGACCTTGTTTCGTGGCAGCTGGGGACTACAATGCAAAACATACGTTCTGGGGATCGCGTCTTATTACACCTAGAGGTCGAGCATTATTCAACACAATTTCAAAAATGGGTTTGGATGTCATTTCTAGCGGGGAGCCCACTTACTGGCCTACTGACCCACAAAAAATTCCAGATGTTATAGATTTTGGCGTCATGAAAAATATCTCTAGGGATTTAATTCATGTTGAAGCTTCTCATGATCTCTCCTCCGATCACTCGCCAACGATCGTTACAATTTGTAGCCCACTAAGAAGTGACTTACCTCACCCATATGTGAAGATGATAAATCATGTTAATTGGCTGGGGTTCAAAAAATATCTCAGTAGTCATTGTACGGGAAACATCAGGCTTAGAACTCCCGATGATATTGAACTTAACATTGCCAATCTTACCGAGAATATTAAACAGGCTGCTAAACATGCCACTACTTCCTATCCGCAGACTGGGTTTAATAGAATTTATTCTGCGGATATTGAACGTCTCGTATGTGAAAAAAGAAGAGCTAGAAGGGAATGGCAACAGCACAGATCACCACAACATAAAATCAGACTTAAAGAATGCACAAAACGACTCCAAGAGTTGCTTGCATCTGAAAAATCTGCTTCTCTTAAGAACTATCTGGAAGGTCTCGATGCTACAGCAGCATCTCCTTGTGGCGCGCTGCTAAAAAACTTAAAACACCTGTTGAGTCTAAACCACCCCTGCGCACTTCTACCGGAGGTTGGGCAAGAACTAATACTGAAAAAGGTAACATATTTGCTGAGCATTTAAAACACGTATTTACCCCAAACATATGTACTGGTGCTGTTGATTTGCCGAGTGTAGTTGCTCTACCCCCTCGACCCATAAAGTTTAAGATGCGTGATGTACAAAAACTAATTGCTGAAACCAACCCGAAGAAGGCCCCGGGTATTGATGGAATTAGTAACAAGATGCTGATGAAGTTGCCTAGTATTGCTATTAGAATCCTCTTGTTCATTTTTAATGGCATTTTACGAGTGGAGTATTATCCACACAGCTGGAAACTTGCCATGGTCAAAATGATTCCAAAGGCGGGTAAAGATCTTACTAAGCCTGAATCATATAGGCCAATAAGTTTGCTGTCAACAATTTCAAAGCTCTTCGAAAAACTGCTCATGACAAAATTATCCCCAATTCTAGCTGAGAATGGGTGCATACCGGACCATCAATTTGGGTTTAGAAGTCAGCATAGCACCATTGAACAATGTCATAGATTGGTACATTTTATAAGAAGAGCATTTGAAGAAAAGAAGTACTGTTCTTCCCTCTTTATTGATGTTTCTCAGGCATTTGATAAAGTGTGGCATGAGGGCCTGATTTTGAAATTGAGGACATATCTACCAATGAACATTGTGAATCTATTGGAAAGTTACATTCTTGCCCGGAAGTTCACTGTCGTGGAAGGAGACTTCATGAGTGTGCCCGAAACTATCTCATCCGGTGTGCCACAGGGTAGTATACTGGGACCAGTTTTATATTTGATTTATACCTGTGATATGCCTCTGAGCAGTAATATCTTCACTTCTACATTTGCCGATGATACAACCTGCCTTAGTATGCATGAAAACCCTCACGAGGCATCCCGATATCTTCAGAATCATATTAGCCTGTTGGAACTATGGTTGAACTTATGGAGAATAAAAGTAAATGAACAAAAGTGTGTTCATGTCACATTTACTCTACGAAGAGACACTTGTTCCCCCATTCGAATCAACAATCAAGTTGTTCCTCAACATTCACAGTGTAGTGTAGTCACATCGGCACTTGTGTACTTGATGCGACCACACAGAAAAACAAAAAGGTTTTGTTTACACAAACAAACCAACCCCAATTAATGTCAATGTCTCATTAACCTATATCAGTAACACTTATTTTGGTAATAACCACTTGAATTCTTTAGTGCAACTTGATGCCCGCGCAGTAATATTCCAACATTAATAATTTTTGTTTGAATACAGTTCATTGTCCACTTGAACTGATTTTTGTCATATTCATTTATTTGGAGTATCGTATTCATTCATAATTAAAAACTAAAAGAATGCTGAATGCCTGGTATTAAGAAAGCAAAACAAAAACATGTAAAATTATAATACTTCTGAGTGACACACTTTTGAGTGTCATATTAAATTGAGTACATTCATATGCACTAATCAGCGATTGGTCAAAAGAAATATTGTAATTGATTTACTATGAAACTAAAAGAAACAAATGTACATTTACGATAAGCTAGAATAAGTTAGAAAGGAATAGTTTATTCCGATAAGTAGGTATATAAGCCCATTCAAAATTGGAATAAATCATCAATTAACTTTGATCAGAAACAACAATCGCTTGTGTCTTTTTCTAATAAAAGAGAAAACATTACATGGCGATCCTGCCAACTTGGTTTTAAATACAGCAGTTTTGCTTAAAAATCAAGGGCATGCCTGGAGTTCAACATACACAGCTTATGCTTAGTTGAATCCTTGTGTATAAATCCTTGTATATACATATTTTCAAACCAAAGAAAAATACATTACATGGCAGAAAGAAAATCCTGCATTTCCATTAACAAGATTGGAAAATGTATTCGATCGACCTGATAGAGCCAAATATGTTTCACACCACACCTTCAAAGAAGCTGAAGCAGTATATAACTTGGCATTTCAAAAAAAAAAAATCAGCCGTATACCGATTTACATCATAGACATAGCAAATTGATGTATAGCAAAACAATGCACGCTCAGGCTCAACAGCAACAATTACATCATCATTCCCAGCACACTCCGTACCAAATATCTTCAGCTGCGTTGCAAGCTTCAAGTAGTATTGCGACATCTGCTACAAATGAATGTAATACAGAAATCCATCAACAGCTACAGCACCAACAAATCCCTTATCACCATGCTGCGACCCAAATACAGCAAATGCCCCAGCAACCATTAAATCATCCATCGATTACTTATCATCATAACAACATCAAGATTATAAATTACTTTGAACACTATATTATTAAAATTAAAGAAAATATTAGAATTCTAAAACAGGGTTTGAAAATTATATATGAAGAAACCTTCAATATAATGATATTCACAAATTTATTTTAGCGAAACACTAGATTATAAATTATTCCAATAGACTTCTTAAGGAAATATCTCTGCAAAATAGATTATGAAACATTTACAATACCTTTTTTTGTTAATAATAATAAAATAAATCTTCCAATGCATAAAAAAGCAATTACGTCAATTCAAATAAAAATTTCCCCAGAACAGAAATAATACAAACAATAAACTTAAACTTAACAGAATACAGTGTAATTTTTAATTAAAACCAAGTTTATATCTAAGTAATTCGATAGCCCCCAAAAGTGGCATGACACATTTAAACATTTTAAACACAACAAATAAACATTACACTCCAAACTGACCCACATTAAATTACTAAACACAACAAACGAGACAGTGACGCTAGAAAACATCAAACTGCATACTGACCATATTTCATACGCAAGCAAATCACTGCAAAAACATGACATAAACAAGCCAGTTATAGAAAAAGAACTCCTTGCAATTCATTGGAGCATAAATTACTTTAGACCTTACCTATATGGCAGAAAATTTATTGTAGTAACAGATCATCGCCCACTAATCGCATTATTCTCACACAAAAACCCAAGTTCAAAATTGACTAGAATTCGAATGGAATTATCAGACTATGACTTTGAAATAATTTACAAAAAAGGAAAAAATAATACCAATGCAGACGCACTATCAAGAATACAACTGAACTCCGATATATTAAAATCAATGATACCAGAAAAAATTGATGAAAAAGAAAATAAAGCGCTGATGATAACTAGAAATATGAGGAAAAATATGATACAGAACGAGGAAAATAAAAATGAAGAAAATAAAGAAAACAAAAAAGAAAAGAAAAATGGTAATACAAAACCTATTGAGCCTGATCAACTCAAAATATGGGAATGTACATCCAAAAGAGATACGAAACTTGCAAGAAAATTGAAGTTTGTATTCGAAAAGTCGACTAAAAAAATAAAAGTTGAAAACGATTCTGCTCTAAATGAAACGTACGTCAGATGTAGCGATAATCCCGATTATTTAGATAATATGTTGGAGAAACTACCTTCTGTTTTAGGCAGAACAAATTGTGTTAAGTTAAGTAAGAGAAAAGTGACGAAATATTTAAAAAGATAAGTATAGAAAAATTCAAAGAGAAAATGAACAGAAATAAAGAAAATGACGTCATAATAATATTGTATAGTAATCCTCAAAGAATAACAGATGAAGAAAGAAAAATGGAATTAATTAAATTGTATCACAGCACACCATGCGGAGGACATTTCGGAGTAAGAAAAACTTTAATAAAACTGAAACACAAATACATATGGAAGAATATGTATAAAATGGTAAAAAAATACGTTTTAGAGTGCGATCTGTGTCAAAGAAACAAACAAGTAAGACACACAAGAGAACCGTTATGCGTTACAGATACGCCAAAAGATAGTTTTTCCACTGTAGTTATCGATACAGTTGGACCCTTACGACCTTCTGGAAACTATCGCTATATATTAACAATGCAATGTGAGTTGACTAAGTATATAATCGCTGCACCAATGGAAAACAAAGAATCCAAAACAGTTGCAAAATGTTTGATAGATAATTTAATTTTAAAATATGGCATATTTAAAACTCTAAAAACAGACAGAGGTACAGAATTTGTAAATGAATTAATGAAAGAAATATGCACTTTGTTAAAAATAGACCACAAAACATCAACACCGTACCATCATGAGACACTTGGTACCGTAGAAAGAAATCACAGAGTTCTAAATGAATACTTTTTGTCATTCGTAAACGATGATTATTTGCATCATTGGATACCATATTATGCTTTTGCATATAATATAACCCCTCACGTAGACACAAATTATTCACCATTTGAATTAATTTTTGGTAAACTGCCTGAATTACCTGGTGAAAACTTCAAGACTAGAGACGGAATATATAATTTGGAAAACTATGCAAATGAAATAAAATTAAGACTAAAACAATCATTAGAAAACGCTAGAAAACTTATAGAAATAACAAAAAAGAATAGAAGCTCAAAATCACACAACAAAACAAATAGTATAAATCTCAACATAGGAGACTTGGTTTTAATAAAATTAGAAAATAGAAAGAAAAATGAGCCACCATACAATGGTCCTTACGAAATAATAAATATAAATAATGTAAATGTAGAATTAAAAATGAATGGAAAAACAAAAATTTTACATAAAAAATTATTAAAGAAATATAAGTAATGAAAATTATTGTAACATTAAATTACAAAATAGAATATAAATAAGACATCTAGAACATAAGAATTATAATAACAAAAAAATGTAACACAAAAAAAAATGTTTAATATAAATTTCAAAAAAAAAAAACAATAACATGTACACACGCTTAAGAAAACCTGTAAGTATTGTACCACGCAGACAGCATATTGTATACATATACATACATAAATATTGAATTAAAATTTTAAAATTTCGTCAAGTAACAAAATTATAAAATTTTAACTGAAAGATTGGGGGTGTAGTGTAGTCACATCGGCACTTGTGTACTTGATGCGACCACACAGAAAAACAAAAAGGTTTTGTTTACACAAACAAACCAACCCCAATTAATGTCAATGTCTCATTAACCTATATCAGTAACACTTATTTTGGTAATAACCACTTGAATTCTTTAGTGCAACTTGATGCCCGCGCAGTAATATTCCAACATTAATAATTTTTGTTTGAATACAGTTCATTGTCCACTTGAACTGATTTTTGTCATATTCATTTATTTGGAGTATCGTATTCATTCATAATTAAAAACTAAAAGAATGCTGAATGCCTGGTATTAAGAAAGCAAAACAAAAACATGTAAAATTATAATACTTCTGAGTGACACACTTTTGAGTGTCATATTAAATTGAGTACATTCATATGCACTAATCAGCGATTGGTCAAAAGAAATATTGTAATTGATTTACTATGAAACTAAAAGAAACAAATGTACATTTACGATAAGCTAGAATAAGTTAGAAAGGAATAGTTTATTCCGATAAGTAGGTATATAAGCCCATTCAAAATTGGAATAAATCATCAATTAACTTTGATCAGAAACAACAATCGCTTGTGTCTTTTTCTAATAAAAGAGAAAACATTACAACAGGTGAAATACCTTGGTATTCACCTCGACCGACGGCTTACATGGAAACACCACATTGACTCTAAGCTGACACAAATGAAGCTTAAATTAACCCAGATACATTGGCTGATTGGTAGAAATTCTACCCTCAGTCTAGATTGTAAACTTTTAATATACAAGTCGCTTTTGAAGCCGATATGGTGTTACGGAATTCAGCTATGGTGCACTGCTTCAGCTTCCAATGTAGAGAGAATCCAAAAAATGCAAAACAAAATATTAAGGTTAATAACTACGGCTCCATGGTACTTGAAAAATTCAATTTTACATCGTGATTTAAATATGCCACTTGTGACCGCTGAAATTGCAAAATATGCAGTCAAATATTTAACAAAACTCGAGTCCCATCCGAATCCGCTCGCCCGTAACATCTTGAACTTTCCTGGACACATCCGCTTAAAAAAGAGGGACACTACGGCATTAATACGCAACTCTCCAGATGAAATTCTTTGAAAATATTTTTTGTGCGTAACATGAATTTTATGTATTATTAATTATTATCACTAAGTTTATGTCCGACACTGGTTGGGCCTAATAATTATTTATATATTTAAGATTTGAAAACTTATTGTTAGTTCAGTTATTTGAAGATACAATAAACATATATTAGCGTGAAAAAAAAAATATTTTTTTCAATGCACAAAATTAACATCAAAATGTAAACATTAACAACTACTCAAGAGAGAGATAGCTATATGAAATCGAATAGTTTAGCTATCCCTTACTCGAGCAAGTGTTAACGTCAAACGAGTTGTCATGTCTACTTAGTTTATGCCTCACAGTCGAACTCTCACATCACGAACGCATTTTTCCGGCCCCTCATCTGCTCGCGTTGCCACCGATTCGTAACCTCATTATTTATATACTTTTTACCAGAGTTGTCAACACCTCCCCTTTTTAGTATATGTACTACTTTTTCTTCAAGTTGCTTTGAAGCGGTCGACTGGTTTACGAACGCGCTGCGGTCGTATGCACGGCCGTTCTGATACTGTTTGGCTCTTGGTCGGCATGCTCTGTATCCGGTTTTCGCGTGGCTGCGGGATGTTGGTTGTCTGAGTTGGCAGTGGTTGCGGGATGTTGGTTGTCTGAGTTGGCAGTGGTACCGGTTCCGAAGTCTCGTTGGTTGTATCATCTGGTGTATGAGCTCTGTTTAAAACCTGCTGTGGTGTGACCTCTAACGCCTCCACTAGTCGTTTATGATTATCTACAGCTACGTTATCCGTCGATGGACTTTCTTGATGACGTTTTCGAAATGGATTGACGTGACAGCGAATCACTTTACCATTGCGTAGTCGTATGTTGTACATGACATTCCCGTTTTGTGCACGCTAATAAATACGAGGTCTTGGATGTCATAATACATCCGCTTAGTACCGTGCTTATTATCGAACTGATTTTTCATTTCAAGTTGTCTTTCGTTGTAGATCGCAGACTCGATAGCTGGATTTGGCTTAAGCAAGTCGAGTTTAAGACGTTTTTCCCTTCCCAGTAGGACTTCGGCTGGTAATTTGTTGTTTTCGTTCTGCTTGTTTGGTGTGGATCTGTAAACCTGTAAAAATATTAAAAGATTTTGTGCAGTCATCCCTTCCCCGTTTAAGTTTTTTAATGCCCGTTTAAAAGTATCCACAAACCTTTCAGCTTGGCCGTTTGACATGGGATAGTAGGGACTGCTAGGAATGTGTTCAGTGCCGTGTTCAGCTAAAAATTGATGGCTGGTGAACCCGAATCTAGCAAAGATTTCATTCAAATTAAAAATTGTTTGTGCTGTTGATATCGATTTGTTCTAAATGATTTCTGGCCACTTTGAGAAAGCGTCGATGACCACGAGATAAAAATACGAATCAATCGGTCCAGCGTAGTCGATGTGCAGTCGCTCCCATGGATCGGAGGGCTTCAGCCAGGGATGTAAGTATGTTTTTGTTGGAATCTTTGCCGCTGTTGTGCAGTTCGGATAACTTTTGACCATATTTTCGATGTCGGCATCGATGTTTGCCCAGTACACATAGTTTCGAGCAATGGCTTTTGAATACTGTATGCCTGGGTGACCGCGATGAATTTTCTTCAGGACACGCCTTTGGAAAATTTTCGGTATAATAAGTCGTTCCGGTTACAGTATGGTTTGAATTCATTATGGTCACATTTGATTATCGATTCGTCTAGAATTTGTCTCACGTCTGATTCGAATTCAATCGCTGCGACAACATAATCTTCTGAGGGGTTGATTGTATTGTTTATAAGGCGTGACAAAACGTCGCACATTGGTTCAAGAGCGGCATTAATTCAATTTTTTTATGTCTTCTGATTTACCTGATTTTTTTACAGTTTATAATAAACAATCTAGTTATCATGTACCAGAAATATTAGGCTTATATCTTTATTACTTTTTTCTCCAGAGACATTCAAATTTGTACTAAGTGAATGCGTTTCAATTATATATGCTACATTCTATCGCTTCGTGCTTTTAAAATACTCTTATAATGACACCATAATAATTTTTTATATACATTTGGATGCTGTAAATTAATATAAATACACAAATAAAAAAAAAATCAAAATTAAAAAAAAATGTCTACTACTAAGAATAGTCCAAAAATACTTATTTTCTCTAACTTCTATGGCTTGTATCTATTGATCTCAAACTGCCTTGGACCCCAGACTTAAATCACATTAAAGTTTGAAGTCTCAGCTAACGATTTATTAAAAATTCAGCTGCTCGTTTTTGCTCGTAAGCAATTTCGATATAAAAAACTTAAAAAAATTAGGAAAAAATTCCTTCACAAGCATGTTATTGCGCATGCAATAACAATTTTCTTTTTTTGCTTACTATGTTGCAAAATGCAATATCAAAACCCAAGTTTGAAAATATGTGCTTTCTTTTTAAATAACATAGAAATTATTGCACTTTTTAGCAGTGATCCCATTTATAATTTTTAAAAATCCCTACGCTTTCCAAAAAAAATCACTATTTTTCCCTTCTTTAAATATTTTTTATTCCCCACATTTTTCCCTATGTTTTTTTTTTTGCAATACAAAGCAATAACTTCTAACCATTACTTATAGTATTATTTTTGTTGTTGTTGAAAGTTAAATATTTTAATCAGCTGTGATTATTAGTTGCATTGTTTTTGTGATTACAGCTTATTACTTTATTCTTTTGAATTTCTTATCAGCTGTGATTATTAGTTGTTATTAAGTGATTAAAGGGAATTAGTTTATTGTTTTTGAAATGACAAATAGCATAAGAAATCTTTAAGTATGAACAATCTTCAGTTATCTTATTATGAAATTTTTGATCGTTTATTAGATTGTGATAAGAACATTGATGTAGTTTGCGATATTATTTCAACAAATAATACGAACTGGTCAGTTAATAACGTAGATCAATTTAAGAAATTTTTACGTAAACAATTTTTACCAAGATTGAAAACTAAGTGGGCCAGTGCAAGACGTATAAAAGATAGATTTCTTAAACAAAATGAAGTTTAGTTGGAAAATATATATTCTTTTGGTTAAGATCTTCCAGAATATGAACAACCAATGTGTTCTCATGAAGTCAAACGTGGTCACCAATCAAAGTGGAGAGTGACCAAAGATACAAAACATGAAAGAGAAAATGCAAAAGCGGAAATACAAAAAAATTTGAAAATGGTTCTAGGCATAAATGTAGACATGGTTAAACAAGGAATAGGCTCAACGAATCATGGCAATACTTCTAGACGTTTTTTTTTCAAATCCTTCCATAACGGCAGATGTTCTT
This sequence comes from Germaria angustata, assembly GCA_963681545.1. Classification (NCBI taxonomy): domain Eukaryota; kingdom Metazoa; phylum Arthropoda; class Insecta; order Diptera; family Tachinidae; genus Germaria; species Germaria angustata. The sequence goes on along the minus strand of OY813003.1, from coordinate 7,645,459 downwards.
GGAGTTGATGAAAATTTAATTCATCGATTTAGTACAATTTCAACGGTTATAAGCAGTAACTCCGAAACAGATGCAGAAAAATTTAATGTTTATTGTTTGGACACTGCAGAACGATATATACAACTGTACAACTGGTACTATATGCCTATTACTGTACACAAAGTTCTAATTCATGGGAGTAAAATTGTGTCAGCAGCAATACTGCCACTTGGCATGTTGTCGGAGGTAGCTATGGAAGCTCGAAATAAAGATTACAGAAGTTATCGCTTAAGCCACTCCAGAAAAGCTGATCGCATATCAACAAATGAAGATATCATGCATATGTTAATAGCGTCTTCAGATCCATTCATACCGTACGAAGTTCAAGAAGGATATATTGGAATTTTCTGATGAAGTAAAAAATTTGTTGTGTTAATAAAGCTACACGAATTACTTTGTTTTCAATTTTTTTTTTATATTTTCTCCCATTTATTTGCAGATATATTCACTAAACATGGACATGACTGTTGCTATATTTTTCCATTTATGTTTTAATCGAATAAAAACACGAAAATTTAAACCTGTGTAGCTTTTTTAAGCGACCTAGCTTTTTAACAAGGAAAATTTTGCATTTTATGTGGTTATTTTATGTGGGAGGTGGGCGAGGCTGTTAGCAGATTTTGCTAATTTTTTCACCATTCATTAATATTATCATAAAATTGCAATGAGCAAAAAGTTGTGACTGTACGAGGATTTTCAACTTTTGTGTTATATGTGAAGTAGGCGTGGTTGTGCTCGGATTTTTTCCATATTTGCAGTATTTGTTTATCACAACCCAATGTTAGTATATACCAAAACTCAAGACTCTACGATATTTCCTTATATTTAATGCCACCAATCATATGAAGCTGAACCACTGTGCGTCGGCGTAACCAAAATTGTTTGTTGCGATAAACTTTAGTTCAAAATCATAAGCAAGTAGTTTGACTGCCCAACGCTGGAGTATATTTGCTTGGTGTGCACTGATTCCTGCTTTGCTACCGAATATAGCGAGTAAAGGCTTGTGATCCGTCTGAAGTTTAAATTTTCGACCAAAAATCATTCGATGAAATTTAGTAACTGCAAAAGTAGGTGCCAATGCCTTCTTTTCTATTTTGCTGTACTGTTTTTCCGCTGGCGTGAGTGATTTTCGGGCATGGCAAAACGCTTTCATGGAGCCGTCATCAAACTCATGAAATATACAAGCTCCGAGACCGTAATTAGATGGATCGGCTGCTACTACTATGCTTTTCGTTGGATCATAATGTGTTCAAAGAAGCTTCGATGTAAGCACATCTTTTAAGCTATTAAAGGAGTTTTGGTGCACTTTTGACAAGTGCCAGTTTTGGTTCTTTTGTAGTAGCTCATCTAATGGTCCCCTCTATTTTCGCAAATTGCTAATAAATTTTCAGTAAAAATTGATCGCGCCTAGAAATGGCCTCAGCTCGGCTTGATTCGTCAGTTCTGGCATTTATTTGATTACTTCTACATTATTGGGATCTGGACTTATCCCGTTTTCACTAATGATGTATCCCAAGTAAGCCATTTCGTGATTGGAAAATTTACACTTTTCCAATTTTAGTTTGAAACCATATTGCTGTATACGGCGTATAACTTACTTTAAATTTGCATCATGCTCTGCTTGACTTTTACCCGATATGAAAATATCATCGATGTAACCTGCTGCGTTGTCCAAACCCGCATGCATTTGGTCCATTATCTGCTGAAAAATTGCAGAAAAAGTTTTTACGCCGAATACCATGCGATTATATCTGAATAGACCGATGTGTGTGTGTGTATTGTGAGCAACTCTTTGGAAGCATCATCGACTTCGACTTAGAGGAATGCGTCAGATAAATCGATGTGACTGAACACAGTAGCGTTGCTTAGTTTAGCGAAAATATCTTCGGGTAAAGGCAATGGATATTGATAGGTTTCCAAAGCGTCGTTTAGACCTGTTGAAAAGTCGGTGCATATGCGAATGTTGCCATTTGGTTTTTTATAACAACGATTGGCGCCGCCCATTTTGAGTAATTGACTGGTAAAATTACTTTAAGATCTTGCAGTCGCTGTAATTCCGCTTCGACTAAATGCTGAATTGCATAAGCGACGGGTCGCTTTGGACGAAAAACAGGTTGATAATTGGCTTTTACAACTAAGTGTGGTTTAGTTTTATTGCAGAGACCGATTTGTTTATCGAAAAGTGCTGGAAAAAATTTTAGTGAGTGATTTGTTGTGAGTCTCGGTAATTTGAACGATACTTGCATGTTTTTTTTACAAAATCTTGTTACAAATAGCACTGAGGGGCATATCCTCAAGTTGGAATGCAGATATCCAGTCTAAACCGAACACAGTAAGGTTTATTGTAGTGACAAAACACGTCAGCAGTTTGACTGTTCCTTTAAGTTCCACTTCACCCGTAAATTGTGTGTACAATGGTAAATTACCCGTTGCACTTCTTGCTGAATGTGTAACTTCTTTGGTATTTGTCAACTCTAGTTTATTAAAATTGGTTTTTGAAATTATGGTGATATCGGATGCTGTATCGAATTGCAATTTGATTTGCAGCTTGTTGATTTTCATATTAAAAATTGTGAAAATGTGGTTATGCTGTTTGCTTGGTATATGCTGTTCGTGCGCGGTTTTTGTGTGTTTGTTTTACCTTTGCTGTAACCTTTATTTTGCGTTACTGTTGATTTCGATTTTGTTTTGCAGTACCCTTCTTTGTGACACTTTTCGCACATATGATTTTTGTAAGTGCAATTACGTACGTAGTGCATCGCTCCACAAAACCAGCAGGGTGTTTTTGGTCTCTTTAATTTATCCTCGTTTACCTGGAGTTTGTTCACCTGAGATTCGTGCGTTTTATTTTTTTACCAGTACTGTGTCCGATTTTAAATTAATAATACGGTGACATTCTCTAGCAATTGCATCCAAATTGATTGTGTTGGCTTCTGTGTCCAATTTAGTTAGCATTCGGGTTCTTATATCGAAATTCGGATTTAAGTCCCATTATGAATATTAGGCATTTGAACTAATCCAATGTGATATTATTCAATTTGAAATTTTTGCATTGCTTATTGACCTCCGCTGCGTATGTGCTAAAGTCCATGTGGGGTGCTTTAGTCATTTGTAGGCAATTATATCTTATACTGAACTGAGATTTTTGGAGTCCGAATAATTGCTTTAATTTGTCTACTGTACAGACGAAGTCAAATTCCCTTGGGTGGTGGGGTAAGATATAATCAACGTATTTACTGTGAACACTAGTGCTGAGTTTCCTTAGTAAGAGTCTGACCTTTGCCGCACCGTCGAGCTTGTTGGCATCCACCAGAAACAAATCTTCGTAGCGGGCATACCAAGTGTCAAAAGTGAGGTTAAGTTCAGGATCATATACGAATTCAGTTATGCTGGACACTAGCGTGTCAATAGTTCGCTCTGGTCGCAGATCTATTTTGGACCCTCGCATGAGTCGCAGGATCTAGATGAAATAAGCTGCGATATTAAAGCTTGCATAGCCGCGTTATCTTGCTCCCGCTGCTTTTGCATTTGGTTGCAAAATGCTTGCATTTGCACTGGATTTATGTTGTTAGTTTTTTTTTTACTTATGTGAAGAAAAATTCACCTCCTCCGCCATTGTTGTAATCTGTCGTTTTAAGGTTGAAATCAAATGGTTACAATATATGTTATTATTAACTAACATACATTATGAAATTATCTAAAAATAAAATTTAAAAAAATAGCAAAAAAAATTTCTATGTTACAGGAAATTTATATCATTAAAATCTTACCAGAAATGCTCTCATGCACAACATCCTTGAGATTTTGCATTTTATACGCCCCTAAAATTCCATGTACTTTCTGGTACATATCCCAGGAGGACGGAGAGCCACCTGATACTAATACTTCCTCTTTTTCCTTTCTAAAATATAAGTACGTATATTAATGGCACCTTCTGTTTGTAAAATATTGCTTACCTATATTTTGCAGTCAAATTATGAATTTTGAATTTTATTTCCTCCATCGATAATAAAATGCCAACTACAGTCTCGAGTGCTCGTTTAATTTCTTCGAGAACATTGGAATTCTTTCTGGAATCTCTAAGCATATCGATCTAAGGCCCCATAGGTCGCACATAACGGTTTCTTCTTTGCCTGACCATATTTTCCTTCTTTTTTGATTTGAGATATGTTAATAGCGTCTTCAGATCCATTCATACCGTACGAAGTTCAAGAAGGATATATTGGAATTTTCTGATGAAGTAAAAAATTTGTTGTGTTAATAAAGCTACACGAATTACTTTGTTTTCAATTTTTTTTTTATATTTTCTCCCATTTATTTGCAGATATATTCACTAAACATGGACATGACTGTTGCTATATTTTTCCATTTATGTTTTAATCGAATAAAAACACGAAAATTTAAACCTGTGTAGCTTTTTTAAGCGACCTAGCTTTTTAACAAGGAAAATTTTGCATTTTATGTGGTTATTTTATGTGGGAGGTGGGCGAGGCTGTTAGCAGATTTTGCTAATTTTTTCACCATTCATTAATATTATCATAAAATTGCAATGAGCAAAAAGTTGTGACTGTACGAGGATTTTCAACTTTTGTGTTATATGTGAAGTAGGCGTGGTTGTGCTCGGATTTTTTCCATATTTGCAGTATTTGTTTATCACAACCCAATGTTAGTATATACCAAAACTCAAGACTCTACGATATTTCCTTATATTTAATGCCACCAATCATATGAAGCTGAACCACTGTGCGTCGGCGTAACCAAAATTGTTTGTTGCGATAAACTTTAGTTCAAAATCATAAGCAAGTAGTTTGACTGCCCAACGCTGGAGTATATTTGCTTGGTGTGCACTGATTCCTGCTTTGCTACCGAATATAGCGAGTAAAGGCTTGTGATCCGTCTGAAGTTTAAATTTTCGACCAAAAATCATTCGATGAAATTTAGTAACTGCAAAAGTAGGTGCCAATGCCTTCTTTTCTATTTTGCTGTACTGTTTTTCCGCTGGCGTGAGTGATTTTCGGGCATGGCAAAACGCTTTCATGGAGCCGTCATCAAACTCATGAAATATACAAGCTCCGAGACCGTAATTAGATGGATCGGCTGCTACTACTATGCTTTTCGTTGGATCATAATGTGTTCAAAGAAGCTTCGATGTAAGCACATCTTTTAAGCTATTAAAAGAGTTTTGGTGCACTTTTGACAAGTGCCAGTTTTGGTTCTTTTGTAGTAGCTCATCTAATGGTCCCCTCTATTTTCGCAAATTGCTAATAAATTTTCAGTAAAAATTGATCGCGCCTAGAAATGGCCTCAGCTCGGCTTGATTCGTCAGTTCTGGCATTTATTTGATTACTTCTACATTATTGGGATCTGGACTTATCCCGTTTTCACTAATGATGTATCCCAAGTAAGCCATTTCGTGATTGGAAAATTTACACTTTTCCAATTTTAGTTTGAAACCATATTGCTGTATACGGCGTATAACTTACTTTAAATTTGCATCATGCTCTGCTTGACTTTTACCCGATACGAAAATATCATCGATGTAACCTGCTGCGTTGTCCAAACCCGCATGCATTTGGTCCATTATCTGCTGAAAAATTGCAGAAAAAGTTTTTACGCCGAATACCATGCGATTATATCTGAATAGACCGATGTGTGTGTGTGTATTGTGAGCAACTCTTTGGAAGCATCATCGACTTCGACTTAGAGGAATGCGTCAGATAAATCGATGTGACTGAACACAGTAGCGTTGCTTAGTTTAGCGAAAATATCTTCGGGTAAAGGCAATGGATATTGATAGGTTTCCAAAGCGTCGTTTAGACCTGTTGAAAAGTCGGTGCATATGCGAATGTTGCCATTTGGTTTTTTATAACAACGATTGGCGCCGCCCATTTTGAGTAATTGACTGGTAAAATTACTTTAAGATCTTGCAGTCGCTGTAATTCCGCTTCGACTAAATGCTGAATTGCATAAGCGACGGGTCGCTTTGGACGAAAAACAGGTTGATAATTGGCTTTTACAACTAAGTGTGGTTTAGTTTTATTGCAGAGACCGATTTGTTTATCGAAAAGTGCTGGAAAAAATTTTAGTGAGTGATTTGTTGTGAGTCTCGGTAATTTGAACGATACTTGCATGTTTTTTTTACAAAATCTTGTTACAAATAGCACTGAGGGGCATATCCTCAAGTTGGAATGCAGATATCCAGTCTAAACCGAACACAGTAAGGTTTATTGTAGTGACAAAACACGTCAGCAGTTTGACTGTTCCTTTAAGTTCCACTTCACCCGTAAATTGTGTGTACAATGGTAAATTACCCGTTGCACTTCTTGCTGAATGTGTAACTTCTTTGGTATTTGTCAACTCTAGTTTATTAAAATTGGTTTTTGAAATTATGGTGATATCGGATGCTGTATCGAATTGCAATTTGATTTGCAGCTTGTTGATTTTCATATTAAAAATTGTGAAAATGTGGTTATGCTGTTTGCTTGGTATATGCTGTTCGTGCGCGGTTTTTGTGTGTTTGTTTTACCTTTGCTGTAACCTTTATTTTGCGTTACTGTTGATTTCGATTTTGTTTTGCAGTACCCTTCTTTGTGACACTTTTCGCACATATGATTTTTGTAAGTGCAATTACGTACGTAGTGCATCGCTCCACAAAACCAGCAGGGTGTTTTTGGTCTCTTTAATTTATCCTCGTTTACCTGGAGTTTGTTCACCTGAGATTCGTGCGTTTTATTTTTTTACCAGTACTGTGTCCGATTTTAAATTAATAATACGGTGACATTCTCTAGCAATTGCATCCAAATTGATTGTGTTGGCTTCTGTGTCCAATTTAGTTAGCATTCGGGTTCTTATATCGAAATTCGGATTTAAGTCCCATTATGAATATTAGGCATTTGAACTAATCCAATGTGATATTATTCAATTTGAAATTTTTGCATTGCTTATTGACCTCCGCTGCGTATGTGCTAAAGTCCATGTGGGGTGCTTTAGTCATTTGTAGGCAATTATATCTTATACTGAACTGAGATTTTTGGAGTCCGAATAATTGCTTTAATTTGTCTACTGTACAGACGAAGTCAAATTCCCTTGGGTGGTGGGGTAAGATATAATCAACGTATTTACTGTGAACACTAGTGCTGAGTTTCCTTAGTAAGAGTCTGACCTTTGCCGCACCGTCGAGCTTGTTGGCATCCACCAGAAACAAATCTTCGTAGCGGGCATACCACGTGTCAAAAGTGAGGTTAAGTTCAGGATCATATACGAATTCAGTTATGCTGGACACTAGCGTGTCAATAGTTCGCTCTGGTCGCAGATCTATTTTGGACCCTCGCATGAGTCGCAGGATCTAGATGAAATAAGCTGCGATATTAAAGCTTGCATAGCCGCGTTATCTTGCTCCCGCTGCTTTTGCATTTGGTTGCAAAATGCTTGCATTTGCACTGGATTTATGTTGTTAGTTTTTTTTTACTTATGTGGAGAAAAATTCACCTCCTCCGCCATTGTTGTAATCTGTCGTTTTAAGGTTGAAATCAAATGGTTACAATATATGTTATTATTAACTAATATACATTATGAAATTATCTAAAAATAAAATTTAAAAAAATAGCAAAAAAAATTTCTATGTTACAGGAAATTTATATCATTAAAATCTTACCAGAAATGCTCTCATGCACAACATCCTTGAGATTTTGCATTTTATACGCCCCTAAAATTCCATGTACTTTCTGGTACATATCCCAGGAGGACGGAGAGCCACCTGATACTAATACTTCCTCTTTTTCCTTTCTAAAATATAAGTACGTATATTAATGGCACCTTCTGTTTGTAAAATATTGCTTACCTATATTTTGCAGTCAAATTATGAATTTTGAATTTTATTTCCTCCATCGATAATAAAATGCCAACTACAGTCTCGAGTGCTCGTTTAATTTCTTCGAGAACATTGGAATTCTTTCTGGAATCTCTAAGCATATCGATCTAAGGCCCCATAGGTCGCACATAACGGTTTCTTCTTTGCCTGACCATATTTTCCTTCTTTTTTGATTTGAGACATCTTTCATCTATATAAATTTTTTTTAGCAAAAATATTCCTTTTTTTATTTATTTTTTAAAAAATATTTAATAAAGTTTGACCACTCGTCTTGCTTCCCTTATTAACTATCAACAACTGAAATGAAAGTAATTTTTATTCGCACTTATGCTAGAGTTAATGTCGACGTCTTAACGCCGAAATTGTGATGTTCGACGCAAAATTTCATTTTGCTGTTAATGTAAACGTCGTCGACGACGTTAACACATCTGTTTACTACTGCATTGAATATACAGAGAACACTCTTTTGACTTTTTCTCCGCATACACTTATCTCTCAGCTTTTCCACTCTCAGGCTCAACGCCGAAAAAGTTGAAACAGATTGAACTTTTTCGGCGTCAAGTTTCTTACGTCGCACAGAGGAGTATTTGACCCAAAAAGCTGGTCAAAATTATTAAGCGTGTTTTTTGTTTTAAAAGTTAACTTTTTTGATAGTTTTAGCTTTAGTTTGATAGAAAAAATTTATTGGCAGGTTATTATTGGGTTGGTGTTATTTTTGACACCCACCACCCACCACCCACCATCCACCGACCAACCTCCCACCCACCTTTATAACTTTGTTAGATTTTTTTCTTTTTGAAGAGAATTTAATTTTATATATATATATATATATATATATGTATATATATATATATATATATATATATATATATATATATATATATATATATATATATATATATATATATATATACATATATCAATTTATTACCCGTACACGGTATGCCGCGCTACACGATTGTTGTGTATTTTTAGAAAAATTATTTATTATTACGTATGCCGGTCTCCCCCTCGCATTCCGCCAAAATTTGGTTTGCAACTGTACTTTATTCTAATAGCAACTCAAATTAAATTTAGATAATTGAACTATTGTAGTTGTGTAGATACAGGGAAATAAAACATATCCTTTTATGGCTGTTACAATGTCTCCCTTGTCAAAATTATAATTTATCCAATATTAAATATTAAAAAAATTGGTCTCGTAGCTTGGCTTCCTATAAGGGATAAACAACCAAATAAACAAAAATATATTCACTTTTAATATTTATTTTTTATATTATTAAATACTCATCACATGAAAATATTAAACTAATTAAAAAGTTCAAATTATGATCATGTCATAAGTATTTCATCATTTGCGGCATCATCCGTATCAGGAAGAAGTAGTTTAATAGTATCTGATGAAAAAGACTTTTTTATCTTTCGTGTCTTTTGTGTATTGCAGCAAAAAAAGGGTCACTGCTCAAAAATAACCTATTTAGAACATCATTTCCATGTTATCTCTCAAAGTTGCAAAACTCTCATAATAAGAATTCTGCGCAATAAGCCATACATGTATATTTTTCAAAGTGCATTTTCCCGTTACTTAGTCAAATACTTGATACTTGGGTACATTTTTTATATACATATACCGCTTTTATATGTAATTTTGATTTGTAACGCTTTTAAATTAGGTATGTAGTACATAGCTAAAGTGTCTTGGAGACGATCAAGTCTTATATAGACCGCAGGTATACAAAAACAGTTTAATAGGTGTGTATGCGTGTGGTTGGCTTATAATTATTCCTGATAAGACAGTTAGTAAATTTGAATTTATGAACTAAGAACTGAATTTTAAGAAATTCCTTTTTTAAGGGCGGGTAATCCATCACATTGGTAGTTGTTAAAAGTGATTTAAATAATATTTCACATCAATAATTCGAAAAAAACAAAAGTTTATGAGCAAAAATAGAAAAAAAGATAAAATTTTTAAAAAATCACCAAAAATAATGGCGAAAACTTGCGCAAACTTTTTTTCTTTTTTCTGAAATTAGAGATCTCATATTTTATTGTGGTATATAACAATATTTGTAGAACAGCTAACCTCACTTTCAAAAAACTTTTCCTTTTTTTTGGTAAGAATTTATATATATATATGTATATATATAATAAACTTTATTTTATTTTTTATTAAGCTTAAGGTCTTAAATTTTTATTTTAAATTATTTTCGATATTTCGGTACTCATTGAGTACCATCTTCAGGATATTTATTATTTGTTTGTTTTATATAAATTGAAAAAATTTTAACATTTGAAAAATAATAATGAAAATTTTTGTCATTTTTGAAATTCTAATCACATATTTAGAAAATATTTAAAGTAATTATAATATACATTTGTACATTAAATAACAACATTAAAAAACTCATGTATGTAACAAAACATATATGCAAGTATTTTTATACCATGTTATTGGTACACGTGCATTTATGTTGATTTAACATTAAATTATAATTTATGTTATTTCAACATTGAAAAATTAAGTGTGATAAAATTTAACATTTCTTATTTATTAAATGTCTATAACTATGCGCAACATTGTCTGTGTCTGTTGCGCATAGTTATAGACATTTAATAAATAAGAAATGTTAAATTTTATCACACTTAATTTTTCAATGTTGAAATAACATAAATTATAATTTAATGTTAAATCAACATAAATGCACGTGTACCAATAACATGGTATAAAAATACTTGCATATATATTTTGTTACATACATGAGTTTTTTAATGTTGTTATTTAATGTACAAATGTATATTATAATTACTTTAAATATTTTCTAAATATGTGATTAGAATTTCAAAAATGACAAAAATTTTCATTATTATTTTTCAAATGTTAAAATTTTTTCAATTTATATAAAACAAACAAATAATAAATATCCTGAAGATGGTACTCAATGAGTACCGAAATATCGAAAATAATTTAAAATAAAAATTTAAGACCTTAAGCTTAATAAAAAATAAAATAAAGTTTATTAATTAAACAGAAACGGTCGAAAAAATAGAACATATATGTATATATATATATATATATATATATATATATATATATATATATATATATATATGTATATATATATATATATATATATATATATATATATATATATATATATATATATATATATGTAAGTATAATTTTTTTATAATTAATATTTTTAAAATAAATATTTGAGATAATTTTTTCTTTTTAAATACTAAAAATAGCTGTTGATGGAATCTTTCAGGTAAAAAAAATACCTCTATTCGTTTAGCCACAAAAAAATATCATATAAATATTGTTACGTTGTTACCTTTTTAAAAACGTTTTCCGTGGGTTCTTAGATTGCAATGAAATTAAACGCACGATTCTTTGATTTTTAGTACTTAAAAGCTGCTACTTTATTTAATTTAATACCACTGTACTATGCTCAAAAGCAATAGTAACCACTTAATACACTTTACATTATCACGGTAAAGTCTAACAACTCACTCACTAATTAGTGACTCAACACTGTCTGACTGAACTGACTTTAACTCAACTTTAACTCCAACTAACTCTCTGACGTTGATGCGCGCAGCTTTTATACTCTTAATGATCATTTCTCGAATAATCATCATGTTTGTTAAAGTTGTTTACATTATCGTACACTCAAATTAAACGTAAACACAATCCATACACACATACACGTACCCAATATTCAAATGCCGACAGACAACAACAGCAATAATCATGATTTTATTTGTTGTCGCTTTGCTAGTAAACAAGTAACTATTACTACGTTTATACGCACGTCTTATTTGCAAATAGAACTATTTGCAAATAACAAATTCACTGTTTATACGGGACATTGCATACAGAACTTGTGTTATTATTAGTGATGCCATGTGACGAAAATATGATTGTTTGGTAAGTAAAACACAAAAAACGTTCATGAAGTGGCAACGTCTTACTTTTTATTTGCAAATAGTGTCGTTATTCACGACTTGTTTAAGTGAGTTAATAAGTTACAATCAAAAAGTTATACGGCAACATTCTCCTTTTTTATTTGCAAATAAGACGTGCGTATAAACGTAGTATATGTATGCACGTATGTATAGCTGTTATGTGTTCATTTAAAATAAGTAAACAAAAAGCAAATAAGAATAACAACAACAATGTAGTGAATAAGAAATAGTAAACAATTCAGTACATAACAATTCAGCAAATAATAAACAACTCAGTAATAAGAATCAATAATTCAATAATTAAGAATGACAACAATTCGTTATATTCTAGAGCAATTACAATAGGACTATTCACTCCAAATTCGTAACAATATCTTATCAATAAAAACGCATGCAATTTTCTTCACTTTCCCGACTTTAACAGTGTGTCACAACTACAAATCTTAACTTACAATCTTTAAAATGCACGATATGATGTAGAATTTTGTTTTCTATCGATCTACGTAATTACTTCTTAGGATTTCATCAAATTAATTTTTGCCTTTTTGGCCAGCTTTTTGGGTCAAATACTCCTCTGTGCGTCGTTGAGATTAACTGCTCTCATATAATTTTATACGATTCAACTTTTTTTGATATTTGACGCCGTCGACGACGTCGACATTAAAGGTACGTTCAGCCTGATGAAATATTTGAAAGAAATATTTGATCTGATATTTGTTTCAAACTGTGTCAAACAAAAAAGTAATTTTTTTACGTTCACACTACGTTCAAATATTTCCTCATTTTTATTTGTTCAAACAGCTGGAAAATAGTGTCAAATAAAATTTTATAAAACATATTTATTACGCGTTCAGACTGAAACAGATATTTGCAGTAAATAATTATTTAATCAAAGTGCCTAAAAACACAAATTTATTTGGTGGTATAATGATGAGTGAGGAAGATAGTTTATTTTATGCTGTGGAGCAGCATCTCTTGTGGTGTTGGAGAAGAAGGAGAACTTGAAAAAAAAGAAAACAAGAACGCAATGGGTGCGGAACTGGATTCGTAAACGGAATGCAGATGGGTGTTGCGCAAAATTATTAAAAGAACTGCAGTCGGAAACGCCTGAATTATATAAAAACTTTTTGCGCATGAATGCTGCTGATTTCGAATTTTTAGTAGGTGCACCTTTTGATTTAAGGCAATTTTATACTCATTTTCTTGTACCTTCAGCTTAAATTAGTTTCACCTATTATTGTAAAGAGAACAACAGCTCTTCGTAAGCCAATTTCCCCATCAGAACGTTTATCTGTTACTATTCGTTATTTGGCAACAGGTGAAAGCTTCAGATCGCTTCAGTACATATTCCGAATTCCTTTTAATACTATTTCAGGGATTATTCCAGAAGTTTGCGATGCGATTTATAATGTTCTAAAAGCGGATTATTTAAAGGTAACTCGAATATTGAACAACGTACATACAGTAGATTATATTTAATGGTTTAAGTTTGGGTACCTCTACTGAAGACGAGTGGAGGACAGTGTCTCAAGAGTTTCTAGAAAAGTGGAATTTCCCGAACTGTATCGGGGCATTAGATGGAAAACACGTCGTAATGAACTCACCTCCTCATTCCGGAAGTATATACTATAACTACAAAAGTAACTATAGTTCCAAAATTTAAATTATTTTTCTTCCAATTCGATTTTTTTTTTTGCTGTAACAGCTCTACTGCTGTTAGGATTTCGTTCCTGAAAATAAATGGTAAATACTCTATCCTTTCAATTTTTTTTTTTTTTTTGTATTGTGCTCATGGCAATTAGTGATGCGGCGTACAAGTTTTTATAAATAGATGTCGGATCGAATGGCAGAATATCTGACGGCGGGGTATTTCGTAAGAGTTCGTTTTATCAAGCTCTTACAAATAATAAGCTTAATTTGCCTTCCACAGAACCACTGCCATCAAGAACTGTGCTGGTTCCTTATGTTCTGGTTGCAGTCGACGCTTTTGCTCCAAGTGAAAACTTATTAAAACCGTTCAGTTTGCGAAATTTGAACGCCATTCAAAGAGTTTTTAATTACCGCTTGTCTAGAGCAAGGAGAGTAATTGAAAATGCGTACGGAATTATGTCAGCACGTTTTCGGGTAATGCGCAGCCCCATAAAACTGGATGCAATAAAGGCAACAAAAGTAACTCTTGCATGCTGCGCAATTCATCATTTTCTAATGACCCGCAAAAGTTCCCTTTACTTTCATTCAAATTTTGTGGATCGCTATGCGGAAGACGGAACTCTAATACCTGGTGAATGGCGCACTGAAGTAACTAGCACTAGTCTACTAGTCTACTACCAACCCCCAACCTAGTCGTTATAACGTGGCTGAAAACACTTCAGCAATTAGAGAGGAATTTTCACAATATTTTGTTGAACAAGGTGAAGTTCCTTTTCAATATAAGCAAATATAAACAAATATGTACGTACTTACATACATATGTATGTATATACACGTAAATTTTCACAGAAACAAAATTTCTTTATTCAAAAAATTAGATCATTCAATCTAGATTATGTACATATTAATAAAATTAATTGAAAATAAAAATATTTGTTCTTCAAAATTTATGTAGGTAAAGGCACTTGGGAGTATGTTTACTTGAATGTATTATTCTCTTCTTCCAAACATTGTAGAAAGAATAAGGTAACTCGTTTGCGCACGATTGCTGCTTTGTCCTCACACATTGTTTTTAGCTCACTCACCAAGTAATTTGCAAATGAAATATTTGGGTCCAATATATTTTGGTTTCTTTCCCTCATTGCTTCAACCGCCTGCCACATTGAGTCTGCTATTTGTGTTGCAGCTGAGACCATTTCACATTTTGGTGGACGTGGTACGGCAGATGCACGTTGCTGTGGTGATGGCAGTGGGGATGTGGCTATTAGAATACAATCAGTAGCTACAAAATAATATACATAAATATCTATTTATTATTTTCGTATGTACATATACATACATACATATGTATGTATGTATATGCATACTTATATATAATATTATATGTATGTATGTACTTACAATTATTGTCCAAATCTATTTCGAAAGATAAATTCGATACGGTTTCCTGTGTTTGTCGATCCTCAGCTCGACCTATGAAGGACATGGCATTGTAAAATTTCCATTTTACCGGTTCCGCAACACCTTGACAGGATTTTGTTTTGGCTCTAGCAGCATAGCTTCGAAACTGAATACGTAAATTGGTCCACTTAGCGTTCAGTTCTCCTTGATCATATTTTCTATCAAAATGATCACTAATGTTCCCCCACGCAACGTCACGCATTGTTTTATTATGGTAGCCATCTACGCTGGCATTCCATATACATGGCTCGCCTTCAACCAGAGCAATCAATTTAAAGACTTGTTCGTACTCCCATTCTTTTAGCACCTTCGATTTGCGCTGCTTTTTGTTTTCGGGTGCTCCGGTACAATTATCCATTTTCTAATAGGTATTTTCTTTAATTATTTTTATTAATACTGATAAATAATTACATTTTCTCAACTTTTTTATTTGAATGTTGTGAAAAATAAATAAACTCTGTGTCACCAACAGCTGTTTGTTTTCATTATAGTGTTACACCCTTCGCGTTAAAAAAAATCTGAAGCAATATACATGTATATACATACATATATAAATAAAATGAAGTAGGTATTAATTTGAATCGGGTACGCATTATTTAAATTTTAAAAGAATAAGAGGGCAATGGTTGTGTTCAATTTGAGGTTAGATGATATACAATATTTTGTTTCGGTAGAGAGATTTTTGCTTGGCAATTCTAGTAAAGGCCAACTACAGCACCCCCTATTAAGAATTTGTGAAACTTATTTTTTCCAAAGACTTCAGGTAACAATTTTAAGCAAGCCGTAGAAGAAATTATTAATTTTGGTCCAGTCGTTCCGGATTTACGTTTCACTATTATGATAAGGGCTGCCTACAGCTCCCCCTTTGGGGTATTTTTAAAATTATTTTCTTCTAAGCCTTCACGTAACAATTTTAAACAAACTCGTAGAGGAAATTATTCATTTTGGTTCAGTCGTTCCAGATTTAAGCTTCAATATTCTAGTAATGAACATTTGCAGCGCCACCTATTTAGAATTTCTGTGATTTCATTTCTCCTAAACCTTCGCGTAACATTTACAAACATACCTGTTAAAGAAAGTATCCAATTTGGTCCACTCCTTTTCAGGTTTTAAGCAGTCAAACAAACCACGATTTATATATATATATATATATATATATATATATATATATATATATATATATATATATATATATATATATATATATATATGTATATAGTATATATATTTATATATATAGTATATATATTTATATAATTATTATTAATTATGTTGTTTTTCATTATTATAATTACATTTTAATATGGGCCGAGTTTGCATGAAATTAAATCATTTTAATTTTAAAGTTGACTACATCGCATGCCACAGCTGTTATTTGCTACTGCTCTTACATTTTTTTTTTTTTTGTAAGAGCAAATAAATGTTTGCCCAAAAACTAGTCAAATATTTGATCTTGTGAGTTCACACTTTGTTCACATTGGTCAAATATTTCTTTGCCGACAAATATTTTTATTTGTTCAAAATCAGCTGTTATTTTATTTAAAGCACAAAATTATTTTGTGTTCAGACTACAATAAGCAAATATTTGATGTTTGCAGTCAAATATTTCATCAGTCTGAACGTAGCTTAACTCTAGCATTAAATGTCATTTTTTCGGACTTTTAAGTCACTAAAGGTGAATTCACCGATTCGTTCTGAACGTTCCGAACGCTTTTTTATATGTAGTTTGACATCTCTATTTTTGAAAGAGAGAGAGAAAGAGAGTAAATTTAATGCGGAACAATTTTTACCTGAATTGGTTGAGTTTTAATTATTGTCCCGATCGAATTGAACTGTGCTGCCAGATAGATACATTTTTTATGCAAAATTGAAATGAGCTGCCATATCATATTATATGTAAATATGTATTTATAATAATATACAGAGTATATTTGTAATTTTTTATATTTATTTAACAAAATATCTATTAGAACATGCACTCGACTTTTATTCCTTTGTATATTTTTTATTTTATAAAATTTTTTTAATTTAGAACACAGCAAATTGCAATCAGCTACCAATGTGCTGCCTGCTTGTAAAAGTAACACACGTCATTTACAGAGTTGTTCCCTATGATAGCTTTGTTTCCCCTGAACATTTGTTCGATGTGGGTGAATCTTTTGTGAGCAAACTCTCAGTAAGTCTACGTTCAGACACATCATGTCTTATTGACATGATTCTACCTTTTTCTTCTTTGAACTTTCTTTGCCGTTCACACAAGTCATGTCTTGTTGACGAGTTGTTTTTATGTATGTGTACATAAAAAACGTTGTTTGAGCATTTTTTACATTACGAATGAGAAAGCAAAACGTACTGACAGAGTACATAAACATGCGTACTCGTTTCTTTTCCCCTCGTCAATCTCGCCTATAAAATAGCAATCATGTCAATAAGACATGATGTGTCTGAACACAGCCTAAACTAAAATTGTCTCACAACAAAAATTTAGTTCAAAACAAATGGGTGAATTCACCTCAATAGTGGATGTCCCAGAGTTGCATTTGGAATAAAAGCAGCCGCGCAGTGTTGCACAGACAGTTTCCGACATAATTTGGATGAAATCACCTCATTTGAGGTAATTTCGTCACATGAAATTTTTATGCGAAATAATGTAGCAAATTACGTAATTTGGCCAAATCATGTAATTTGGCCGAAATCACGTACTTATATGGAAATGTACTATAAGACTAATTATTATCTTTTAGAGCGTTCTTTAGCGTATACTAAAGCGAAAGCGGCGCTTTTATCCTGGAAGAGGGAGTATTGACTTTGGTTAGCTAGTCCCAATAATTATTATATCACCTTAAAACATACTTGATTGGTAGCTTAACCAATAAAAAGGACTTTTATTTATTAATATCCTATATTTATATTATTTCCGCAGACACAGTTGCGACAGAGGGAGGGGTAGATACAACAAGGGCCGCAAGTACAGCAGGAGCATAAGCCATATTTGCCCTACGGTCACGTACCATAGGCACCACCATGGTGTGGCCCTCCCCGTAATGGCCCAATTCACTATCTTTATGAGCCACTCCCACTGCCTCTACCTAAAGTTCTCCCGGGCTATAATACTTCACCACTACAATATGGGCATGAATCCCTGGTGGCACCTGCATGAAATAATTCCCAACAGCTGATTTTTTCTTTTATGGCTTGAACGTATTAGTCATATGTAAGTATATGATTAAAGATCGACAAAAAAATTCAAACTTAAGAATAAAAAAATGTCATATAATTTTACCATAACTGGACAAAAAAAGAAATTATTAATGAAAAGTTGACTCCAAGCTTATTTCCTTAATTCAAGAAATATACATGTTGTTATTGTCATGTGTTTATGGCTTCCCCAGTAGGCCTAAGCCATTATATACTTAGGTTTAGGCCTACTGGGGAAAACAATTGGCAAGAAATATACATGTTGTTATTGTCATGTGTTTATGGCTTCCCCAGTAGGCTTAAATCATTATATACTTAGGTTTAGGCCTACTGGGGAAAACAATTGGTAATGCACTGAGTGTAATTCCACAATGATAGTGTGGAAAACTACACATTGAAGAAAAATTTTATTTCAGGGACAGCAGGCATATTACCTATCAATACATAGCCGCGTGCCACTTATATTTTGGAAGTAGTTATATGCTTTCACTTAAAAACTATACACATAATTCCCATTAAAAATTAATAATAAACACAAAATAAACATCTCAATGAACATTTATATCAATAAACATTTTATTTCAGTTGGAAAATATCTAATCAATAAACATAAAAATGCATAGTACTGCACACATTTTGTACCTAAAATGTAAAGATTACAAGGTTCTCTGTAATAATTACCATTAGTATATAGTAGGCTTTTGCAAAACTACATTTAAATTCAAATACATTTACTTTTTTTAAAGATTCTCAGTTCAAAGCTAAATACAAAAGAGAATCAAAGCAAACAAATAAAGAGAGAGACAAATGTATTATCTTTATATGGTCAGAGCATTTATATTTACTCATTCTTGCTCACTATAAGCAAGTCAAAGTAAAATAATTTTTGCTGATATGCTGTAAGTATTTTTCTACGTATATACATATTTATTTTACCATATGAGTATTTTAAGCATTGAAATCAAGCAATGGTTATTACTTTTTAATGTGTTTTATTTTCCAACCACTCAAAAATATGATATTTTATACCCATCCCAAAATTGAATATTTGAGTAATTAAATTTTAGTTTAATAAAATTTTGTTTTTTATTTTTATAAAAAAATTGTTTTTTATATTTTTAAGAAGCATATGCCCGCCCCAATAACGGTTAAACAACGCTTGAGTGTTTAGTTAAAGTTCATGCTAAAGTTACATAATATATGTATTACTTTTCTTTCGAATAATTTTTGTAGAAGATTTTACAAAGTCATAAGTCGCATGCGAGCAATTGCAGGAGATATGCAAAAAAAGATTTGTGAACTTATTCAAAATCAAAACTTAAAATTTTTTCCAGTTTAAGCTATTTTTTAAATTGTTTTTCAAGTTCTGTAAAATTTTTCCAACGCAAATATGATTTTTGTAAATTTAGATGACGATATCTATGTAGGTAGATATGTTGATAATTTGATATTAGAATCAAATTAAACAAAAGTGTAATTTCATACAAATAAAATAATAATTACAAAAATACCTAAGTATTATACTAACGCTGGTTTTCACAATGTGTAATTAAAACTTAATCGAAACCTTAATTGACAGTTAGCTAAAAATTTATTTCACAATGGGCCGTGTGAATAAAAGGGTAGCTATAGCTTATGCTGGTAATTTTGTAGTTTTAACTAGTATTGAGGTGAATAAAAAATTCAGCTAAAGCTAGTACTGTATATAAACTAGTAAAAGCTAGTTTTTCCAGCGTTGGCTTAAAAAAGGTGTGAATAAAAACCAGCGATTGCTTAATATTACTAGTTTATGCTTTGATTTTTATAAGCATCTGGTTGAGGTGCTTGAATGCGTTTTTCTGCTTTATATTAAAAAAGTGTTGTTTTCATTTAAATATAAATATGCCTGCTTTTATGCATGTTCGCATGAGAACACATTCTCATCCATCCGACTATTTCAATTTATACAGATTTCGGGAAGAAAATGTTAAATGGTTAGCGGAACACTTTTTGGAGGAAAGTCATGAAAGGAGAGGAGCAGCACTGTCGCAAATTAAGAGGATGGAAATTTTTCTCCGTTTTCTAAGCGATCCAGGTTTTCAAATGAGAGTTGGCAAAGAAGAAGGCATACACCGCACAACAGTTTGCAAAACAGTAAAACTCGTTTTAAAGCAGGTTATGAATAGAGCTCATCTGTGGATTAAATTTCCGACGAATAACGAAGAAATTAAACTAGCTCAAGAGCAGTGGGCACTGCGATATAACTTTCCTTGAGATATACGTTAGGATACGTTGGTTATATTTTAAAACTTTTAAATAACAAATGACATTATACGACGTTGCCACCATGGTTTTTTTAATTTACCGCGTAAATACCATTTGTGGGTATTTATTTTGGTATTTATGAAATATATTTAAATTTAGCATTAATTAAGCGAGGACTGAATGCATATTCAATCAATTTTCATTCTGAAATCAGTTGAAAATAGCATATTTATTTTGCAGTTTATACAAATAATTCCATCTTTTAAAAAATTGGCGCAGAAAATATCACAATTTTGATCAAATTAAAAATTAAAATTAATTTCAAAAGAAAAAAAAAAAATATATATATATATATATATATATATATATATATATAGATATATATATATATATATACTAGCTGACCCGGCAAACGTTGTTTTGCCTAAAAATGTCCCATGCTCTGTACTATAGATGTACGTATATGTATGTATTTAGGACTAAAACATACATTGAAAATACCCCTCCACCAATGAATCAGAAATGAAAAATGCAGATATAATTTGATATCTCTCTGCGTCAGTACTATACATATATCTCAGCTTTCTTGCTCTTAACAACTCATTTGCCACGAACCTAAAATAATAATAAAATCCGGCTTTAAACTGATACTTCTCGTCGCCAGTACTTTATGTGTACTTACTCGTATGAAATTATTTTTTCATTTATTGAATTGTATTTCCCCTCATTGAAGCACTCTGTGATAACCGATATTTTTCCTTTTTTTTTTGTCAGGTGCGAAAACGATCAACGCTGAAGGTTTTCCGACACCTGAACATGCGACATACCGTTGTCCGTGTGAAAAACAGTCATTTTCCAGATTTAGGCCACAAACACTCAATGATTGGCCTAGTGATTTATTAATTGTCATGGCGAATGCGAGACGAATTGGAAATTGTATTCGCTTAAACTCGAATGGCATATCGGTTGGGATTATTGGAATTCTCGGAATGAGAACTTCCTCACCTTTGAATTTTCCTTTTAGTAGTTTCGCGTGAATCACATTGCTCATGAGTTTTGTGACCGCTAAACGCGTTCCGTTGCATAATATTGGTTGGTTGAGATTGCGAAGCATGATAACGACTGAACCAACCTTCAATTGTAAATTGTGCGGCGGCAAGCCAGGCACATCCAATGAATTCAAGAACTCAGTTGGGTAGTTAGTTGCTTCGTCTTCGTTTGTTACACAGTCGATAGATTTGAACGAATGCAGTAACCCAACGATTTGATTTTGAATTATGAAGTTTAAGTGATCCACATCCTTGTTCTTTGCCGCTAAAATTGCTCTTTTACTCAACCAATCGTAGTTTTAGTGGTTAGCAATGATGTTCGGAAACACTTTGTTGATAAGCTCCTCTTTCGTTAAGATGAAATTGCAAAAATTTGACGGGAATAAAATCAATCCATTCGATGAATCGATAGGAACACGACCATTACCGATAGTTAGCAGTTGATTGGAGAACACTTCGGCAGATGGATCGTTTAGCAATGCAACTCGCATGTTTGTCGTCAGCTGAAGTTTTTTCACATAACGCCACAATGGTGATGATTTGAGGCAATCATTGATCTCATCGGCAGCGCTCGATCGTGGTATTACTGGTAGTATTTGCCGGAAATCGCCTGATAGTAAAATCAACGCACCCCCAAAACATATTGCGTCATTACGCAGATCTTTCATAGTGCGATTCAGAGCTTCTAACGCACGATTATGCGACATTATGCATTCGAACCAGATAAAAATTTTGCTTGCTACCAAAACTTTGGCCATTGCTGAATGTTTCGCTATGTTACATGTGGGTTCTTCAATCGCTTGAAGGTTTAATCGCAATTTTAATGCAGAATGAGCGGTTCAACAACCTTCCAGCAGCGTAGCTTCTATTCTGGAAGAAGCCACTGCTACAGCAATTTCCGATCTTGTACGAACTGTAGCCAAAATCAATGATATGAGGAATGTCTTGCCATTGCTACCAGGCGCATTAAGGAAAATCATGCCGCCATTTCCATCATCAATTGCCTTCATCACTGTAACGTATACTTCTTTTTGTTGGGGATTCAACAAAGGTACATTCATTGGAACAAATTGGCTTAATGCATTTGTGTCGTATTCATGCTCATGCTGCAATTCTCGTTCGAATGCGTCGTTTATTCCACGATCAGGCGATGTCATTCCTAACCTGACTAACAAACTGCAGCACATTAGGTAACACATGTCTTCTATCAAAACCAAAGCCTGGTTGTGCATCTCTTCATTCACCTCAAGGTGGGGATTCCCTGAATGGACACGAACTCGATGCAAAATGTCTTCTGACATGTCATCCTTGTACTTCTCCCAGATTTCACGTGGATTCGATGGAAAACATGTAGAAATAATGATTGAAAACAATGTGCGTATGTGACTTGGAGATGCGGAAACAGTTGCTTCAGCGATTGTCGTGTCCCAATGCGTATAGTTTTCTAGCAAATTAAGCTCCTGGCATACTGCACGAAATATTGGCAACACTACACCATTGACAGTTCGAAGAGATTCAAATGATGTCGGGCCACGAACATTCTTGAGTTACGTTCGTTTTAATGGGTTCTTGAGTTAAGATGGCGGTGTAAAATCGCTCTATACAAAATGTATGGGGAAATTAATTTTCTTCATAATTTTTTGTCGGAAAAATTTCCGGAATTTTCTTGGTTATTCTCCTTATTTGGGTGAAGACCTAACCGAATTGGTACTCATCATCGAAATCGGTCCAGGCGTTCTTGAGTTATAAGCGTAGTAACTAACATCACTTTCTTTTATATATATAATATATATATATATATATATATATATATATATATATATATATATATACATTCATATGTATTTTCCTTCGCATACAAGCAGAGCCCTTCACCACTTGCTAAGATTTTTCTGACTCAGAGTACAATTACCGTTTTCCACTATCAGCATTTTAAGTGTTTTTGAATACTTTATTCCATTTTTTATAAAAACTTAGATGCCTCTCACCAACGAACTAAACATACTAAATACTTGAAACTGCGATAGTCGAATGTACGTGGCCCACGAAATTTTTAAATTAACCGAATTTGTCGAGCATAGCCTGTATGTGCAATCATGTTCCACAAAAGTAAACGTAAATGAACTTTATTTTTTAAACTCTATTTTTAGTTTCCTGTGGAAGTATAAGATTGCTGTAAGCATTGGTTTCTTTAATTTTTAAATGTAACAGTAAATGAAGCTTTTCCAGATATTAAAAAATAAAACAATTTAAAAGAAAACATCATTTACTTTTACTTTTCTGGAGCTTGCCTAATTATATATAGAATAAAATGAATTATTTAATGTCGAAGTAAATTTGCAATTCATACTTTTTAAATTCCGGAAACATTATGCCGGGATTTAAAAGCAAAAATAGTGGTAGCTCTTAAATAATTTTTGCCAGCTGTTAAATTTTCCAGCTTACGCTATCGTTTTTCAGCACTAGCTATATAGCACTAGCAAAGATTTATTCACACTTTTTCTAGTTTTAACTACTAGATTTAGCTAGCACTGAAAAGATAAAGCTAGTGCTACTACTTAGCACTTTCTAGCATAAGCTACATTTTTATTCACTCTACCCAATGTATGATTAACACTTAACCGACACTATTTAACCAAAAACTTGCTGTTATAAATAATCGACCAAAATTCGCCGGTTAACGTGCTAATCATAACCAGAAAAAAAGAAGATGAATAGAAATATCAATCAACATTTATATTTTTTCAATATTTTAAATTTTAAGAGTGCTAGTGCTAGAAAAATCCTTACACGCCGTGATCACTTTTCATTATCTGATGAGGAATTTAGAAAACGCTATAGGTTACCAAAGCCTGCAATAGAATTTATTGTGAATCTCGCACGAAATGAAATAAAATCCACCACATCTAGGTAAGAATCTTCCATATATTCTTTTGTCACATACTAAATATATTTATGTTTATATGTATGTATTTAAATTTCTTTATAGAAATCAAGCCCTGTCTCCCACCGAAATGGTGTTATTGACAATGAGATTTTATGCCACAGGAAGCTTCCTAATTGTTATAAGTGATTATTGTGGAGTGTCAATAGCAACAGCTAGTCGCGTTATAAAAAAAGTTTCTAGGGCAATCGCGAGACTCTCAAGCAAATTTATAAGAATGCCAAGTACTCAAGAGGATATGAGAAAGACAGCCGTACAGTTTTACAACATTGCAGTATTTCCTAAAGTAATAGGAGCTATAGATTGTACGCATGTTAAAATACAATCACCAGGCGGTGTTGATGCAGAAGTTTTCAGATGTCGCAAAGGTTATTTTTCATTTAATGTTCAGGTTGGTAATTTTGGTAGATTTCTTTTACATATGCAGTGTAATTTTACATACATTTCTTTAGGCTGTATGAAACGCAAACCTTGAAATAACAGATATAGTAGCGAGGTGGCCTGGATCGGCACATGACAGCTACATTTTCAACAATAGTCGCATTAAAGCCAGATTTGAAAGTGGAGAATTTGGATCGTATTTACTTTTAGGCGATGGCGGCTATGGTGTTAAATCATACTTGCTGACACCACTAGGCAACCCACAATCTGAAGGAGAAAAGCTTTATAACGAATCACAAATTCGAACAAGAAATGTGATAGAACGTTGCTTTGGAGTTTTGAAGCGTCGTTTTCCAGTATTGTCTTTGGGAATCAGAGTATCACTTACCACAGCAATGGCAATAATAGTGGCATGTGCAGTTTTGCACAACTTGTGCAGGCTGCTTAAAGATGACAGTGATTTTGATGACTTTAGTGTTTCAAGTGATGAAGATGAGATTACACCGGAGAGATATTCAAAAACACGTAGCAACCTGCTTGAAAAGTATTTTGCAAAATTATAAATACCGAAGGAGAAAAAGTTTCAAATAGGCCACTATTATTTTGTTCATTAAAGTGCCTTCTTATTTTTACTTCTGCATCTATAAATTTTCAAATATATTAAAAATATAGAATTTAAAGAACTTGAGCTTAAATATGTAAATGATATTTTATTGGTAAGACAAGAAAAATAAATGAAATTAATAAAAACTAGTAATTTGTTTCTTTTTTACTTTGGTTTATATTTATTTATGTATATGTACATACAATTCACAGTTACATATAGTTTGAACATAGTTAATAATAAGAAAAAAATCGGTGAAAATGAATTAAGGCACATTCTGTTTCTATTTTAACAAACTTAACAAAAAAGGAACTTAAACATATTCAGACTTTTAGTTTTAATAATAAAAAAGTAACAAAAATAACATATAAAGTAATATATTAATGAATTAAAACAACTTTAGATAATCATTTCTCTACTCTAGCTCAGGTTAAGTTTTTCTATTTCTATTTTTTTTAAATTTATCTCCAACTGTAGCAATTCAGCTTTCAAATTTAATTCTTGCACTTGTAGCTTATGCCGCTCTTCTGCTCTTTTGTCCTCATTTTCAAAAAAAGTTGCTTGCTTTGCTGCCACGTCTTCGCTTTTAATAGCAGACGCGTGATTTTTAAAATTAAGCTTTCCTGCTTTTTTGCTTTTTAACTTTATAGGATTCCAACTACTCCATGTGTGCGACTATAAATATCAATAAATTTTGGAACATAAGTAGGAGTACATAATTTTCCATTTGTTTTTTTTTTCATACCTCAGTACCATTTTCTTCAGCAAGTTTCTTCAATGATTCCTTTTGCTCCATTTTAGGTTCATCTTGTTCTTCCAGAAAATCAATTTCAATGCAAGCGTCTTCATCCTGATTTCTAACTAAACAATATAAAATAAACATATATATATGTATATCGATTATGTTTCTTTAAATCGTTAAGAAATATTATAAAAATAACTAATTCCCTTACTCTATGACATTAATTGATTAATTAGACATTAAATTTTATATCAAGGCTGATTATTTCAGAATTAGCTGCATAAATACTAGTGCTGTTAAATACCAAATTTGCTTATTTATTTCAACAGCCTATCACAATTAACCAATAAGGGTATAAACTTGTACAACAAACTTACGCGTATCACAATCATTCTCATTAAATAGACCGGTTGCAGACTTTCCTAGCAATGCATTAACTCTTTCATCATTATTGGATACTTTGCTACAGTAGATGCCTCCTCCGGTCTTATAAAATTGGTTTCGATCGTTTGATATTGAGATCTTCGCCTTCCTTTTAATATTTTCATATTTGTCTCTCAAATTTTTGGATGTTCTAATAATTTGGCACTGTGCTCCAAACTCCATTGAAATTTTTTCCCATACCTCATTCTTTTGCTGCCAACTCACTGCGTTTGTCTTTTTACTCTCCAGCACATGAGAGTATTTCTCCACAAGTGACATCAGAACATCTTCCTCCTGGGATGTGAAGTTTGTAGATCTGTAAAGACTTAGGAATTATATATGTATATCGTGTTATTTTATTAAGAAAATATTTACCTTGACCGCTTGCCTTTGGACACTTGCGAACTGGATTCATCAAGGAATTCCGTGCAAAATATATCCTCGTTTTGCATAGTTGTTAAGGTTCTAGAGAAAAAAATATATACTAACATAAGTGTATAAGTACATATGTACATATGTGTATTAATTTACTTACTTATTTAAATATTTACTTGAGCAAAAATTTTATGGAAAGACGCTTGTTTATTAAATATTCGTTTTTTTGAACAAACTCATATTATTGCCATATTTTCTTCAAATTCTTTTGCCAAGTAACCGGAGTATGGTGAAACATGAAAAACTAACCGTTGATTAATGGGTGCTTGTTAACCAAACCGTTGGTTAATTAATTTTTTGTTAAACGAAACATAATTACACATTGTGAAAACCAGCGTAAATGGTTTAAGTACTGCTTGCCGTAACTCCAAGCATGTGCATGTCTTATCATTAATTTTGCTTACTTTTACTAATAAAACAAATAAACGAAAAAAAGGATGTTTTAATTACTTGTTTTTTGTACTTTTGCAAAAGCATAGTATATGGTAAAAATATTTTTCCTTTCACTATTATTATTTATTGAATTTGCAATATAATTATTTAAATTAATTAAATAAAAAATAATCCATTTATTAATTTATCCAATTCTTTAACGTAATTTAAATAAGATTTTGTACATACCACTGTTGCATTAAATTGTAAAAACCTTTTCTGTTGTAGTATTTAAAACTTTCCTGAGTTCTTGAGGCTAAAATTTTAATGTGTGTGCCATCAATGCATCCTATGACACCGGGAAAACCAGTTTTATTATAAAAATTTTCCTTAATTTAAAATTTTTCAGTTTCACTCGTTTGAAAAAAGTCCACCTCTTGCATAGTTCGCTATCAATCTAAAAATAATTATTATCACATTTTTTTAATACATTTACTTACTTCGAATTCGGTAATGAAAATGTTCCGACAAATTTGGATTGCCTAATATCATCGCGATTATCAGCGCTTCGTGTGGAGGAGTAGTGTTGACGAGGCAATTCAATATTTTCGGTTGTGTACAGTAACCTACGGCACGGCATCGACGCCGTTTTTATCTGTACGCGTTCTTCAACAGCTGCAGGTAGCTCTGGGCAGATGATTGCAATTTGCTGTGTTCTAAGTTAAACAAATTTTTATAAAATAAAAAATATACAAATGAATAAAAGTCTATTGTTTGTTCGAATAGCTATTGAGTTAAATAAATGTAAAAAATTTACAAATATACTTGTATATTATTATACATATATATCACAGAATACACAGAATCGACAACTTTGAAAACATGCATAAAGTTTGTGTGAAAGGGATAGCAAACCTATTAGGTTTTGTATAGATATCTCTTGCGCACAAACTTTATGATTTGACATTTCGATATAGTAAATGTAAAAATAGGGATGACAATTTTTCTTTGGCGCAAATATAAAATGAAATAAATTAAATTTTCGCCAGAATATTAATAAAAAATAAAAAAAAAACAAGTGAACAATAATGAATAGAGTGATTGAAATAAATATAAAGCCTAGAATATGCAAAACATTAGGGTATATTCTGTGATAAAAAGGAGCCAACAGCAGCAGATCAAGAAATGTAATTATAAAAAACTTTTATTTAATATATGTATTAGTGTTGCCAGTGAAATTTCGAGAAAGATACATTATATGTAGTTTCCAAAAAGATACATTAAAAAAATGGAAAATCCATGTATAACGTTTAACATTTATTAACATAACATTCTTATTTCTTATTTAATTTTTTTTCATTAACCATCCATTGTACTCTTTTATTAACAGCTATTTATCATTAAAATTATACATTGTCTTTTTTGGAGAATGACCTGTAAATTATAATGAAATTCCAATAAAACTTTGTCAGAGACGGAAAGCTTAATATTTTATTTCTGTACATTTTGCGTACAGATTCAAAAGACACGAAAAATGTCAGGATTATACATGGTACCTGAAGTCATCAAAAGATACGAAAAATGTATCTTTCGTATCCTAATGGCAACACTGATATGTATATTATTATAAATTATTGTTTTTCAGGAGTCAACAATGTTCACAGCGACGTCCAGCAGGGGAGAGCTCCACCGGTTCCCGAAAGATACGACCAGGTAATTTGTTTAATTGTTTTAGTTTTGACATCATTGTGACATGAAAGACTTTTTAACATACATACTGTATATTTCAAATTATAAATTGTTGTTTTTAGGACCCAAAGCTGTATAATGGGATGTCCATCTGGGGAGAAGCGCTACCGGTTCCCGAAAGATCCTACCAGGTTAGTATTTTTTAAATTTAGTTTTGACATCAGTTTGTTGGAAAACAACATTATGGAACATGCCATAATACCAGTAGCTTAATAAATGATAACTATTGTGCACGTACATATGTATATTGTAGTTGCTAAAACTTTATTTAATTTGAGCTTTATTTAATATTACTTTATTGGATTTTAATTTTAATTTATTTTCTTTCCAGACATTGGTGATCAAGCGCAAGGAGAGGAACAAAAATATAATTTCAAATGGGCCATGATGTCTGGAATCTGCTACCTACCAGCTTTTAGAAACCTGACCATATAGAAATAAGTTTATTTTTTCGTTTATTATTATTATTATTTATTGAATCTGAAATATTAATAATAAATAAGCTTTGAAATCTTAAATGTAAAATTATCCATTATGTAATTTATAAAATTTTTTTCTCTTGTACAGAAGCATTAGTAAATTTGTCAATAGTATAATATAATTTTTAATATATTACATTATGCATATAAATTTATAGAAATAATAACTCCAGATACACAAACATTTTGTATTATACAATTATTCCAAATAAATGTAATGAATATAAATTGCTCTTTAAAATAGATTGCCTTATTTATTACAAGGATAACATTTGAACTCGTTCAATGTAAATTTTAATATATTTTAAGTTTTTATTATAACAATAGAATTAATAAAAATAAATATCAATACAAAATTCATTTAAACAGATAGGTGGATGGGCAGGCAATAAAATTTCAGCATAGTCAATCAATTTATCAATTTATGCTAACCACAATCTGTTTTGTTATCACTATATTCACATATTGTAGATGATAGAAGCGCACTAATGGTTTTACCCAAGACACAAATTGAAGATTGTAGAATTTGCAGGTCTAAATTAAGGATGTAATAAAATTGATACATCAGTTATAAAGTTGAATATTTAATATTTAATATGAATATATAATTTGTAACGCGGGCTAGAAAACTACGAATATTTTTGGACTGGAATTAAATTTAAATTATATTTAATTATATTAAATAAAATTTCATATACACAAATTTTCAGAATGGAATTTGCAATTTTTCACTATGTATTGTTTTATGCATTTCATGCTAGAGATTACTTTCACAATCTGTCCATTAATGGATATATATATATATATATATATATATATATATATATATATATATATATATATATATATATATATATATATATATATATATATATATATATAACACTATAATTATTTGTTAAGGCAAATGTCTTTTGAATTATTTAATTCTATTTTTTAACACATTTTTATAATTTTCCACCACCAATTTACAAAATAAACACAAAATAATTTCTACATTTTTCAAACATACGTTCGCAATGTTTATGTATATATAGCTGTTGCTTTTAATGCATTTCAGCAGCCGCATTAGTTTTATGTTCTTTCTCACTTATACAAAGTTTATGCAAAATATGATTCGGACCCTTTTAATACGTCAAAGTTGAGTATTCTGTGATATATATGTACATATAATATGATGTGGCAGCTCAGCTCAATTTTGCATAAAAAATTTAAGTAGCTGGCAGCACAGTTCAGTTCCTTCAGAACGAAAATTAAAATGAAACCAATTCAAGCTAAAATTGTACCGCACAAAATTTACTCTCTTTCTCTCTCTCTCTCAAAAATATAGACGTCAAACTACATACAAAAAAGCGTTCGGATCGTTCTGATCGAATGGGTGAATCCACCTTAACGCCGCACAGTGGCTGAAAATCGTTTTTCATTGGCCAAAATTCTGTAACTTTTGAACGGATCAAAATATTGAAGTAATTTTTTTTTTTTTTGGATAGATATTTAGTTCAGCTTGACTCAGTTTTAATTACATTTAAATTGATTGAGTACTTTTTAAGGACTTCTAGGTCAAAGTTGAACTTTTGATTTTTTTTTAACTTTTGAAGTGAAATATGGGTTTATTTCTTTTATTTGCATATTAAAAAATTTTATATTTAGAACTTAATTAGTTTTTGGGATAATGGAATTTTTTTAATGTTACACTCAAAAAAATTTTTAAACTCAAAAAAATTTTTACACTCAAAAAAATAGTAAAATTAACTGGAGATTTTGCTATTACCACAGAAAATTTTTTTATTTTTTGCTGTCAAAGTAGGTTCTATTTATTATTATTTTTTACTAATACTATGTTTTTCGTACTTAAATAGCAATGAAAGGCAATTATAATTATTATTCATTTGACACAAATATTGATTGCAAATATTCTATGTTTTGCTCTGTGCTATTTCTGTTCTTTTGTAGTTTTTTGGCTTCTTCATCCAAATCCCCATGTTCCACTTTCCATTTATTTCGAATATTGGAGATGAACGGAACTAACGTTGCCAATAATATATTAAATAGATCTTCATTTGTGGAATTTCGTGAAATTTTTCTAGTATTGTTCTCTCTATAAAATCTGTAATCCTTGTTCCTTTTTTCCTGAACCTCCTCTGAAAGATCTCCAAGTGGCACCAAATGATATTTAATAATATCTTCTCCACGATAAAGGATTTTGTGAACTGTTGCAGACATATTTTTCCATAGGTAGTTGGTTGTATATATTTTTGCAGTTTCCTTAGCATAATCTCCAAATTGTTTCGAGTCAATTTTTTCATTGCACGCAAGTACTTCTAGGATTATTTTAAATCTGAAAATAAGGTTTAAATCCACTCCTGTTATTTCAGATGCTGTTTCTGGATCTGAAAAGAATCTTCGTGCGGTATTGCCATCATTTATTTTTGGGTGATCTATAATCAATCCAATTTTGCGATATTCATCTTGAACATGTTTCTTTTATGAACTTCTTAACTCTTTGTTGGTTTCATTGTTTCTTATGGATCCTGAAGACCCGAAATTTAAATCATAACTGATTTTTAGTATATGTTCCATAAGTCGTATTCTTGCATGTAGTGGTGGTAATCCAAATTCATATGCATCGGTATTATCTAATGATTTTGTCGGAACTTGGTTTAATTGGGTTGATGCTGCTTGGCCTATAATGCAGCTGGATGCAGCCTTCGTGTTAGTCAAAGCCTGACCTACTTTTCCATCTATCAGGACTAATTGGTAGCTTACTTCAATTTGCTGCCCATCTAACTGTAATTGTAATGGCTGTAATGTTGCAATTTGGGCCTTGATATCAATAATTTCTTTGTTAATGGCATCACCAGTTTCTTTTTTGAATTCAAATTTGATTGGCCTGCAGTATTTCGTCTCATTTTTCCAAATATCCATTGTTTGCGTTGTACTAGTCGAAGGCTCTGAATCTTCCAAAATCTTTTTCAATCGCAATGGTACAATTGATACCATGAACATATCCGAGTCCGAAATATTTTCACATACAACTTGTTTGTATTGGTTTTGTCCCGAAGAACCATCACATCCCCATTTACAAAAAAGAATTAGCTTTGTGTTTCCATATTTCTTTAACGCATTTCCTGGTATTGATTGTAGCAAGCGTTCGGCTGTGTGATCAAATAGAGATTGTAGTTGTACCTCTGCCGAAATTGGTGTGATTGTAATAGTATCCTTCGATGACAAACAGTCCTTCTTAGCAGCAGTTATGTGATGATATGCTGGATAGATATTTGAGCCCTTTTCAATCGCACGCAATCTGAGCTTAATATATTGCTGTTTTGTTAATTTCAAATCCAGAAATAAGGCTAATGCCTCCTCATTTGTGTACTGTATTGCATCGCTCGGAGTTGGTATACTTTTAAGAATTCGTTTTGTTCTCACTGGACTAGCTTTAATAACTTTTGCAATGATATCCACTTTTGTTAATTGGTTCTGTGATCGTAATTGATGTAGGAAAGATTCTTTTATATTTGTACAACCAATTGCATCGTTAATATCTTTAAGTTTCCACCTCTTAGATCTATCGCTGCAGTTGTCCAATGATTTGCGTGGTCTTCCAACCTTAACTTGCTTTGCTGTTTCTGCAGCGACAGTAAGTTGCCCTTCTAACTACTTTTCACTTTTTATATAAAACTTTTGTTTACTGTAGTTAACTTCTTTGTAGCGTTTTTTTAGTACTTTTACAAAATTAGATAATTGCTCTTGTATTTCGGTGCTACACGAATTTAAGTTTAATTTTATTTTAACTTAAGTAAGAACATCTTCCTGGTTTTTATTTCTAAAATACTCTTCGGCCAGTTCTTTATAACCGAAGCTCTCCATATTTTTCTGTTATGATTTATCACTTGCAAATATACGTACGTACACGTAAAGGATTAACTTATTATTGAGTAATCCCTTATCGAATCCGTAGTTTTATACATTTTTTGATACATGTTATTCACACATTGATCTTCAATTTCATAGCAGGTGGTACTTAAATTGAACAAAACTGCACTTGTTATCCATACCTTAATATCAGGTAAAATTAATTAGTATCTCGTCAATATGGAGTTCTTTTTATCTTTAGTGGTTTAATGTCGCGAATGTTATTATAAAATTGTTTATGACTTTGGCTGACCCTAACAGTTATATTAGAAAGAGATCATATGTTTGCTGTAGAACCTATTGTGATATTTTTATTACTGATTTTTTGCTGATCAAAACAAAGCCATAAAACCCTTTCGCAGGTATTATATTTAATTATTTTAGTTTTACGTAGTCTAAAGTAAAAAACGTAAACCTTTAGGCAAAAAAGTGAAAATTTAATACACCATTGTACACGAGTAATTATAGGGCTGTTTAAATTAGAGTAATTTGAATTTTTTTGGAGTAATTTCATTAAAATTAAAAAAGTGTTTTACCGGCGGGTCGTGGCGGGTGCAAAAGTATATATGGGGTTAAAGAAGACACCTTCGCCTTTCTCCGGGTGGTATACGTTTCTTGTTCCCTTTTGTTCCCTAGAAGTTCTATTCCACTAAAGTTTAAATTTTAGAAAAATATAGTAGTTTCATAAATATTTCATAACACCTCTAATATTAAACGCTAGAGCGGTAACCACTTACAACAACTAAAGACTATAATCCTACCAACATTATAAAAAAGACCGCAGGCCATTATCGATGATAGCTTGCGAGTAGTGACCATTTATTTTTGACAAAAAACTGATAAAAAACACCTTTTTCTGAAATAACAAAAAACAGTTGAGTTTGACAGCATGCCACGCCCACAATTATCAATAGTTTAACCCAATTTTTTGGCTACCTTAATATGGATATATTAGCTCCAAAATGGCGTAAAAATTTTAAAAATCGGTGACAAAAAAAATTCGACTTTTGGCCAATGAAAAACGATTTTCAGCCACTGTGCGCCGCAAGTATAATTTTAAATAATGTATACGCTGACGATGTTATGCCCGGGGCAGCAATGTTTGAATAAATTGTGCAATGGAGAACATAATTGATTGAGCTTTTCAGACTGGGGGGGTTTACTACGAAAGTGTAGTTCTAATTGTCCAAAATTGCTGCAAGTATTGCTATCAGAAGATTGTGAAATTTTACCGAATACGGTAACTAAGCGGCGCATTTTATCAAAAATTGCGCGAATATTTGATGTTTTTGGTTTCTTGGTCCCGTCTATCGTTTTAATGAAAATAATATTTCAACAGCTCTGGCTGCTTAAGGTTGCTTGGGATGCCCCACTGCCAGATAATTTGGTTCACGAGTGGACAAAACTGCGCTTATCTGTATACTATTTTGAAGCTTTATCTATTCCAAAAAAAATTAAGCTGCCGGCGCACAGTGGGGCCTTTTGACTTTTTTCGTTGCAAAAATCATAACTTTTGACTGATAAAGATATTTAAAAATTTTAAAAAGCATTTGAAGGGAAACTCCTTTAGCTTTAATATACATGATTTGCACGATCATAGGTTAAGCGCCGCACTGTGCACAGTGTCTGTTTTCGACTGTTTTTATTACACACATCATAACTTTTAAGGTAAGAAAGATATTTTAATAAAAATGAGTATCATTATTGGCCATAGCTTTGTGGAGGCACTATGCACAGTTTTTTGTTGAAAACATCATAATTTTTGATAGGCATTGGACACGATGACACCTTTGATTTTTCTTGTCGCAAAAATCATATATTTTGAAGTAATGATATTTTTAAAATTTCTCAAACATTTACAACACAACTTTTTGTGCTTTAAATGACATTTAAATGACCAGATGGCCCATTACATCCCCATTTGTTTATCAATGTAAGCCTATCTGGAAATAATGCTCTTTCTTTTTCAGGAAAACTTTGAACTAAGCGTTTTGATGTATGATCCATTAAGTTTTGCAGTTCAACTTCTGTTGATTCTTCAGTTACTTATACATTACATGGTACTGCTTCCTTTTTGGCAGAGGTAACCTTTTTATATCTAGGAAGAACAGTCACATTATGATTCTTTAAAGAGCTTCGTAAAATATTATATTTCTCCTTTGACAATCCCAAGTCCATAAATAACGTTAAGGCTCCTTCTATGCTATACTTTGTGGGTAATGCATTCGGAGTAGTTGGAATACTTTCTTTAATCCTTCGCAGTCGATCTGGGATAGCAAGCTCCACAGCTTTTGTAATATCAGACCTTGATTTATCTTTATCTTTAACGTACTTAACACATAATGCTTCTGACAGATTCGATGTAGATATATCTTTTGTAGCATTTTGAAGTTTACATTTTTTTGTGTACTTCGAACACTCGTTTATAGTTTTAGCAGGTCATCCTTTTCTGCTGTCCAAAGATGTATGCGGTTCTTCGATGTCTTCAAAAGTTGTAACTCCATTTAGCCAGTCTGAGTACTTTTCCATAAAGGGTTTTGTCGTACGGTTTGAGGCAAGCCATTTTTTACGAATATCCAAGAAAACGAAGTGATTTTTGTTTTTAACATTATTTTCGTGGTATCCTGGTACCAACAAATTAAATACATTTTCATTATGTGGTTTTCTAAATAACTCGAACAATTCAGTATTTTGAAATGACATTTAGAGCTCTGGTACTGATCACTACTTTTGCAAAGTAAAACCTTAACTGATTGCATTACACAATTGCAGATTAATTTATACCCAAAAATAAAAAGGTTCAAACTACCTGATTTGTGAAACATAAATCTAGGCCACAATTGACTGGATTATATACAACTGCAGTTTTTATTTTACTTAGTACAAAAACCAAGTTTTAAAACTACCTGCCTATTTGCATAATGTGTTCTTAAATTTAAATAAATAAACAAATTGTAATAATTATGCCTACCTGATTGACACAGCAAAATATTGTTTATCATTTATATGCGATTCATACTATGACTTTTTATGGTGACTTTTCAAGACTTTATTGACGAATGGTGTACAAAGGCTGTCAACTTAAATGAGAATTAAAGAAAAATGTAGGGAAAAAATCACTGCGAACATTTCGTATTAACGAAAAGCAATAAATATTAGTAACAAGTGATGCAGTGAAAACAAATGTATAGAGAGAATTATTTCTTTTCATATTTGGAACGTATCTTTGTTACATATATAAAATAATTTTTTATCTTTTAGTAATAAAATACATTTTATAACATAAAGTACAAGTTATTTTTCCCTTATTTTTGTAAAAAAAGAAAACTAAGATTTGATCTTTCTATACGATTATATATTTCAATGAAATAAGGCTACATACATATTTTTAAGTAGGCACATATGCATATATTAACAAAAATATGTCATTCAGTTCCACTTATATTTACATTTTTGTGCTGTAAGATAACATAAAATATAAAAAATATTAAAATTTTGGTAGCTTTTTTCCTTATTTGGCAATTTTTTTTTTAATTTTGGTTGCAAAAATATCTTGGACGTGGCAACGCTGGCTATAAGATTGTAACATCTTTTTTCCAATTTTTTATTTGTAAAAACTACCTAAATATAGGGTGTCTGAAAAACGGCAACTGCCGAAAAAGTAGGGTACCTGGTGGATATTTTCTTAATATTTTTAATAATCAATAAATATACCTTTAAAACAATACCAAAAAAGTAGCGATCACATGGCAATATTTTTGACACTTCAATTCTAAAATATCTTTTTTTTTTCAAAATCCCTTTTTCTTTGACTTTCTAAAAAACTGTTGACTTTAAGCAGCTCCACCAGCTATAATTCTTGTCCAATTAAGAAAAACGTTCTTGAATTATGATCAGTAAAATGGTCTTTATACGATGTGTTCATTCATTTTACAAAATTTTGTCATCAAATTTTGTATTTTTGCCACGGTTTTTGGGAAAAGGCGCCACAGTGCGGCGGCTAATATCGAACTTCATTGTTTTTGTGATGCCTCAGCTGCTGCGTATGGAGCTGTATTTTATTGCGTAGATCGTGGAAACGACGAACCACGAATCAACATTGTCGCTGCAAAAAGTTCTTTCTATACCCAGAATGAAGCTCCGTGCAACTGCGCTTCTATGTCGCTTATTTGCTTCAATTAAAAATTATCTTGATCTTGATTCATGTCACGTTTATGCTCGGACAGATTCGGAAATACTGTTACACTGGTTATCTGCACCATCTCGAGCTTGGAAAGTCTTTGTCACTCATCGTACTGCAGAAATTTTAAATACGATACTTCAAAGTTGCTGAATTTTTGCAAGCACTCAGTGCAACCCTGCCGACTGCGCATCCTGCGGATTGCAGCTGGAGGAACTGTTGATACACCAACTGTGGTGGAAGGGGCCGCATTGGTTAGCGTTGCCGAAGGAAAAGTGGCCTAAAAGTGAATTTTGCGCTAGCGAGGGTCTGGTGAAGCCATCATAGAAAGGAAGGGGTCAGTGGTATGTGGAGTTACGTCATCAGCTGATAGTGCTATTCTTTTGGACCAATCAGTAAGAATCTCGTTTTTGTTCCTTCTACTATCGTACTATTGCTTATATTCGTCGTTTTGTGAATCGTTTGCGGCACCGAAGCACGCTATATGGCACTTTTACATTCGAAGAAATTCAACATGCTCATACTAATATTTTTATATGCTTGCAGAAGAATTTCTAAATACCATCAGTCATTTTAAAACCAACCGTACGCTGCCATCCAGAGATAGACTCGCTAGACTCTCTCCATTTTTGGATTCGTTTGGATTGCCTCGCATTTAATATAAAACACCCGGTAATTATATCTAGATGTTCAAGATATGCATGAAAAATACCTACATGCAGGCGCTTTGGAACACTACTGGATACTTGGCGCACGTAATTTGTATCGTTCAATCGTTTTTAAATTATAAGCGGTGTTTTTTACTTCGCCGGAAAACTTCAACTCAATTAATAGTAACTTGCCCGTCAATCGTGTCCAACAAACTCGACCGTTTTTTAATTCTGGATGTGATTTTGCTGGAATATCAAAATTACAGCCCTTTGAGGAAATATATGTATACGATTTTGAAGCAGATCGAGGTGATTTTAAATAGTAGACCACTTTGTAGTATATCAAACACTGACTTTAACCCAATAACGCCTTCTCATTTTCTTATAGGTGAGCTTCCAACAGCTGGGCCTGAGCCTTGCCTTCTTACGATTCCAATGAACCAATGAGTAAGTCAATGAGTAAG
Organism: Germaria angustata; assembly: GCA_963681545.1. Taxonomy (NCBI): domain Eukaryota; kingdom Metazoa; phylum Arthropoda; class Insecta; order Diptera; family Tachinidae; genus Germaria; species Germaria angustata. The sequence continues at coordinate 7,606,641 of OY813003.1, read as the reverse complement.
TCAATACCTACAAAATTTGATACAAGGGTTCTGGAAGCGGTGGTCTTGCGAATATGTGACGTCCCTACAACAGAGAGAAAAGTGGCAACAACCAACCCGAAATTATGCTGTCTGCGTTTTAGTTGTGCTGAAGGAGCCGAATCTACGAGTATCGAAATGGTTGTTGGGACGAATAACTGAGGTTCATTATGGTGCTGATGGTCATGTGTGAGTCGTTGCGATCAAAACAGGAAATAACTTATACGTACGTCCAGTCACAAATATCGTGCTCCTTCCAGTAAGCTTAAACATTGTTTCAGGGGGGCCGGAATGGTGTGGAATCATATGAGTACCACATAGTTTGTGACTACGCCACTGGCTTATTTGCATCTAAAATTAAATATTTCTGTACATACATATGTGGTCTACTATTGTTAATTTAAGTACTTGTTTTTGTATGGTAACTGCTAAGCTATTCGTATATATATTCTGTATAAGTATATTTGTTGTTGTATCATATTTCGCAAATTTGTCATTTCATTTGTTGGCTGCTTGCTGATAGCAAACTTACCAATGCACGTGATCTCGTACGATAGCTAAACTAATTGCAATTTGTTGTAGCAGAATTGTAAATAGCGGAATTTTATAACATTGTTGCTATAATTTTCGGAGATTAAGTTGCACTAAGTTTGGTAAATTTGACATCGGTCACTTGAAAGTTAACCATCGGACAAAGCCGTCACCTGTGTAAAGTACAAAGCAGTGAAAGTAAAATAAACTCCTCTTGTAAACTAGTACAGTCCACGCGGTCAAATTTTTTTAACTAAATTTCTGAAATTCTACAATATGTTTGACGAATTCCTTATTTATTTTCTCAAAGTATTCAGCTCTGCCACTGTATACTCATCTTCATCATCAGAGGATGAAAATTAGACAAATCTCAACATTTTTAATTTTGTTATCACAATATAATACATCCCAAAAAAGTTAAACCTTATATTTTTCCCGTTTGTTGCCGCCAATTTATTTTTATTGTTATTATTTTGACAGTTCACAACAGTGTGTCATTGTCTTCCTTTAATTCTATTACAAAGAAAACAATTCGAGAACCAATACGACTATACTCGAATCACTTTTTCGAAAACCGTAATAAGGCTGAAAAATTCAAGATACGCAAAATTTTTGTATTATGCAATTTCTTCAATTAATACATTAAAAAAATTATGGGCGGCTCGACTACGCCAATCGGCAAATTCGCTTACAAATTTGATATATGCTGAAAAGCTTAAATAGGATTTTCAACAAATAGCATATCAGCAAGCATACACAGAAAATTTGGCAATCACTAATAATGTATTGTTCACACGATATGCAAAAATTTCCAACATACGTTTGTTAATTTTGTTATAAACTGCTTGCAAATGTTGTTAACCACACGTATGCAGATAAAAATTTTGCGTTTATACGATATGATGGCACTTTAGCAATTTTTTCAGCATAAATATCCTGATTCAACATATTGTCTAAACTAAAGGTGGATTCTCCTATTCGTTCAGAACGAAATTTTTGTTGTGAGACAATTTTAGTGTACTGAGAGTTTGCTCACAAAAGATTCACCCACATCGAATAAATGTTTTGGAGAAACAAAGCTACCATGTGGAACAACTCTGTAAATGACGTGTGTTACTTTTACAAAAATATACAAATGAATAAAGCTCATTTAAATTTTGCATAAAAAAATGTATGTATCTGGCGGCACAGTTCAATTCGTTCCAGACGATAATTAACAGCCAGTTTCTAAATAACAAATTACTAAAATCGCTTATTCAATTGAGCACAAATTCATGTTTTCCGTTTTTATTAAACTATTGTCAAATTGAGTGAAAATGTAAATGCTGTTTTTTGTGGTTTCTACATTGCAGTTTCAATTGTCAAAACTGTCAAAACAAGACAACAAGAAAAAAGTAATTGTCTGCAAAGTTATTAGTGAAAATTTAGCAAACTGTTAAAAAAATATAATAGATATATATAATTTGCAGCAAAAATTTTTTAATATGGAAAACACATACCAAAATATGGAAGATTCGATAAAAAAAATTGTATATAAATACATGCTTATGTATGTATGTATGTATTGCAAATAAAAATACTTTTGGAAAGGAATTAACAATAAAATAAATATTTCCAGCGTGAAGAAAACTAATCACATTCAGTTTCATAAGTTAATGGAACTGATGGAGGAAAATCCACAATTATCAACCAACATTCCGGTGTTTGGAAGTAATAAAGCTGCAGTGGAGCAAACATGGGACAATGTGCGGAAAAAAGTAAATGCCTTGGGGCCACCAGAAAGAAGCGGACAAGAGTGGAAGAGAGTAGGTATTATTTTGATTTTTTAATTTTTTTCTGTATTTAAAGTTTTCATGTGTTAGTTATGGCAAGACCAGAAGTGCAGAGTTAAAAAAAATAAGTGAAAACAACAAAAGCCTTCATGCAACTGGTGGTGGTCCTTGCACAGTTAACAATTTAACGCAACTGGAGCATCAAATCGATAGAATATGCCACTTATCGTCAGTAGCAGCGCCTAGTGGTACTGTGTTAGGAGTGCCTTACGCACTAAAAATATCGACATAACGCCACCAAAAACCAAAAAAATAGCCGTTGTTACGCCCACTTCGTCAAATAAAACCAATAGTTTTAAAGTCCAACAACCTGAAACTGAAGATTTTTCAGAGATATTTACGGCAAACATCTCAAATATAATGGAAGACTATTCATATTTATCTGGAACGGAAAAGTTAGTACCACCACAACTGCGATCCGAATTTAAACAATGATAAATAGAAAAAGAAAACATGTTGAAGAGACTTCGGACCGGATAAAACTTTTACGTAATCAACTTGACATGCAGAATAAAACGCTGGAAATTATAAATACGCAAGCAAAGGCGGCCAAAATTCAAGCTGAGGCATCAAAAGCGCAGCTTAATATTCAAAATAAAGCTCTGGAAATAATGAGCAAGCAGCCAAAATGCAAGCTGAGGCAGCTAGAATGCAAGCTGATGCAGCAAATGAGCAGGCAAAATCAGTGAAAGTGATAGCAGACCCTATAAGAGATGTAAGCCAGTCGTTAAGAGATATTATTAAACATTTGAAAGACGAAGATTAATTTCAAAGAATATTGTCATTATTGGTAATGACTTGAACATGATTTATTCATAGCCGGAATTCTGATTGTCACAATATTGCTCTTCTTATATTCATTTATTAGTCTTTTTATTTAAATTAAATTTTTTTATTTATTAATTTTTTTTATTTAATACACATATGTATTTTCAACAAAGAAAATAATAATAAAAACTGACAAAATAAATACATTTTTTATTATTTCAGCTCTTGTAGCCCTAGCAATGTTTTCTTCGGTAATTTCTTCAATATCTGTTTCTTCGCCATGGTTATCATTTGGAGATTCGTAGAACTCACAAGATTCCCAGTAAAATATGCAAATGTTGTGAAGAATGCAGCATGTATTCACAATGCTTGTTGCCTTTTCGGGCCTATAGTGCAGTCCCCTCGATCCTATTATGCATCGGAACCGATTTTTTAAAACACCATTGCATCTTTCAATGATATTTCTTAGTTTACAATGTTTTTCATTGTATTTTACTTCACGGGAGTTCGATGGATTTCTTACGGGAGTCATCAAGTAAGGCTACAGTTTATAACTAGAATCTCCTGGTTTAAAAAAAAATTTTAGATTTAGAAACACATACATATGTAAACCTTAACCGCTTACCTAAAAGCCACGTATTACGCTTTCCATTTAAATACTTCGTTTTGAAAAAATGGTTAGCCGCACTTTGGTCCCAAATAAAAGCATCGTGGTTAGCTCCAGGGTGTCTTGCGTTGACATATGTAATGACCATATTTTGGTCGCAAATCTAACAAAAATAAACATATGTTTATATATAAGTAGGTATATTTAAAATCTATTTGCATGACTAAATGCATACATGCTAACACTTTATATATGTTGAATACTTACCAGCATTACGTTTTTACTATAATAACCTTTTCTGTTATAGTATAAATGGTTTCTCCCGCTACCAGGAGCCTTTATACGTACATGCGTGCCATCAATACAACCCACGACACCTGGAATACCAGCAGTTTGAAAAAAAAAGTTCCTTGGTCACGTTTTCCTCATCAGAACTTTTATCCACTTTGGCCCCAGATGGTGCTCAAATATATTCAGCAGCTCACTGATTATTTTGCACACTTGCGACTTCGACATTGAGGAAGTATATTCATTACCTACTGACGCTTGATATCCACTAGTCGCCAAAAAAGTCAAAAATGTGGCCAGCTTAGTAGGAGCTGGTATGTGGGTGCTTCGATATGTTGCCTTCAAGTTTGGTGTTATCCCCGAGAGCAACATTGAGAAAACTTCCTCATTTATTCGAAACGAATAAAAATAACAAGTAAATATCAAATTTCTATGTACGGTTTTCCGCTTTTTACTTACTGTTCCTCCAAGAGATCAAACACATTTAAGGCATCTCGCAAATTTCTGCGACACAATCGTGTGACCATACTTTCATCTTCGCTGGATTCGCTTTCAAAATGCATCTCAGTACTGGTAAACATTGTCCTGCATATGGTTTTTAAATATATACAGTATATACAATATTTTGTGCAGAAAATTTCACTTTATTTTTATTAATTCACTACAAAAACTTTTTCATGTAAATAAAACACAGTTGTTTTTGTTTTCCAGTGTTGCCCTTGTTTAGTGAAAAACTTGTATTTTTATATGAAAAAAAGTTAAATACTTGACAACGTAATAAGAACAACGTAACGAAACCTAAGTCAGACAAGTGTAATGTAAAAACTCAATTTCTTACATACTTGTCTGTGTACCACTTGTTAATTAGAAACTGGCTATAAAATTATACCAATTCAAGCTAAAATTGTTTCGCATTAAATTTACTCTATTTCTCTCTCTCTCTCTAAAATAGAGATGTCAAACTACATATAAAAAAGCGTTTTGAACGAATTTTCGTGCAAAACGCTTTTTTATATGCAGGTTGACGTCTCTATTTTTGTGAGAAAGAGAGTAAATTTAGTGCGGTACAATTTTAGTTTGAAATGGATTAATTTTAATTTTCGTTCCGATTGAATTGAACTGTGCTGCCAGCTTCATACATTTTTTAATTGTCTCACAACAACATTTTGTTCCGAGACAATGGGTGAATCCACCTTTAATAACATTGTTAAAATGTTGAAGAAAGAAAAAAACAAGCGTATTCTAAGCTTTATTAGTACAGCTAAAATCTGCAAGATTTATTTAATATAAATTCATTTATATTACAGATTATTCTAATTTACACATACACTTGTGCTTCAGAAGTAGTTCCTCAATTATTTAACAATTATTGCAAAAACGTGGTGTTTCATGCAATAGTTTCAGGAAAAAGGAAGCAAAATTTCTTTCAAATATGAAAGGTAACTTAAAAGTAACTAACAGCTGTTGTCAACCCCAGGGATGTATAATTCATTATAATTACAAAAATGAGTAATCAAAACTGTTAAGTTCAAATTATTCAGAAATTAATTATGCGCGGCAACGTAGTCCCCCCGTAAACTCGTGAGCTAACACGTTTACTTTATCACGTCCAATTTAGCCAATTTTATAACGGGTCGGGTTACTAGGCCATTTTTCGTTTTCCCCACAGCCCTTTGCATAACGTTATTTTTTCCTGGATGAACATCAATCACAATGCCCTTTGCCCTCTTGGGGCATAGGGCATTGAATGAGAATTCCGTTTGTAGATGAGAATTCCGTTTGGAATTCTCATCTACAATTATTACCACATAATTTACTTCAATAGTACTTTCCGATTTTTGATACCACTTCGTGCGCCTAGCCAAACAAGGTAAAACTTCTCTCAACTATCTTTTCCAAAAACAGTCAGCAATCGCGATGGATATTCTAAAGTTTTTGTTTAGTGCGAAGCCACTTCCGTTGGGAACTGCCCTATTGCGTGCACCATTTGAACTGCCAATAAAAAAATTATTCGAAGTAAAAGCTTCGCTCTCCGGTGATTCCAGTGGAACATAAGTCAGCGGTCGTGAATTTAAAATGTTCTCCACCTCAGCCAAGGATGCCCTCAATAATTCCTCTCGTAAGAACCCTTCAGGTAGAATGTCCTTTAAAATCGATTTTGTGGATCGTACCATTCTCTCCCACGATCTCCCCATATGGGGTGAAAAAGGAGGTAAAAAAACCAACTCAATTTCCGGATATTTTTGTTCTAGTTCCTTAACGAGCACCTTATCAATCTCTTGCTGAAAAAGTTGGGATGCTCCCCGAAAGTTCGTTGCGTTATCTGATATAATTCTTTGTGGTACACCACGGCGAGCTGTAAACCGTGTGAATACCATTAAAAATGAATTAGGGTGGACGCAACTTTATATGAACTGCGCGCGCTGTCATGCAGGTAAATAGGACGCCCCAGCGTTTTCCTTCCTCCGTCCAATAATAATTTCGAATGGACCCAAGTAGTCAACACCGGTGTAGTGAAATGGGGTGGTAAATGGTGAAAGGCGTTCGATCGGCAAGTCTGCCATTTCCGGGGCGCCAGGAACAACTTTTCTGTTTTTGCACAGTTGGCATGTTTTCACACTGCTTCGAACTGCTGCTCTCAACCCAGTTATCCAGAATTTCTGACGATTATTTCATTGTGATGGTGACAGTATTTGCGGTGATAAAAATCAATAAGTAAATGTGTTATTCGGTGTTTAGAGTGGAGGATTATGGGCCTTTTAACATCTATAAGTACTCCTTGAATGGCGTCGATTCGTCCTTTGACACGCAAAACTCCCCAATCATCAAGATATGGTGAGCATTTGTAAATTAAAATCCGTTTAGACAAACATTTATTTAATTTTAAAGTAGAAATTTCCTCGTAGAATGTCTCTTCTTGACATGCCTTAAATATAAAAAGTTCTACAGATTCAAGTTTATCATCTTGAACAAACGGTCTATAGTTCAAATTTAACCGAAGGGGATGAATAATTTTACCGATATATTGTAGAACCCCATGTTGACATCGGTGAAATTTTTCCCATTTGCTGAATTTGTTGGGGTCAGGCATAATTGTTGACAAAGTAAACATAGGTTTTTTAACTTCAATATGACATAGTCGTTCAGGGATTTTTTCTAGTCTATCTATAAATTCTGAAATATGGAAGCAGTCTTCATGTTTGGGAGGCTTTTCCAGTTTGTCCCTTCGTTTGCGACATTTTGCGCTGATGGTAACCATCGCCATTCCTTAACTTGAGATCCCTCTAAGATTTCTCCCAATCGTAGAGAAACAAACTGCTGATACTTTCTTGCATCCGATCTTATCCCGTAAAAAACGTCTTTCGAGTCTGACCAGAAGAATCTAGTGTTTACTTTTATTGACATTTCACTAAGTACGAAATTAGCAAGTCGCATGCCAATAACTGTAGCCATTAGCTTAAGTTTCGGTATAGAGATGGGCTTGAGTGGTGCTACCCTGGGTTTAGAAGATTCTAAACTACATTTTGTGATGCCATTATAGACAACCCGTAAATAGGCTACTGCGGCGTACGCATCAACACTTGCATCGACGAAGGTGTGGAGCTCAATATTTGTAGAACAACTTAAAAACTTGTGACATCTAGGAATACGAATGTCAGTTATACTTGGCAGCAGTTCAACCCAAGTCCACCACTTTTCGCTCTCCCCTTCACAGAGAGGCTCAGCCCAGCCAACTCTAGACCTCCAAACCTCTTGCAGAAAAATTCTTAGTAATATTATGAAATATCCTAGCAGACCAAACGGGTCGAAAATAGTCATCACTAGCCGTAAAATTCCACGTTTAGTTGGTACAACATTTTTGTCAAACACATGAGAATCAAATTTTCCAACAAATGTGAGTTCGTCAATGGACGGTATCCGCCACATGCCTAACACATTTTCAAATTTGTCTTTGGAATTCTCAAAGCATTTCTGGTCATTTGAATTGCAGCAATTTAATGAATTAATGGCCTTTTTAGAGTTGGAAAGCCAATTTCGAAACCCCCATCGCTGTGAATTTTACGTACAACCTTTGCCATTGATAGCAGTTCTTCCTCAGAGTCTGAGCTCTGTAACCAGTCATCCACGAAGGTGTTGTTCAAAATAAAATGAACGGCCTCTGGAAACTGCTCCGAAAACCGTTCTGCGTTTTTGTTTTTAATAAAATTTGCCAAAGAGGACGAGCAGGATGCACCAAAGGTCAACACTGTCATCACATATACCTCGATCTTCTCAGTTGGGTTGCCTTCGCGCCATAATAGTTGCTGGGCACACTGATCTTCTTCGATGACTCGAATCTAGTGGAACATTTCACGTATATCACCTGAGATTGCAAAGGGTTTCTTACGAAAACGTATAAGAACTCCTACTAGAAACTTCATAAGGTCCGGACCCTTTAGGAGAACAGAATTCAAAGAAACATTTCCGACCGCAGCCGCAGCATCCCAAACAATACGAGTTTTACCTTTGTTTTTATTTTGAACTGTAAAAATTGGAATGTACCATGTCTTGCCTTATCTTGAAATTTCATTTGGCTTAAGCCTTCTAATATAACCTTTTTGCTCGTAATCTTTCATTTTCTCTATTAAAAATTTTTTCAGTTCAGGTTCTTTATTTATTTTGGCCTCTAAGCAAAGTAATCTGCCTTTAGCCATAGGAAACGAGTCAGGAAAATTAATGTCTTTGAATTTCCATAAAAGACCCACAGTCCAAATCCACAATTTGGCATTGTCTATACCGATAATCATTTTTGGTTTCACCGAGTTACATATATGGTAAAATAGGCAAATTTTCAAATTGACTACAACTATTTATTTCTTCAACTGTGAGCGCTTGTAGAAGGAGGTCTAAATTTGAGATAGTTCTTACATCACGTAGGGTCATTTTATTTTCGGGTTGTTCACGCGATGATATTTGCATTGAAACTATTCTTGAATTTTCATCAGTTTGCGTTATTTCACCCTTCCACTGTAAACATAATTCCTCAGTCAGCGCGTTTAAACCCAGTTCAAATGCAAGTGCTTCTTCTACTAATGTGCTTGATGAACCCTCATCGAGCTGTTCAAAGAGCGTGATTTTCCAAATAGAATTACTGGCAAATAACGAAAAAGTGCCTTGTTCTCTTTAGCATGAAACAGCATTAAGGTGTTCCCTCGGTTTGCTTGCTGCCGTGTTTATTTGAGTTGCTCTTTAAATTAATTTTATTATATTCGTGCAAGAGAGGATTATGCGGCATTTTACAGTTCTCAACTACACATTGCTTTTTTGAATGGCACCGACGAAGAGTATGTTTTTTAAAGCATCGTAAACATAAATTAAGTCTGTCTATTAAGTTCCATCTCTCATTTACTGTTAACAACAAAACCTCTGGGCAGTCCGAAAGACGATGATTTTGAAAACATTTAAAGCATGAAAGTTTGGTTTGAAAGCCACTGTTGGCATCAACAACTTCATGTAACTTTAAGCGCTCTTTAGTTGATCTTTTGCACTCAAATTATGATGATGGTAAGAACGGAGTCACAAAAGAGGCACATGTAGCTAGATTCTAAAGCCAGCCACCAAAGAGCACTATATCAACCTTTGGCAAAGTGCACCGATATCGACCCCAGTCTAAATTCAAGTCACATGACAATTTTTGCACTAAATCATCCAACAACATAGGGTCATTTAAATATTCGTCAGACCCATTGCTTGCATTGTTGTTCTATAATTTTCAACAGCAAGAGCAAAATGTATGAGAGTATCCAACTTCTCTTTTCGTATTGTTGGCTGTTCTCTTAACCCTTTTTGCAAAGCATGATGAATCATTTCATGTCTGCCGTATAACATTCGAAGACTCTCGATGGCAAAATTAACAGCGGCTGGCATCATCAGCTTCCCTCTTACAGCTTCTAGTGCCTGACCATTCAAAGTTTCTTGTAAACGTATAAGGTTCTCCTGCTCCGTAAAACCACACCTTTCAGTAGACTGCATATACGGGTATGTTCCAGGTTTCGACTCGGATTGAAAACGAAAATTTTTTTGAATCCCCATAATTTATAAATTGGTGTTCTGAATTCAGCATGTTTTTCCACATTCGAAGTTTATGTTCGAAAAAAAATCTAAATGTCAACGGCCACAGCTACGCAAAAATCGACGGCGGTCGGCAAAAAAGTTGCAAAAAAATTAACAAATTACAAAAGTAACACCCAATTTTCACGATGATTTTTTTACTTGTCTTTAAGACATGTCTTGTTTGTTTGTAGGCATATTAGGTAGATAAGAAAGAGGGGTAGCAAAAGAAACGTGGTTTCTGTTTTCGTGATTTTTTTACAACAACAATGAAGAAAAATACATCTCTTCCTTTTAGCGGTCATTGGCAATTTTACTATTATATTTTATTTGCATTCGCCTGTTAAGGTGGTTATTTCTCTGTGTTCTTCATTTTTCTTGTTTTAAAGCGACAAGTGCTTGTTTTTTGTTTTGTGTGTATATAAAAGATACATATATATATAAATAAAAAGTGCAAATAAATATAAACCATGCGGAAAAACGAAATTGTGGAGCTTTTAATATCTAAATATCAGGAACACGAAAGCTTGTATGATGTACGTAATCCTACATATATGGACCATGTCAAGCGATCTAGCTCTTTGTTCACAATCTGCCAGGAGCTAATGATATATACTTTTTAAAGTTATATTTTAATAAAAGACGAATTTATTTCAATTAATGTACTTATAACAATTTAACTTGTTTTACTTTAATTTTAAAATAATAAACCAAAGTATTTCATTCTATGAATAGGCACAATAAAATAAGTTATTTTTCATATACATATGTACCTACTCAAAAACCTTTAAATATTCATATTTAAAATGTTTCCAAATTGCCTGGCATACTTCCGGAACTGCACGACAAAGAAAGGTTTCCCATAGTCTCGTCTGATATTTTGTGCTTTTGATGGACTCTCCAGTAGCGAGGTATTGGAGTGTGGCTGCCAGTTTCTCTGCTGGAGTTATCACTTCTCTCAAGATGGTATCTTGTTTTACTATATCACCTTCGATTTTTGCGAGTATCAAATTAAATGTCTCTCGGCTCATTCTGATATAGTTCAGAAAAGACGACTTATCTCCCAAGAAGTCGTTCATAAGAAACTAAAATGTACATCGCTCCACTCAGCATTTACGCCATTGCTTCACCCACTCACTAGTTTTAGTCAACTAGTTTTACCTCCATTGCTTTCTTCGAGGTTTTTCTGTATAGCACCCAATTTTGATTTTTTTTTTTTAATTTACTTTTTTATCCCTTGCTGGGATAACTACCTTGTCGTGGTGTGAGGGCTTAAGTGTGGGCTGAATTGCACACCTCTTCTGAAGGCGAACGAGGGTCGTCTATAGGATCCATAGTTTAACTGAAGAAGGCGGTGGGCATAAAAGCCTGCATACTAAAAGTTATCCACCCCCAAACAGAGGTGTTACGCGACCCGTGCCTATCTGTTCTCTTTGCAGTCGGGGGCATGAGACTGTATTTAAACGGAGCTTTGCTGATACCTGGGCACCTCAGCAAATAGACTACGCCCCCTCCACGTTACCGGGGGCTACGACGTGGAGGAGATCCCTTTCCCCCACACTCGTGGGACCAAAATGAACAAAAATAATAACAATAATCACAAAAACAAAAACGAAAAAATAACGCTGACGACAATGGACATACAAACGGACAACGGAACAGGAAATCGGACAAGGACAGCGACACCAAAAAGAGAGGAAGAGGTGGTAATACCCGGGGGGGACTTAAAGTCAACCCAGCCTTCAGTGACAGGTGGGAACACCAACTCTGACTCTCATAACGTAAACCAGTCAGCTAGAGATGCTTCGCAGAATCTCGACAGACTGGTGGATGAGGTGAGCGACAAAATCGCGAGCCTAAATACTGGAAAAAAGCGGCTATCTGGGGCTCAAAGGCGAAAACTTGCCAAGAAGAACCAGGCAGCAGCTAAAAATACGCAAGATGCCCTAAAGGGAGCATCGGAGACTCCCTCCACCTCGGTAGAGACTGGTAAGAGGATCCGATCTCCACAAGAGCAGAACATTGCGAAGCCGAAGCATAAAAAAAGGTGCTCCTCGTCGACCAAACCGGGCGTCTCCCTTCTTAAAGGAGTCTCTATGAAGAATCCTTCTAGTAAGGGGGTCAAAGGTGCAGCACTTACTGAGAAGGCGGGCACGTCGGCGAAATCTTCCGCGGAAGCAGAGAACGCCAAAAAGCGGAATCTCTTCACGCGTAAGAGGAAGCTAGACGTAAGTAAGGAAAAAGAGCCGCCATCTTACGCTAAAGTAGCCAGGAGGCTATATAGGGACAATCTCCGCTACGCGGTCATTGACACCTCACGTCCGACTGGCAAAATACCAGAAAATCGACAGCAAGTGGTTGAGGATCTGGTAAATAACGCGATATTGGAATACGTTATGGCAACCGATAACAGATCTCCAATAAAAATAAACAGCTGCGAGTTTCAAAGGGGCGTGCTGTTGCTAAGATTAGCATCGCAGACCTGCGCAGCTACCCTAAAGGAGTTGGTAGAAGGAATCCCTCCGCCATGGGAAGGCTGTAAGCTGGAACTGGTGGAAGGGAGAAATATACCAACTCTAACCAAGGCAACCTTCTACATCAAAGGATGGGGATGCAAATTCACATCCGACCGTGTTTTGGAGGTTATTGGTAAACAAAACAAAGAACTGGCGGTAGAGAAATGGGAGGTGTTCCACAGAGAGGAGGACCAAAATGGAACTCTTTTTGTGGTGGGCATCGACCAAGGATCTATTTCCAGCCTTTCCAAATCTGAAGGGAAGGTGTTCTTTGTTTCAAAAGCCGTCTATTTGAAAATAGGCAAGTCCTGTATCGGCAGCCAGGGGAAAACCACCCCCACCAACGATAGGACAAGCACGGCACAGGCTGCATCTAGCCAAAATCAGGCGGGTGTCTCGGAGGTCCAGACGGCCAAGGAGGAGTTGGAGCACAAAATCACCAACTCCCAAAAGGACCGCCTATTAGAATGATGATGTGGGAGGTCATCCAAATTAACCTCCACCGGAGCGAGACGGCAACTCACGCTTTGATGGAGAAAATTAACAAAGGTAAGATACATGTGGCATTAATACAAGAACCCTGGACGACAAAAAACAGGGTTAATGGATTAAACCATGTAAACTACCAATTATTTTATGCTAAAACAGGGAATCGTCCGAGGACCTGTATTCTTAGTCACAAAAATTTATGCTTTCTTTTATCCACAGAGTTGTCAACAGCAGACGCAACAGTACTGAAGCAGGGAAATGGAAACATATGCCTAGCATCAGTATACTTGCCGTATGATGCACCGACACTACCACCAACGTCGGAATTACAACACTTGGTTGAAGATTGCAGAACAAAAGGTAGGAAAGTACTAATCGGATGCGATACTAATTCGCATCATATTGCATGGGGTAGTACTAACATTAATAAAAGGGGACAGGCTCTTTTAGAATTTCTGAATACTAACGATCTATTAACTGTTAATACTGGTAATACGCCTACCTTTATTAATAGAATTAGAGCGGAGGTATTAGATGTAACCATATGTTCTGAAAACGTAATCGATGAAATTGCTGAATGGAGGGTTCTGAACGAGCACTCATTCTCAGATCATCGTTATATTCGGGTATGTTCTAGAATCCGAATTCACTCGAAAGTGGATTACTTTAGCATTTTTGGTGTTCTGCAATTCACATCCCCATGTTTTTATTCGTTTTCAATTAGAGTAGTAAGGGGTGGGTGAAAGTAAAACGAATCGTACTTTATTGTTATAAATGCTCATTTTTAAGAAAAATACAATTTTGGTTGTTAGTTTGAAGTGTTTTTTATTGAATTTCATCAAAACAATTTAATTTTTCACAGAAATAATAATGCAAACAATTTTTTTTTTTAAACTTTACCAAAAATTTCAATTTTGTTTTGGCAGATCTCACTTGTGTAAAAAAAACATGAAAAAAATACAACAGTTTTGTTTATGTTCGAAAACATAAAGTTGCCCAACATACTAAAGTTTGATATGTCAATCTTTTTTGAACTAAATCTTAATGCATTTAGATCTTATTGAAAAATAAAAATGCATTTTTTAAAGGAAATTAAAACTAATTTCATTTATATATATCTATTTCAACAATAATTATAATAATTCGAATGCATTTAGTTGTAAAATCGCAATGTAATAATCAGGCAATACTTTGTTTTAACAACAAATGGTGCCAGGACAACGTAGTCGATATGTCTATAGCCGGCAAATAGCCGCGCTGATAAATAACGCCAGGCAAGCAGATCAACCAAAAGCAAATAATTTTAATTTCGTTCGTTGTCTTTTTTGAGAGTATTGAATAATTTTATTTTCATTCTATGTTTCTTTAAGAATATTAATTTTGTTTTTATTCGCGTTGAAAATTAAATGAAAAATTTGAATATCTTTTTCATACTCTGTAAATTGTTTTACATCCAAATTTCACGATGATTTTTTAAGACATGTCTTTTTTTATTTTCTTTTAAAGTTGCTCCCAAAATCTTGTCACATTTTCATGATGATTTTTAAAACATGTCTATTTCTTCACTGTTGTTGTAAAAAAAAACTGTTATTTGACAGCCAGAGTTGGTTTTTTTTTTACTTTATCTTTAATTCCTTTTATTTCTATAATTTGGGCGCCAAAAACGGAATTTAATAACTTGAGAAGTAAAGTGTTTAAAAAAGGAAATTTTCTTAAAAAAATCAAAATTGGGTGCTATACAGAAAAACCTCGAAGAAAGCAATGGAGGTAAAACTAGTGGACTAAAACTAGTGAGTGGGTGAAGCAATGGCGGAAATGCTGAGTGGAGCGAGGTACATTTTAGTTTCTTATGAACGACTTCTTGGGAGATAAGTCGTCTTTTCTGAACTATATCAGAATGAGCCGAGAGACATTTAATTTGATACTCGCAAAAATCGAAGGTCATATAGTAAAACAAGATACCATCTTGAGAGAAGCGATAACTCCAGCAGAGAAACTGGCAGCCACACTCCAATACGTCGCTGCTGGAGAGTCCATCAAAAGCACAAATTATCAGACGAGACTATGGGAAACCTTTCTTTGTCGTGCAGTTCTGGAATTATGCCGGCCAATTTGGAAACACTTTAAAAATGAATATTTAAAGGTTTTTGAGTAGGTACATATGTATATGGAAAATAACTTATTTTATTGTGCCTATTCATAGAATGTAATACTTTGGTTTATTATTTTGAAATTAAAATAAAACAAGTTAAATTATTATAAGTACATTAATTGAAATAAATTCGTCTTTTATTAATATATAACTTTAAAAAGTATATATCATTAGCTCTTGGAAGATTGTGAACAAAGAGCTAGATCGCTTGACACGGTCCATATATGTAGGATTACGTACATCATACAAGTTTTCGTGTTCCTGATATTTAGATATTAAAAGCTCCACAATCTCGTTTTTCCACATGGTTTATATTTATTTGAACTTTTTATTTATATTTATTTTATTTATATACACACAAAACAAAAAACAAGCACTTGTCGGTTTAAAACAAGAAAAATAAAGAAGAACATAGAGATATAACCACAGACGAATGCAAATAAAATATAATAGTAAAATTGCGAATGACAGCTAAAAGGAAGAGATGTATTTTTCTTCATTGTTGTTGTAAAAAAATCACGAAAACAGAAACCACGTTTCTTTTGCTACCCCTCTTTCTTATCTACCTAATATGCCTACAAACAAAAAAGACATGTCTTAAAGATAAGTAAAAAAATCATGGTGAAAATTTGGTGTTACTTTTGTAATTTGTTAACTTTTTTGCCGACCGCCGTCGATTTTTGCGTACCTGTGGCCGTTGACATTTAGATTTTTTTTTTTCGAACATAAACTTCGAATGTGGAAAAACATGCTGAATTCAGAACACCATTTTATAAATTATGGGGATTCAAAAAATTTTTCGTTTTCAATCCGAGTCGAAACCTGGAACATACCCGATTATGTTTAAAATTGCAAGGCAACCGCCAGAACCTATAACCTTTCGAAACAGGGCTAGAACTGATTGGGCAAAATTCGAAAGGTCACTTGATTCTCATTTAGGGCAGGTTTCTTTCAATCGCCTAGAAAGAGAGGACATAGACACTAAAGTCAAAATCATTACGGACGCTTTAGTTGAGTCGTTTGAAGAGAGTTGCCCACTTCGGGAAAGAAAATCCCCATACGAGAAACCCTGGATGACAGGGGAGATTCGGGCAATGGGGAGGGAAGTCCGCCGACTCTATGATAGAGCGAAACGTAAAAGATTACCAGTATATTGGGAGGATTATCGTGATAAACTCCGAAATTACAACAAGAGAATAAGAACTGCTAAACGTACATCCTGGAGGCTTTTCTGTGAACAGGTGGACAGTGTAAGCGACGTTTCTAAAATTAAAAAATTTTTGTCAAAATCCCACATCCAGGCTGAATCATTAGTGGATGAAACGGGCAAGACAATTGAAAATGTGGAGGAAACCATTAAACTCCTCATGGATACACATTTTCCATGCAGCCCGGCCGAACTTTCGGCTATGCTGGACGATGGGAGAAGTGGTGAACATGAGGTGCCTATTATCAGCGATAGGATGGTTATGGAAGCGATAAAAAGCTTCTCTCCGTTTAAGGCTGCGGGTCCGGATGGTATCTTTCCGGCGCTCCTGCAGAAAGGGATGAATTTAGTTTCGACACCTCTTGCAGGAATTTATAATGCATGCCTAACACACGCATATATTCCAGTAGGCTGGCAGGAGGCGAGGGTAGTGTTTATCCCCAAACCTGGCAAGCCAAATTATTCCTCACCAAAGGCTTATAGACCAATAAGCCTAACTTCCTTCTTGCTGAAAACCATGGAGAGGATAATCGACGACATGGTTAAAGGCAGGATCGCAGGCCATATGCTGAGGTTCAAGCAACACGCATACGTCAAAGGTAGATCAGTGGACACTGCATTGCATAATGTGGTGTACTTTATAGAAAGGTCTCTTAATGAAAAGATGTACACTCTCGCGGTTTGCATTGACATTGAGGGGGCTTTTAACAACGTGCATACCAACACACTTATCCATTCCCTGGACCAGTTTAATGTCAACCGGGCGATACGCGACTGGATTGGCAGTATGCTAAGGAACAGATGGATTAATTGTGAGGCGCACAATGTAAGTATAAGAAAAAGGGTGCAATGTGGAACTCCACAAGGGGGGATTTTATCACC
This sequence comes from Germaria angustata, assembly GCA_963681545.1. NCBI lineage: Eukaryota > Metazoa > Arthropoda > Insecta > Diptera > Tachinidae > Germaria > Germaria angustata. The sequence continues at coordinate 7,589,261 of OY813003.1, read as the reverse complement.
CCTTCTATGGACCACAACAATATACACCCTTATTAGGACTCTGACCGATGAGGGATTCGAGACAGTCTGCTATGCAGATGACGTCATGATACTTCTGAAGGGAGGGGATCCAAATCATTTGTGCAGGAAGGCCGAGGAGGCATTAACCCTGGCACACATCTGGGCTCAACAAAGAGGGTTGAACGTTAACCCAGAAAAAACTGAAATTGGCCTATTTACAAGAAGGACGAAGATAGCTCCATATGATCAGCCGCGCTTTCTTGAAAGGACAATAAATATTTCCGACAGGGTGAAATATCTAGGAGTCATTCTCGATCGGAAATTAAAATGGAAAGACCACATAAACGAAAGAGTCAAAAAGGCTCATATATGTTGGTCAATCTGTAAACGGGCCATAGGCGCAAGATGGGGGCTGAATCCAGAGATGACACACTGGCTTTATAGTAGCGTTATCAGGCCGATTATGACCTATGCTTCTATAGTGTGGTGGACGTCGATGGAATATAAATGCAACATCAAAACAATACAGAAAGTTCAGAGAAGCGGCTCTTGCAGCAAAACGACTAAAGGTGATGGGTGAGTGGATCGATCAGGAACACGAAGCGCATCATCAACGAATCTTTACGGCCATAGGAGAGTCCATACCGGATAATGTTGCAAATGACCGCATACCGGAGACTAGACTAGAGGCCAACTGCGGAACATTGATCCCCGACATCCATTCCTGGTTGACCGACCCTTGGAACCAGATCCCCATGGGGCTTCATTGTTACACGGATGGATCAAGGTCGAGAGGGAAAACGGGACTTGGTGTTTAAATAGAAAACACCACAGAACTGTTTTTCCGCCTGCCGGACTATTGCACAGTTTTGCAGGCGGAAGTTCGGGCGATAACGGAGTGTATCAGGGAACTCAACGTAATGGGGAGGTCAGGACTTGTGAATATATTCACAGATAGTCAGATGGCCATTAGAGCAATCTCAAAGGAACGCACTAAATCACGTACAGTTTGGGATTGCAAAAACGTTATTAACAGTTACTCGACACATGGTGAAGTGCGCATCATATGGGTGCCAGGGCACGCTGGGATAACTGGAAATCACAGAATATACACAGAATACCCAACTTTGGCGTTTAAAGAGGGTCCAAATCAGACATTTACCACTTTGTGAAGAGTGAGATAGGAAATAAAATTAATAAGGGTGATGCAATGTACTTAAGGCAACAGATATACATCACAATTGCGAACATATGTTTGAAAAATTAGGATTTTGTTTTGTTTTATTTTCTGTGTTTTGTGTTGTGAAATTTTATAAAATTACATTAAAAATGTAATTAAATAAATAATAGAACATATATGTGCAAAAAAATTTATGTGCAAAGTGGTGTAAATATGTTTCCAACTATAGCAGTAGTGTGCAATTTTAATGCAATAGTTGGAAACAATAAATTCAGGAATAAAACAATAGGCAGTGAAAAACTGCAATAGTGAAAATGAAAATGTTTCCAACTATAGCAATAGTGTACAATGTAATTAAATAAATGTAATTAAATAAATAATAGAACATATATGTGCAAAAAAATTTATGTGCAAAGTGGTGTAAATATGTTTCCAACTATAGCAGTAGTGTACAATTTTAATGCAATAGTTGGAAACAATAAATTCAGGAATAAAACAATAGGCAGTGAAAAACTGCAATAGTGAAAATGAAAATGTTTCCAACTATAGCAATAGTGTACAATGTTAATGCAATAGTTGGAAACAATAAATTCAGGAATAAAACAATAGGCAGTGAAAAACTGCAATAGTGAAAATGAAAATGTTTCCAACTATAGCAATACTGTACAATGTTAATGCAATAGTTGGAAACAATAAATTCAGGAATATCTGTTTGCGTAAAACAATAGGCAGTGAAAAACTGCAATAATTAAAATTAAAATGTACACGAAGTTAAATTAGTCTTATAAACTTAATACATATATGTATAATAAAACTTAATATTAATTTATGTTTCGTTGATTGCCATTCTATAATTACAGCAATTACGGCGGTGTTGAAAAAACGAAGATGCTTTGCATGGAAACTCGCTGCACCGGATGTGGACATTTGCAGCTATTACTCTGTGACTGGCACAAAGATGGCAAATTATTTAACGAGGTAAGACAAATATGAATTGATATATTGATAACTTCGTTAACCATAATTTTTCTTATCTCATTGTAGTATTGTAAGGTGCATTTTCTTGATCGCCAACAGCTAGAGCAAACTGTGGCAAGGGCTGAAAAATGTTTATAATAAGTCCTATTTATTCCATATCAAATAAAAGTCTTAAGAGAAATTTATGTTAATGCATTTATTTAAAATAATTAGTGTATAGTGTATAATACAAAAATATTGTTTATTTTTATTAAAGACTAATTGAATTTTATTTTTAAATTTTCATTTCCATATCAAATAAATCTTAAAGAATGCATTTATTTTAGTGTATAATACAAAAATATTGTTTATTTTTATTAATTTTGTTAATTTATATATTATCTATACATTGTAAAGGTAAAAAGAAAATATGAAAAATTAAAAAGAAACAATAATTATATTAACTTGCAATGTGTTTGTAATTTATTGGAAAAATATGGTTATAATACACTGTGTTATTAGATTGCTACCAGTTGTTGTTGTTTTACATGGATGAATTAATTCCCTAAAGGACGAAAAACAAAACCTGTAAGGAACAACAAAAAAACTGAAATTTAATAAAAATGCTTATGTAAGTACTTGATTTTTTTTCGACCTTATCTGGTCTAGATCCATCATGTTTTGCTATAAACAGCATCACCTCTTGTAGGATGTGACTATTAGTCACGCATGATGGTCTTGAGTAAGGAGAAGCTATTAATGCATTTACATTTTATTTTCGCTGCACTTACTCCTGGATTATGATAGAATTTTTATCATTGCTTCAATCCTCGATGCCGTCCCAGGAAACAAAAAGCGGCAAAAGTGCTATTTAAACAAAATACAATTTCAATATTAATTCAATTCAATATTATTTCTATAATCTTTTTGTTTGCTGGGATGAAATAAGAAAATAATATCAATATAATAAAGTATATAAATAATGTATATAAATGAGCTTAAACAAAAATGTACAAATTTCACATTACACAAAATAAAGATTGCATAATTCATAAAATATATTGCTGCAATTCCACAAAACAAAATTTTCTTAATAACAAACAAAATTTTGATAAATATAAATACAATATTAGAGAATTTACATAATAAAATTGATATAATGACAAATATTGTATTTATAAAATTTGCAATGCACAAAATTCACTTTACAAAAAATAAAAATTTCATAATAAACAAAAATTTGATAGATATGTATAAATACAATATTAGAGAATTGACATAATAAAGTTGATGCAATGGAAAATATTTACAAAAATTTTTGTAATGAGGGATGGTATTGTGTATTGAAATGTTTTGTGTAATGTGTTCAAGTTCATAATATACATACATTTAAATATCAGGTACGTTTATATGTTGGTATGTGTTATGTTTTGTTAGTGTAATGACTAGTGTTACATAATCATAATACATTTAAATATCAGGTACATTTATATGTTGGTAAGTGTTGTTTTGTTAGTGTAATGACTAGTGTTACATTATCATAATACATTTGAATATCAGGTACATTTATATGTTGGTATGTGTTATGTTTTGTTAGTGTAATGACTAGTGTTACATTATCACCATATAGATATTTACAACATGCAATGGATAATGAATATGTAATGGCTCCAAAAAATTAAAAGAAATGAACTAAAGCATTCGTAAATCATGTGAACTTGAATTTATTGAAAACGAATTTAAGGTGAATTAAGCTGCAATAGTGTATCACATTTAGAGTCTCTCTATTGACGAAAAACGTAAAGATATCTTCTTTCTTTCAGTAATATATTTGGACCGATAACGGTCTAATGCAGCTTGCACTACCTTTAATTTGAAAGAATGGTTCGGTACGCTTGAAGATACTAATCTTTCGGTACCGAAATCCATTGGTTCTTCTTCGTTTAAATCATTTGTCATTGATATTGGAACTTGAGCTGAATTCACAGAAACGGAACTAGAAAATTCTTCCTGATTTACGAAATTTGCATTCAATTCAGAGTTTTCATTTTTTGGAACAGCATATTTTGATGTTCTGCCCCCAAAAATGTACTCTGCCGAAAAATGCCGGTCGCATGCAAAAAGCCGTTTTACGGTAGATTGTATACCTAATAAGTGAAATCATTCGGAGCGTCTATAATGAAAAAGCAATAATATATATTATCGCATTTTCAATTCCATAAAATTAAACAAATTATCAACAAAATTAAAAACAAATATAATTTCAAAAAACAATCAAATCAATTATGTAATATTGAAATTTATTATTTGGGATATTCTTCCCAACTAATCATTTAAACAAAATTTCATTTAAGAAAGAATTCTATCCACCACCTGTTCACCACCGTCGCCCATATCCAAAAAGCAAAATTAAATACTTATGTACATTTGTATATACACATACACCAATATAAACTGGTGATGATTATTTTTCAAATGAAACTTGTACATCGTCTTTAACTACTGGAAACTTAAATCAATTGTTTTTTTTCACAAATTTCATTTAAGAAATAATCATCCCTTAACTTTATGTTTATATGAAATATTACCACCACATGTATACGCTTGGTACCTAAGTAACACATTTGTACATTGGATAACAATACAATTAGTATATCCAATGTGCAATGTATATTCTTCCAGCAAAAATTTATTACATTGGATAGCAATACAATTCTTTCCAATGTACAAAGTCTTCCTGCTTGTACCACGTATCACAAGTAAACACACACAAACACTTGTTTTGACTCAGAACTTATCTGTATACGTTAGGTACATAAGTAACACATTTGTACATTGGATAACAATACAATTAGTATATCCAATGTGCAATGTATATTCTTCCAGCAAAGATTTATTACATTGGATAGCAATACAATTCTTTCCAATGTACAAAGTCTTCCGGCTTGTACCACGTATCACAAGTAAACACACTTATTTTGACTTAGAACTTACCTGGTAGGATTCCTCGGAAAAACGTGGAGTTTCGCTCCTGCTGGACATCCCATAACACAACGTCGGCTCCTAAAAACAATAAAACATAATGTAACACTAGCTGAAAAGAAGGATTCTTTCAATACTTACATTTTTTCGTCGGCTTATTTTCCGCTGCTGTACACGTACATAAAGATGATTGACAGTTTACTTTTTTTATACATATTTCTTTGCTGTCAATAATTTGGCGCAAATTTTTTTCTTTTAATTTGCGCCAATTTCACTACACTTTAACAAAAAAAAATTTTATTTGCCTATACATATATTTTTTCATAACACAAAATTAACTTCAAAATGTAAACATAACAACTTCTCAAGTGAGAGATAGCTACATACATATATGAAAACTTATATATTAGCTATCCCTTACTCGACAAAGTGGTAACGTCAAACGAGTTGTCATGTCTACCTAGTTTATGCTGGAAATGAAAGGGCAAACTCACTTGCTTCTAGGGCAATAGAGTTAGGTAATATAAGCTTGGAATGCGCGAAACCTTTCGATGCAGTTAAATCCGAGCTAAAGACTTGGGCACATAGGGCCCATTCAACTCTCTGGAATAACGGAACCATGGGAATCAATACAAAAATTCTATGGGGAGATCCAAATGAGAGAAGAACGAGGGAGCTGCTAAAACTTAGTAAGTTCGAACTAAGTAGAATAATGGGAGTTGTCACAGGGCACTCTCAACTACTGGCACATCTTAAACGCGTCGGAATAGCGGGAGGAGATGAATGTAGAGCATGTGGGGAGGATAGCGAAACATTGGAACACTATTTGTGCCAATGCCCCGCCTTCTCACAAATAAGATCCCGATATCTTGGGGGTGATATCTTACCGGACATAGGCCGATTACGGGGAATATGCTGGAGGAAACTAAGGAACTTTGTGAGTGACACGGAGTTTCTCTAGACCTTTGGGTCAATATGCTATGGTTAAATTCAAAGGAGCGCACAACAAGCCTTCACTGGCTTAGGTGTATGTCGTGTGACATGGGCTAACATACCCCTCCAATCAACCTAACCTAACCTAACCTAACCTACTTTTTTAAATACTTTACTTCTCAAGTTATTAAATTCCGTTTTTGGCGTACAAATAATAGAAATAAAAGGAATTAAAGATAATGTAAAAAAAACAACTCTGGCTGTCAAATAAGAGTTTTTTTACAACAACAGTGAAGAAATAGACATGTTTTAAAAATCATCATGAAAATGTGACATGATTTTGCGAGCAACTTTAAAAGAAAATAAAAAAAAGACACGTCTTAAAAAATCATCGTGAAAATTGGATGTAAAACAATTTACAGAGTATGCAAAAGATGTTCAAATTTTTCATTTAATTTTCAACGCGAATAAAAACAAAATTAATATTCTTAACGAAACATAAAATGAAAATAAAATTATTCAATACTCTCAAAAAAGACAACGAACGAAATTAAAATTATTTGCTTTTGGTTGATCTGCTTGCCTGGCGTTATTTATCAGCGCGGCTGTTTGCCGGCTATAGACATATCGACTACGTTGTCTGGCACCATTTGTTGTTAAAACAAAGTATTGCCTGATTATTACATTGCGATTTTACAACTAAATACATTCGAATTATTATAATTATTGTTTAAATAGATTTATATGTATGAAATTAGTTTTAATTTCCTTAAAAAAATTCATTTTTCTTTATCAATAAGATCGAAATGCATTGAGATTTAGTTCAAAAAAGATTGACATATCAAACTTTATTATGTAGGGCAACTTTGTGTTTTCTAACATAAACAAAATTGTTGTATTTTTTCATGTTTTTTTACACAAGTGAGATCTGCCAGAAAACCAAATTGAAATTTTTGGCAGTTTAAAAAAAAATTTGTTTGCATTAATATTTCTGTGAAAAATTTAATTTTTTTGATGAAGTTCAATAAAAAACACTTCAAACTAAAAACCAAAATTATATTTTTCTTAATAATGTTAGCATTTATAAGAACAAAGTACGATTCGTTTTACTTTCACCCACCCCTTACTACTCTAATTGAAAACGAATAAAAACATGGGGATGTGAATTGCAGAACACCAAAAATGCTAAAGTAATCCACTTTCGAGTGAATTCGGATTCTAGAACATACCCGATAATTTGCTAAAAAAAAGCTGGCCATTCTTTTGCCCGTCCGCTAAAGGTGGGTAAATCTTTACTGATTGCTTGACGAGCTGCAACCTGAGAATCGTACAAATTTATATCAGCTGTTCTGTTATTAGTATTGAAAGACATTGCGTTGTTATTAAATATAAATGTTGGCGCTTGAAAGGTATTTTGTTGAAAAAACGGAAGGTTGTTTGCATTAGAAAGGTAAGGGACCGAATAAATTGGATAATTATTTGTGAAATTACTTGAAGAAAGACAGGATGCTTTTGTGTGGTTGAAGGTGTGAGTGGGTTGCATGTTTGGGGGCACAATGGCTGAGCGTTTGCGTTAAGAAAGTTTGGACGTTGTTTGTTGCTAAAAATGTTAAAACTACGCGATGGTTGGCCACTATTGAGACTAAAGCCAGGAGTTTGATTAACTGATGAATACCGTGGTAAAGAAGCATTCATCGTGTTTTTACACAAATTTTTTTGGTGTGCAGTCGGAGCCATAGATGCAACTGCATTTGAAGTCAGGGTGCTCTGCTTTGGCATATTGTAACTTTTTTCATTCGTGTTGTGTCCCCATGTACTCTGAAGAGAGAGACCAGACATACCATGCACTAAGTTCTGATTTTGGTTTAAGGAATTACTTATTGATTGGGTGTTGAGAATTTAAGACGTAGTACCAGCAGAAGATGTTGAAGTGGTTGCCTGGTGACTGTCTGGGTGTTCTTTGTCAACTGATTTCTTTTTTGTAATTTTAATGACAGCACGAGGGCGTTTTGAAGGCTGACGTATTAAACCAGATCGGGTGCGAGATGAAGTAGGAGACGAAGATTTTCTTACCTATGGCCTTTTTTTGCTGAGGTTTTTATGCTCTTTAACTTTTTACCAGGCTCTGAACTGTAAGCTTTGAATAAAAACACGTTAGCACGCTTTGGATTTCTACTTTATTCTGTGCTTTCTTTTTGAAGTTTTAAATTACTTAACAACTATGACTTAAAACTACAAAATGTACATTCAGCAATCTAGATGTAAGGAAATGAATGAGGCAGATATACATATTTATAATATTTAGTATAATTTCACAAGATCGACAAAAATGCAACCCGGTTAGTTTTAAGAATAACGGCAAAGAATTAAGACCAAATATGTATATTACTATGTATATGACAGGGGCGACCAGTTAGAACAATTAAAACAATTAAAACGGCCATATTGACTATGAGATCGCCTGATTTCATACTAGTTACATGACCCTGTACGTCTCCCAAACCATGGGCGCATATTTTAAACCGCCCAAACGCCCTTATAGGACTTTCGTGACTGTTAGAAGCCATCCACGTCCTCGAACATATACCGATCATTTCGTAAGACTTTCGATACTTTATACCGACCCCTATATTTCGGAATCAATTTTCGTGATATACCTGCCATTGAGTAGAAGTTCTTCACCATCACATAATCACCATGCTTATACACTTTCGGATCTCTTCTCTTTCTATCAAAATAGCCTTCATTATAAGCATGTACTTTTCTTTCCCTCTCGGCCGCACTCATCCTCACCGTACTAAGATCCTTCCATACCTTACCATTATTCACATAAACCAAACATTCACTCCAGAAATCTACCACCTTAACACGTTGCCCCACTCCAAATAACATCACACTCGGGTGCTGTCCGATTGACCTGTGCACGGTGTTATTAAGTATATATTCAACACGATCAAGTACCGTATTCCAATTTCCGGATCCACTAATTTCGCCAACATAGGCCCAATCGACCTATTAACCCTTTCTACCTGCTCATTAGCCCGGGGTGAACCTGTAGCGACCAAAACATGTTTAACCTTATTATCGTTCAAAATATCTGCGAAATCCTTTGAGGTAAAACAGGACCCGCGATCACTAATTGTGCATCTAGGCCGACTATAAGATTTAAAGTAATCCTTTAAAGCCACAATTTCCTTTGAGCTTGTTCTTTTCGACGGGTAAAGCCTAACAAATTTAGTGCAAACATCGATTATAACCAGAATATGTTTCATCGCCCTACTGTTATCTACCGGGCCGTAGTGATCAATATGCACAACATCAAACGGGGTCTCAGGTTTCGGTATACTATGTAAAAACCCCTCTCCTCTGCTATGCTTAGAAGAATATGCGATATAATTCACACAATTGTCCTTATGTCTAACAGCTTTTGCTCTCACTTTTGGAAACCAATAACTCTTTAAGATAAGTTCAGTCATCTTATCGGATCCAACATGACCCATCTCGTCATGGTCATATCTTATATTTGTATAAGATATGACAGTAAATCACCATTATTATCCTTCTTATACACTACCCCATTACGCATCTCATAGAAACCGTGCTCAGATTTCTCTAGCATATCCTTCAACTCCCTTAACTTCCGATCTCTATTTTGACAAATAATTAAATATCAACTCCACCTCTAGTTTTGTTATAGTATTTGACAATTTCTGGCTTGGCTAGTAGTATGTTTTCCACTTCTCCTGTCGTATGCATAGTTGACAGTATATACGAACATATTGTGGCATCACTGTTGTACACAAAGTTGGTTGAATAAATAGGCCGGTCATTTGTAGGCTGCATATTGCTTGGCAGGAACTTCTTATTTTTCTTACTGTACCAACTAATGTCATATTCCAAGAATTTAATTTCTTACCTAATTCTAAGGACATAAAAAAATTATCTGTCACCACGTTTCTTTCAGATCCTTTATACAATTCAAATACGTCAATTGCGGTTCTTTCTCCAAAATTGTTTTGTCGTGGACCGTCTTTTGCCTTTCCAGTATAAATGTGGCCTTGTAGTGGGTCACAAGCCCAGAAAATTTTAATCCCATACTTAGCCGGCTTAGAGGGAATATATTGTGTAAACTTGGTATGGCCTCTAAATGTGTGCTTAAAACAATTTAATTATTAAAGTAAATTATGACTTCATTTTAGACAATTATCTGTATTTTCAGTAATTAAGAATTTGTGTACAATGAGTTAACTTATTAACCGTGAAAAGTCTAATTTATAGTGAAAATTCTATGTAGGTAAAATTGTACCTGCACCGCCTTTTACCGTTGTAAAATTTTTCCGTCCGACTAGGGTTAAGTATGTATATAAGAAAATGGGAACAAAGGAAAATGCAATAACGCGGTTTACAAAACATTCAGGCTTATTATGAACAGCAACTTGCGGTTGATAAGAGAAAATTTTGCAACAAAGTTAATAAATCGGTATTACGAAATGTCAGCGGTTGAAAAGAAGTATCAACTCAAATTTTTCAACTAGCAACCGTAGAATCACTATTGTGAATAGCTATTAACGGAAAATTATTCTCTTTTTTGCAACTACAAAATAGTAGGAGAAAAATATTCAACCGAAATGTAAGTAGTAAATAAATAGTAAAAAATACATAAATATCGCTACAAATTAACAAAATTATTGATTTTGTGAACAGGGCGCGTATTATGAGCAACAAGAAGCAAATTGCAAGGCTTGTAAGCTTGATGGAAGCGAATCCGGATATCGCGAAAGGACTATGCTCAAAAGCAGTTAATGAAAAAAAATGGGAGGAATATGCGACAGAGCTAAATAGTTTAGGTCCACCTGTCAGAAATACCAAAATATGGCACCGTGTTTGGAAGGATCTGAAATGCAAAACTAAGAAAAAAATTTCCGAAAATAGGCGAGAATTTGTGCAACAGGTAGTGGTCCCTGCAACCTTAATGTTCTGAATGAAACCGAGGAAGCGGTGACAGCTTTGTTAAATATGACCGCTTGCACGGAGGCGCCTGGTAACGAATTCGGCACGCCATGTGAGAACCAGCTCGTTCTTAACCCAGACAGCCTTTCGGAAGCAAGCCGTCAGCTGCACAATGCGTCCACCTCAAAACGCCAGAGAACACCATCCACAGCAACAAATGCGCGCTTAGACTTATTAAAGAAGCAGACGGACGTACAACAAAAATTGTATAAAAGCGTGACAAAACTGCTTCAAAATATAGAGTATTATGCAAAAAAAAATTATCAAGTGCAAAAAGAAATGCTTGAAGTGGAGAAAGAAAAAGTTAAATTATTGAAAGAAGAAATGGCCGCCAAGGCGGCGGCAAGACATGCCAAATTGCAATTAAAAAAAGAATTATTGGACTTGAAGAAGGAAATGTATAACCAAATGTAGTATATTACGACCGACATTTGTTAATTAGCTTTAAAAAATATTTATCTGGTTCTTTAAGACATTTTGTTGACTTTATTTATTAAGTAAAACAATGTGCCTTAATTTGCTAAAATGTTCCTATGAGGAAACGAATGCTGTGAGTTCCTATGCATAAAAAAATTTGGATTTCTTTTAATGATACGTGCATACATACATAATTCGTATTTTTTTTAAATATTTGCCTAATATTTTAATTTTCTAATAAGCTTATAAGAAACTGACAAATAATTTGTTTGTCATTGATTTTGGTTTTTTTTTGCAAATATTTATGTAGTAAGTTTTTAAGAAATACTTTGTTTATTGTTGTTTCTTCTTTTTTATTTTAGTTTTTTTTACTTTTTTATGGAATTAAAAATGAAGTACAAATAAAGTAAAATTTTAAACTATTCGAAAATGTATATATGTTTATTTATAGACTACTAGCGATTGAATCTCTTAGAAGACGTCCTGCTTCGGAATGCTCTAATATGGCTGTAGAATCTGCATATCCCCTTAAGTTTTCTTCCATTTCGGCGTTTACCTCTACATTGTGCACCCTGTATTTAATGCAAATATTGTGGAGTGCCGCACAAACATTCACAATTCGTGTTGCCTTTTCTGGCCCATAATGCAATTCTCTTGCACCAAGTATGCACCGAAAGCGGCTTTTTAAAAGCCCAATTGTTCGTTCAACAATGTTACGGGCTTGGGCATGTTTGGTATTAAACCGTCTTCTCACAGAGCTTTCTTCGGCATCCCTATATGGAGTAAGTAGCAAAGAAGACAAAGGATATCCGCCGTCGCCTGTTAAATAAAATAAGACAAAATAAACTCTTGCCAACTGGCAAAACATACGGATTATCTTACCTAAAATAAGGTAATCCTTTCCTCGCTGTCTTTTGTCGCTCTCCAAAAATGCTTTTAAAGACGAATTGTTCCAGATGTGTGAATCGTGGGAAGATCCTGGATTTTTGGCATTAATATAGCGGATTCGCATGTGATGGTCACAAAACTGCAATTAATTTAGTGTAATCTACAATACAATTGCAAGAAACGGAATTTTTTGTAATTACCACTAGAGCATTGAGGCTATAAAAGCCTTTTCTGTTGTAAAACCAATGCCTAATTTCTTCATTTGGCTTGATGATTTTAATGTGTGTTCCATCTATGCATCCAATGACATTGGGAATGCCACTTTTCCGATAAAAATATAAGCGGCTTTGGTTCTCCTCTTCCTCAGTGTAAGTGCAGTTTATATATTTCGGACACAAAGAGCTTTCCATTATTGGTAACAGTTCTTGTAATATATGAGAGACGGTCGGTTGTGCCACACCTAAGTGGAAGTCGTTTCGGACTGCAGATTGGTAGCTTCCTTGTGCTAGAAAGCGCAGCACAACCGCCAGTTTTATAATTGTGCTAACGCCTCTCACGTTTCTTTCGAAAGCCGAAATATTGTTGTGAAACTGCAAAATTTCAAGCTTTAGTATTTGATATTTTTTCTAAAAATTGCAATTATGTACATACGTATCATCATCCAATTCTAGAGGATTAGAAGCGTCTCTTATGCGTCGTGTCATTCTTCCTAATTCACATCTAACCTAATATTGGTCATCGTCCGAATCAAAAAATAGTTCTATTGAACTCATTTTCTAAATTAAATTTTCGTTACTAATTTCTAAACGAATTGCGCACATTCACTCATCTTATTTTGTCATTTCTCAGCTGTCATTTCAAATGCACATTCACAATTGCGAATACGTTCTTACTCATTCACAAATTTATCAACCGGTATTCGTAGAACTATATCAACCGTAGTTGACAAAATTTTGCACTTTTCAACCAGTTGATTGTATCGCCGTGAAGAAAACAAACTTTTTAGCAAACTTTTTTTATTTTTTAAAAGTTTGCTAGATCTATAATTTTTTTCTGAAAGTCTCCCGAGGTATAACCTATATATCAATCGACGCGCATTATTGTCAGCTTTTGATAGCAGGTAGCGTGATTTGTGGCCACAGAACCGTTTGTGTGTAATATGTAAAACACTAAAAAAAGTATTTTCAGCGATTTTTTAATCTTTTAAAAGTTTGCTAGATCTATAATTTTTTTTTTGAAAGTCTCCCGGGGTATAACCTATATATCAATCGACGCGCATTATTGTCAGCTTTTGATAGCAGGTAGCGTGATTTGTGGCCACAGAACCGTTTGTGAGTAATATGTAAAAGACTAGAAAAAGTATTTTCAGCGATTTTTTTTTTTTTGAAAGTTTGCTAGATCTATAATTTTTTTCTGAAAGTCTTTACAGACTTTAATACTTTTGTTTTAAATTAATTGATTTATACATATAAAATTAATGCATTCAATTCAGGAATTTTTTGTTCAGTACATGTTTACATTTTCATCCTGCGCGTATTACACATACACTCTCAGAGAAAAAAACGTGCTCACATATATACAAATTTTTAGCAAACCGAAAGGGTTTAACAGTAATGCCTAGTTTGTTTTCTTCACTTGCGTGTTGATGGTTGCTGTTCATAATAAAGCTCTAAACACATAGACGACAGCAGACAGCAAGCAGCAATATGTCAAAAATAAAATGCATGTATTTAAATGAAATCGATTATTTTGACGGCAGCACAGCAGCACGACTGCACAACAGCATTTGCTGCTGCTGCCAATTTAGGCTATTTTCTATTTTGACGGGCAGCACTAAACAAATATAGTGTTGCCACTATATATATAAATTGGATAAATAAAAACAAAAATTTTTTTTAATATTAAACATAAAAGAACATTACAAAAATACAATAAAGAAATAAATTTATGTGTTTTTATAGTTTTTTGTGATATTGTTACATTTTATAATCAATAACTTTAATTTTATTCATTATAAAATGTATATCCGGCATCCCTGAAATTTGTATTGCTAGAATACACATCAGTTGACTATTATGCTGTTGCTGTCTTCAAAATATTTATGAAGCTGACTTCAGAGCAGCATTTGAAGTTGGCTGCATTTGAAGTCGTGAAGTCGTGAAGTCTGCTGTCGTCTATGTGTTTAGAGCTTAACCCTGAAAAAATTCAAAATATTCACTGTGAAATCGATGTGAAGAAAACCTACTTTTTGTAAGACTGTGTTCAGACACATCATGTCTTATTGACATGATTGCTATTTTATAGGCGAGATCGACGAGGGGAAAAGAAACGAGTACGCATGTTTACGTACTCTGTCAGTACGTTTTGCTTTCTCATTCGTAATGTAAAAAATGCTCAAACAACGTTTTTTATGTACACATACACAAAAACAACTCGTCAACAAGACATGACTTGTGTGAACGCCAAAGAAAGTTCAAAGAAGAAAATGGAAGAATCATGTCAATAAGACATGATGTGTCTGAACACAGTCAAACATACCGCTTGTAGGGTTGCATTTTATAGGACTTCAGTACTAAATACTTTTTTGTAAAAAGTATTGAAAAAAGGTAAGATACGACTATTTGCAACCAAAATTAATGGAGAAAAATTAATCTAACTAAAACAACTAAGTTTCCTTAATATAATGTTAAAAAAAAGTTCTTTTTCACCTAGAATAATCTTAATAAATATATTTGCATGCGTAAAAAAGTTAAATAAATAAATTGGAATAAAATTGCACTTTTAATAAAAATATTCACAGTGTATGTTTCATGTTCCACTGTTCCGAAATGAGTTACTACTTAAATTTAATATGGCATCACAATAAACTTTTTTAATCATGGCGGCAAACCACGCTAACATACAACTCTGTGACGTGAATTTATAGCTCTAAACACATAGACGACAGCAGACAGCAAGCAGCAATATGTCAAAAATAAAATCCATGTGTTTAAATGAAAACGATTATTTTGACGGCAGCACAGCAGCACGACTGCACAACAGCATTTGCTGCTGCTGCCAACTTAGGCTATTTTCTATTTTGACGGGCAGCACTAAACAAATATAGTGTTGCCACTATATATATAAATTGGATAAATAAAAACAAAAATTTTTTTTTAATATTAATCATAAAAGAACATTACAAAAATACAATAAAGAAATAAATTTATGTGTTTTTTATAGTTTTTCTTGATATTATTACATTTTTTATCAATATCTTTAATTTTATTCATTATAAAATATATATCCGGCATCCCTGAAATTTGTATTGCTAAAATACACATCACCTGATTATAATGCTGTTGCTGTCTTCAAAATAATTATGAAGCTTACTTCAGAGCAGCATTTGAAGTTGGCTGCATTTGAAGCCGTGAAGTCGTGAAGTCTGCTGTCGTCAATGTGTTTAGATCTTATGTTCTTAAAGTTATCTTTCGTGTGAAAAGCTTAGAAAAATTAACAATGGCGGAATTATAAGCCCTTAGCAACAGGAACTGAGACAAAAGTGCATTGAATTTGGTATGCCCAATTTACCTGTTACCGATTCGAGTCGAAAAATTCTTACCGCTTTTAGAAGGCGGTAATGTCGGGTAAACCAGCAACTGCAACACCTACAAAAACTAGCTGTCGGGAGACAATGCATGTTTCCAAACCATCGAAGGCGGCGCCATCGCCCAAAATAACTTAATAGTAATACCGTAACCAAAGCTACGAGCATGAATCGGCCTTCATGCCGTACCATAGTTATACCAGAAAGACATGTCGTTAGCACCACCACAGTTAGCGAACCAGAATACTCAGATGTTTCACCTGACCGTGTAGAACCAGAGCCAAAACGATGTCTTCAGAAAAGCCACCTAAACTATCCCAAATTACCGGCAAATGAACCCTCTTCTAAGCCCCAGCAATTAAGTAAAACGGGCGTCGTTACAACTTCTTACGTGCAGGAAACTACTCCAGTTAATAAGATTTACATATGCTGTTCATTTGATTGATGAAATTGCAGAAGAGGAGGAGTTACGAAAACCTAAAGCAACCCTAAATTTAGCTATGTGGCAGCTTTGGATAAAAACGTTACTACCCATGCACCCTTAACTACAACTCTTTGTTCCAATACACGTTACAGTTCATTGGATTCCCGTAGTTACAACAAACCCAACTACTTGTCATCAACCGATGTACGTAAAAGTTATAGATCATCTTCCGGGTACAATGTTCCCAGAAGTGACACATCTATGCTCTCTTGCTTTGGCTATGGATTATCCTACCACATTATTAATATTGTGGAATTTTGAAGTTATGGAAATGATAGCCATACGTTGGCATTGTCCCTTAAAGTTGCAACCGGCTTATTTATACTATAATGGCTTTGGTCTTTATAAAATATTTGCCAGAATGGACTGCCTGGGCTGTTTTAGCTGAAATCTCTATTAGGTACTTATTATTATAATTATTTTCTTTGCTAACTTAGATGCATATTTTATTTCTTTTTTAGATTTAGTATCCGTATTAACACCAAAAGGACCCTTGCGTATTTTAGTAGAGACTGCTCAAGAAAGAAATTAACAGATTGAATTTGGTATGCCCAATTTACCTGTTACCGATTCGTTTAGAGGCGGTAATGTCGGGTAAACCAGCAACTGCAATACCTACAAAAACTAGCCGTCGGGAGACAATGCATTCTCCAAACCAATACTCAGATGTTTCATCTGACCGTGTAGAACCAGAGCTAAAACGATGACTCCAGAAAAGCCACCTAAACTTTATCCCAAATCACCTGCAAAGAAACACTCTTCTAGCCTCCAGTAATTAAGTAAAACGGGCGTCGTCACTACTTCTTAAGTGCATGAAACTACTCCAATTAATAAGATTTATGCTGTTCCTGATGAGATTGATTTGATTGATGAAATTGTAGAAGAGGTGGAGATACGAAAACCTTAAGCAATCCTACTAAATTTAGCTATGTGCCAGCTTTGGATAAAAACGTTCATTGGATTCCCGTAGTTACAACAAACGCAACTACTTGTAATCAACCGATGCACGTAAAAGTTATATATCATCTTCCGGGTACAATGTACCCAGAAGTGATACACCGGTATATGGAGTTGGAATGAATGATGATGACTACTATGACGAAGAGGATGAGTTTGTTTTGGTCGATGAATCCCCAACTACAGAAATCGAGGCGTCTTTTCTAAGGCAATTTGCTGGCAATTTCGAAAATCTCAAGGCCACACCAATACGTTATTCAGTGGGTCCAACAAGAATTACTCCATCCAAAAATCCGATGTTACGCAATCGTGATGTCTATTCAAGACACACTATAGATACACCATTAGGAAACATCAATCCCAGGCGCGCCATTAAGACAGATAACGATTATTCGTTTCGCAAATTTATATTGGTCATGGAGGAGCAATATCATTTGAAGCATTCTTTAATCTTAATATCTATTTTTATACTATCCGTTTTTATTTATGTTTTCTTTATACAAAGTGTTTAAAATAACCCGCATTAATTAAATCGTATTTTGTGTTCTTTTTCGTTTTCTTGTGAATTGAAAAGTTTTTATTTTGTGTTTCATATTGTTTGATAAATTTCACATTCTACCATATTTTATATAAATTTTTGATTAATAGTTTTTTACCATGTTGTAATTTGTCGTTTTGCTAATAAAAAATATTTTTAAGTAATTTTCTTATTTAAAGAATTTTTTAAATAAAATTCATAATAAAATAAAGTTTATATGTTAAAGAAAAAAAAATGTGATTAAATTATATAAAAAAACATGGTATACGTTTATTCCATACGATGTATTAAAAAAAAAAAAAAAAAAAAAATATATATATATATATATATATATATATATATATATATATATATATATATATATATATATATATATATATGCATAAATAATTGATATTTAAAGTGTAGGTTTCCACACTACCGTTGAGGTACAACATTCAGTGCGTTGCCAGTTATTTTGAATGGCTGACCCCAATAGGCCTACACCATTTTATATTATAATTAAATTATTAAACATTGTTTCCGCTTTGTTGTATTTCCTGCAAATCACAAGGCATTTTTTGCCTGTTTTTCTATATGTATATCTCTTAATCTGGAATTTTCATGCAATCATTTTATTCCGGCAGTATCTCTATAACTTTTCTATTTCATGCGAAATACAAAAACATCTTTGTATTTGTCATTATGGGTTTATTATTTTTTTTATTATATTTCATGCTAAATACAAAAGTATTTCTTAATGTAGTAACTCAAAATTTGAATTTTTTTAATGTTATATTCCGAAATTATTCGCTTTGTCATTTTTAATTTTCTGTAAAAGTTTCATAAAAATATTTTGTATACTCAGCTCTTGAGAAAATAACCAAATTTTCTTTTACCATTCACTTGTGTGTAAATTCAAAACTTTAAACTCAATTTCTGCAAAACAACTTTTTTTGAATTATTGCGTTATTGCAGCAAAGGCTCGATAAGTGCAAATAGTTATGAAAGTGAGTCAAAAGGTTTGTTTATCACGATATTGTGTAATAAATTTTACCAATAAAATTCTAAATTAAAATGTATAGCCTAAAGACTTCTTAATTTAGATATGTTATCAATTAAATAAACAAATTAAATCTAATGTGATCGATTGAATGTATTGAAACGAAAATTATATGAAATATTACGTTCATAATTATAGTCACATATATGTACATACATATGTATTTACCTTATACACTACGATGTAAGATAATATTATTTGTGTTGTTAAGCAAGGTCTCACTGTATATGCAAGAAAATTATATATAAAAAAATTTATATATAAAATTATATATATATATATATATATATATATATATATATATATATATATATATATATATATATATATATATATATATATATATATTAATATAGTTTTTATTATACAGTGGAACCTTGCTTAATAACACAAATAGTAATTATGAATATAGATTTTTCACAGAACTAAAAGCGTTAACATAACTAAATAATAATTTTCTAAGCTATACCAATCACTTTCTACGGTGAGCGAAGAATAAATTTTTTTTAACGAAATCGAGACAATATTCTGAATAAAACACAAAATTATTTATACATAAGCATAATATAGTCAAAGATCTGCATAAAATATCTGAAATATTATTCATAAAAATATAATAAATTTTACGAAAGCACATTATAGCTAAAACTCTAAATAATTACAAATAAATACGGAACAAAAACTTATATATAAACTCGATGCATAAAGTTAAGATGTCAAAGCAGCCAGGGACGTAATATTTAAAAAATACAACTATGCTTGTTCGACAATGTGCTGCCACCAGTTTCGTTAAGAACAAGTGGAATAAAACAACGTGCTAGCATACACAGGAAAGAATTATTTATAAGAAAAACAGTTTGAACAGACAAATCTGCTATTATAAAATTTTATGATGTTTATTCATATATAAATTCGAATTCAATGCAATTTTCTTTTTGCTTATTTTTAATTTACCTGCTTTATTAAATAATACCTGATTTTATCAGTATTATGATATGAGCATTTTCACCTGAGTGGGGGATACCCTCTAAACGGCTAAAATTCCAAAAGTGACAACTGTATGGGGGTATTTGGGGCTCTTTTAGCTTTCCAAAACAGTTTTCAAATTTAACGCACCTCTTGATTTACTGATTTTATTCACCAGCATACTTTGGTATTTTGGTATGGGCACTTTTCACCTGAGTAGGGGATACCCTCTAAACGGCTAAAATTCCAAAAGTGACAACCCTATGGGGCGATTGGGGACACTTTTAGCTTTCCAAAACAGTTTTAACATTTAAGGCACCGTTTGATTTACTGATTTTATTCACCAGCATACTTTGGTATTTTGGTATGGGAACTTTTCACCTGAGTAGGGGATACCCTCTAAACGGCTAAAATTCCAAAAGTGACAACCGTATGGGGCGATTGGGGACACTTTTAGCTTTCCAAAACAGTTTTACCATTTAAGGCACCGTTTGATTTACTGATTTTATTCACCAGCATACTTTGGTATTTTGGTATGGGCACTTTTCACCTGAGTAGGGGATACCCTCTAAACGGCTAAAATTCCAAAAGTGACAACCCTATGGAACGATTGGGGACACTTTTAGCTTTCCAAAACAGTTTTAACATTTAAGGCACCGTTTGATTTACTGATTTTATTCACCAGCATACTTTGGTATTTTGCTATGGGCACTTTTCACCTGAGTAGGGGATACCCTCTAAACGGCTAAAATTCCAAAAGTGACAACCCTATGGGGCGATTGGGGACACTTTTAGCTTTCTAAAACAGTTTTAACATTTAAGGCACCGTTTGATTTACTGATTTTATTCACCAGCATACTTTGGTATTTTGGTATGGGCACTTTTCACCTGAGTAGGGGATACCCTCTAAACGGCTAAAATTCCAAAAGTGACAACCCTATGGGGCGATTGGGGACACTTTTAGCTTTCCAAAACAGTTTTAACATTTAAGGCACCGTTTCATTTACTGATTTTATTCACCAGCATACTTTCATATATATTTGGTGAATGTCTATATGTATATTAAGTATTATGTATGTTTTTCACCTTTATAGACTATAAAACATGTATATATGCTTAATATGGGATTATTGTTAGGTTTTAATATATATAAAAGCAATTATTTAGTTTTATATAGATATTTTTATATTTTATTGTTAGATTTTTAAAATTGTGTCACTCATTAGTGTTAAGATTTCTTCGCATATTTTTGGGCATTTTTAGGTCGGAACAACATGGAATTGAAATTGTTTACATACTTTTTTAATGACACTCCTATTTTTTCCAACTGAGAGCAAAAGTATGTTTAAAACGAATTGTTTACGGTATGATTTCTTCACAGGCGTACAGTAAACATCTGAGCCGAACGTTTGAAGCTCTTCAGTCGAACCGGCGAATAAGTTTACATGCCGCCTAATTATTAATCTAATATACAAATACAAAAGGAACTGACTAGTTAAATAACACTGGCAGCCTACAAACGTTTTTGCACTTGCCGCCGTCAATTAAAATAGTCGGCTCATGCTACCGGCACTAGCTGTTTCACCGCTGCTCGTTCATATTTACATATTTAAATTGTGTGGTAAAAAGTGTTTGATAACAAAAATGGAAAATTCAAAAGATATTCCGGTAAGATTTTATTGTTATTATAATAGAGAACTCATTATTATTATAATAAAGAACTCTAATTAAATAAATGTCATTTCAGGCAAAATCTAAACGTGTGCGCACTAAGCCAACAAAAAAGTGGAATATGGTAGAAGAAAAAATGTTGGTGGAATTGTTAATGTCTAACCGGAATTTTGAGGTTTGTGCCAATGTATACGCATACATACATCTATAAGTATGTATATACATACATATGTGTATATCCATAAGTAAAATAAAATGGCTAATTATATGTACATATTTATGTTTGCAGAAGCCAACAGCCCAGCTTTATTATAAAAGATTTTCAATGGAGATGACAGGGGAGGCTGAGTGGAATCTGACTCGTGCCAAAGTGCGAAATATGCGCATAAAATATAATAAAGCTAAAAGCTGGGAAGGTTCAACTGGCGCAGGGTCCGTGGACGGTGAAACCATTAAAGGTATTATCTGCAATACATAAATATGTCATACATACATACATGCATATACTTATGTTTAAGTTCCTAAGAAGAGTAAAACATAAAAAATAATAAGCGTACTCTGTTTTCCATAATTTGAAATCTTGTTCGAAAACGTTACTTTTGTAATTCTTATTCCCTTTCTTTAGAAAATATAGAGTTGAGTGCTTAAATATACATACATATGTATGTACGTATGTATGCATATATTTTCGAAAGTCTTCTGGCTAGTATGCTGGCACATACGAAATGTCTGGAAATATACACAGCTATAACACTGATGGAAAACGGAGAAACATATTTTTTATTTCATAAATATATGTATGTATGTGCTTATGTATTACAGCGAAGTTTAACCTTTTTTATTTATGTTTATCAGCAACGTTGTTAAAAATATTCAGCTTTTTTTATGATTTTGATGATATTTTTGGAGCAAGAATAGTTGAAAATGCCATTGTGGAAGACAGCCTGCATTCCGAATATCCAATAGAAATTTTGGAAAATATTGAAATAGATATGGAGGAAACACTGCCATTAAAGGAAACTGAAAGTTGTACTTCAACTACCAGAAGAGGTATATATTCCAGAACTTCTACAGCAGATATAATTGCAATGCAGGCAAAAGAAAACATATGTTTTATATTTATGTATGTGTAAATATATATCTTTTTTAGAAAACAAAAAAAGGAAATTCCACCTCCTATATATCAAAACTGGCCGATTTTGATATGGAGTGCAGAAAAGAACTTCACAAGCTGCAAATGGAAGAGAATGAGGAAGTTAGATAGGGAACTGGACTTAATTGAAGAAAAAATTGAATATTTCAAAAGTCAACCCGATGGTATATATATTACTAGGTTTAATATTTCAATGGCTGTGTTTGGTATTATTATATTTACATATGTGTGTTCTTACATGTATACATATTTTTTAGCAGGGGCTATTAAGTCCTCTGGTATTTATGTATATGTATATATTTAATAACGGAAGTTTCATTGAATATCATAAACTGACACATATGTAAGTACAAATACCAATATACAAATAAAATTTAAACTTTCAATATTCGTTTTTTAGGTAAGCATCATTAAAACATTTCTAAGAATGAATGAATGAAATACCGAAGACTGAATTTCTATAATTTTTTGTGTTACCTTTTATGTTAATTTTATAATTTCTTGTCTTGCTTTTTTGTTTTTATGTTAATTTTTATAGTTTTTTGTGTTACTTTTTATTTTATTTATTTATTTATTTATTTGTGTATTTGGATAATATTAGTTTTATTTACATTTGATTTAGGTGGTAAAGAGTTCAGGAGCTTCGCTCCTTTTCAGCTTAGAATTATGAGTTTTATGATAATATATACATATTAAAGTTAGTAATAGCTTAGGAGGAAGGAAAAAAATTTGCAAAAACCTATTTAAAGCAGTTAAGATAAAATAGTATGACTAAGATTACGATGAAATGAGTTCATTGATATGCTGGTGATGCGAAGATAGACATTTTGCGCGAAAATCAGAGGGTAATCTGTGCAGTTTAACATGTACCATTTCAAATCTCGATAGATCGTGTAGTCTGCGAGTGGAATAATGCCATGGTAGGTTATAAACCATCTTTAGAAGTTTATTTGGAGCTACTTAGAGCTTGTTCAAGTGACATTTTGCAGAAGACGACCAAACAGGAGCACAGTAGAACAGTACGGGATGAAAAATTGATTTGATGATGAGCTTTTTGTTTTCAATATTTAGCTTCGAATTTCTATTAATAATAGGGTACAGTACTCTTATTAATTTATTGATTTTGTCCACAACGTAAGGTACATGGCAATTATAATTTAATTTGCTGTCAAGAATGACCCCTAGGTATTTTACTTTGTTATCCCAAGGTATGTGAAAGTTTATAAACCGCAGTAAGTTTTGGGGAATAAAGCATTCGTTTCGTTTTCTTGTAAAATAAATAGCTTTTGTTTTTCCGAGGTTTATTGCTATTTTCCATTTGCTGAAATATGTTTTAAGCCCTGAAAGATCGTACTGAAGATTTGAAATTATATCAGCTGGAAAAAGTTGCGAACACTGTATTGAAGTGTCGTCTGCGAAAATAGACATCATACAATTTGGAAATTCTGGAATATCTGCAGTGAAGATGTTGTAAAGAATAGGTGATAGGCAAGATCCCTGAGGGCAGCCGGCAGAGATGTTCATTTGCTGGGATGAAGTATTTCCCAAAAAGACATTAAAATACCTGTTGTGCAGGAAATCTTTTATAATTTTAATTATTTCCAAAGGAAAATTATTAAGTCCATTGTGCCATACGGAATCAAAAGCTGATTTGACATCAATAAGTACCATGCCTGTGGACTTTCCAATGTTAAAGTTGTTTTTAACCAGATTTCTAATTTTTAGCAGCGGTTGGGAAGTATTGTGTTCGGTTCTGAACCCGAATTGCTGAGGTGGTAGAATGTTGTTTTCATTAATGAAGTCAGTAATTTTTTCTCTTAAAATTTTCTCCAGTATTTTACTTAATGATGATAGAAGGCTAATTGGTCTGTACGAAAGAGGAGATGTGGCAGGTTTGTTTGGCTTGAGTATTGGAATGGTCTTTGATATTTTCCACGCAGACGGGAAGTAGCATAAATTTAGGCAAGCATTATATACAACAGTCAGATAGTTAATGCCTTTATTTGACAAGTTTTTCAGACATGTATTATGAATTTTGTCTAAACCAGGTGATTTTTTGTTTTTGAGACTTCTTATTATATCCCTAACTTTTTCACGTGTAGTAAAGTAGGGAGTAGATGGGTTAACAATCGTATTTTCAATTTGCGTTACTACGTTATTAACTTCAGAAATGGTGGAAGGATCGCTAAGATGAGCTGAGGAGAGGTGATATGAATTAAAGGACTGAGCCAAAGCTTCAGCCTTTTGAAGATTACTATGAAAGACTATGTTATTGTGCTTTAGTGTAGGAACGTACCTAGGTTTCTTTTTAAAAATTTTGGCCACTTTCCAAAAAGCAGGCGAGGATTTATCTAGATTAGACAGCATGGTATTCCAGAAAATGTTTCTGTAATTTGCTATTTCCTTTTTTATGCTTTTATTTAAGCGTAGCACTGCTGCATGATCGTTGATGTCTCTAAATCTTTTAAAGTTCCTTCTGAAAATGTTTCTCATTTGAATCATGATTAGTATATTCCTTGGTAGGGGTTTGATTTTTTGGGATACAGATTTTCATTGGACTGAATCCTTGATAGCTGAGTTGAGTACATTGTTAAATTCATTAATTAGGTTATCTACTTGGCTGGGGCTTGCTATATCGGAATGATTTTCTAATGCCGGAAGCTTAATATTTATTAACTTCCGGAAACGTCTCCAATTAGCTCTGTTGTAAGCGTAGAATGAATTTTCTGCTAAGTTATAACTCAGATTTATATTGCATGTAATAGGTAAATGATCCGATCCAAGATCGTTTATCACTTTTACTGCGGACATATTTGCTATAACGTTGCTTAAGAAAAAGTCTAGTGTTGACGGTTGTTTGCTTGGATCTGCAGGAATGTAAGTATATTCATGGGTAAAAGCTAATTGCATGTCATTAACTTGGAGTTTGTTATATAAGATGTTTCCCCATGAATTACTTCTGAGACATCCTCAGTATCTGTGCCTACAGTTAAAATCGCCACCTAAAATGTATTTATTTTGGGATTCTGTTAATTTACGAAGATCGGACGTAAAATTAATTATTTTATTATTGCTGCATCCGGGTGAGCCTCCTGGAAAATAACAGGAATATATATCGATGAAGTCATTTCCACAGTTAACTCTAACGCCGATGTTTTCAATAACGTTTGTGTTTTTAGGTGGTAATAAATGATGCTTAATATATTTTTTGATTAAGATGGCTACACCACCTCCTCCGCCAGTTTGTCGGTCGTATCTATAGCAGCAATAGTTTTTATGCTTTATTAATCAAGTTTCACAAATTAAGCAAATATCAACTTGGTGGCTATCTAGGAAGTAAAACAGTTCTTCTTTTTTTGTGCGAATGCTACGGACATTCCATGACACTAACTTGATATTGTTGCTCATTAGTACAGAAATTTATACGCAAGATTAGTAACTACCTGAAATTACTCCACACGAGACTTGCAGTCTTTAAGAGTAGCAATCAGCTCGAAGGTTATATTTTTCAGTTCTTCTAACGAAAACAGATTATTATTACTGTTAGTAGTATCATTTAGTGGAGTAACAGATTTATTAAAGTTGGTTCTTGGCGTATTAGGACGAGCACTGCTTTGATGTAGCATGTTTGGAAAATTTTTATCATAGTTAATTTTATTGTTAAACTCTGGCTGTTTTTGCCGAGGACTTTTTGGTTGGGCTCGTTGACGAATTTGCCTATACACCTCCCGACTGGGACAGTCTGGAGACATAGCCTTGTGGGGACCCATACAGTTGGCACACTTAATACTTGTTTCCGAACATTCTGCGGTTTTGTGGTTTCCGGCACAATGAGCGCAGAAAGATTTAACTCTGCATCTACTGGCACCGTGGCCATACAACTGGCAGTTATAACATTGCGTAAGTTTTGATTTGTTGGACCTTTGGTATTCCCATCGCACTTTTATGTAATTGATTACTGGGTATTTGACACTTTAATATGGTAATTGGTGGCATGGTCACCTTAGGTGTTTTTTCGATAACAACTTCATCGATATCATCATCATCATCAACAGTTTGTAGTGGTGTATAATAGTTATAAGAACTAGCTCTCTGAGAGCAACTAACATTTGCTTGTTTCTTACTCATGTTGTGCCCACGGGAGGCAACAACAATATCTTCAACGTTCCTACGTTTTATTTTGCTTTAACTTGAATACAATTAAATACAACAAAAGAGCACACAAAAATGTACCGTATACTTTTCTGTAGGTCAAATGTAACACCGCAAATCGTTACAATCATATGGGTATAAATCACCTGAAACAAATTATAAAATGGCCGGAGACTGTTTGACGTTTGAGCATAGAATAGTGATCCCGGAGAAACTCCGCCTCAAGATCCTACAAGACCTACACTCTGCCCATTTTGGGTATTGTAAAAATGAAAGGTATAGCGAGATCGTTTGTGTATTGGCCCGGTATAGACAAAGATATAGAGGGAGTCGCCAGAAGCTGTATAGATTGCTCGAAATTCGCAAACGACCCACCTAAATTCTGAGAGCATCATTGGCATTACCCAAAGGGGCCGTGGGAGAGAATTCATGTTGATTATGCAGGACCATTCCTGGGGTCGATGTTGCTGATAGTAACTGACGCGTACAGTAAGTGGATTGAGGTTAAGATGACATCCAACAGCACATCCACCACCACTGTTAATATTCTGGATGAGCTGGGGTACCAGTCACAGTAGTAACCGACAACGGCACATGTTTTGCCTCAACCGAATTCAAGGAATTCCTCACTAATGTTGGGGTGAGATACCATAAATTCACGGCACCTTACCACCCATCTACAGAGAGGTCAGTCCAGACGATAAAAAATGCGCTGAAAGCAGCTGGGGCGGGCAAGCAGAACCTACAAAAACACTTGAATTTATTCCTCCGTCAATATAGAATTACGCCTCACTCAACAACTGGTAAGTGTCCAGGCGGGTACTGCGCACACGGTTAAATTTAATGTTACCACAAGATGTATCGTCAGAAATCACGGAGAAGCAGTATATGAAGTTTTATCCATCGTTTCGAACAATGGCACCAATGCAGAATGTATATTTTTTGTCTAACAATAATCGCGAGGCGAAATGGCTGCCAGGGGTGATTTTGAATCGTTGGGGTGAATTGCACTATGAAATTTTGTACAATGGCAAACGTATCAAACGACACATCGATCAAATTAGAGGCAATGTGGATTCGAAGGTTACGAATGAGCAAGGAAATGGAAATGTTGACGGGGGAAAAGATCGTAAAACGCGGTATCAGCTGGACGCAGAAAATATACAGTCACCATGTAAGGCAAGAATCGATAATTCAGTACCACAACCATCTATAAGTTTTTCTACACCAATAAGCTTTTCAACTCCGCAAAGCCGTTTCATTAGTACCGATAATCCGGATTCAGTTTCACGTTCGGGTTTCATTGGATTCGAACAACCGAGCGATAACGATACGAACTCGAACAAAAGAAGAAATAGCTCAGACGGAAACATAGAGGGAAGTGTAAAGGACGATGCAAGGGAGACGACACCACCCCGAAGGTCGGTCAGAACTCGAAAGCCGAGAGTGTTGTTCTCACCGTAATCGGCTGTAGGTGAGGGAAGAAATGTTGTGTACTGATCTGGCATCGCCCTAGACTTCATTAATTCTGGGGGTTAAGCTGGCAACTATGTTCCTATCAACACATTTTTGATTTTGAATATATAGACGCTTCTAGAAGAATACAAAATATAAAATTGTTTGGAACAAACGTCTTTTTATTTGTAAAGAAACACAAAATGTTACTTTTTATTTTTATGTTAATTTTTATAATTTTTTGTCGCTCTTTTATTTTTATACTAATTTTTATAATTTTTTTGTGTTGCTTTTTATTTTTATGTTAATTTTTATAATTTTTTGTGTTGCTTTTTATTTCTATGTTAATTTTTATAATTTTTTGTCTTGCTCTTTTATTTTTATATTAATTTTTATATTTTTTTGTGTTGCTTTTTATTTTTTTGTTAATTTTTATAATTTTTTGTCTTGCTTTTTTATTTTTATATTAATTTTTATAATTTTTTTGTGTTGCTTTTTATTTTTATGTCAATTTTTATAATTTTTTGTCTTGCTCTTTTATTTTTATAATTTTTTTGAGTTGCTTTTTTTTATATGATAATTTCAATTTTGTTTGGTTTGTTTTTTTTTGTTATGCTTTTATGTTACTTTTATTTTTATTCTTTTATGTTTGCTTTGTTGCAAATTAAAAAGTATTATATTTTCTTCCTTTTTGTATTTGTTTTTATGTTTTAGTATGAGAAAAGACTGAATTATTTATATTTTGTTATACTATATATAAATAAATTAATTCCTACCAAAATTAATTTAATAAATACTGAATTTTTTAAATAAAATAAATAAAATGTTTTATTTCAATTTCGTTAACATGTGTTGAAGTGTGGTAAATAAGTATTAAGCAAATTTCATATTAATAAAAATGATGATGAAAATTAAAAGTATTTCTCAATAAAAGACCGCAGTATAAGGTTTTCTCTGCGAGCTGTTGTGGTTGGCTCGCTGTAATCTACCAATTCTACCAGCATTTCATCTTCGGAGACTACATCATCTGAAAAAATTTTGCATTTAGAAGTAATACTTATTTATTGTTTGTAAGTTTTACCTGGAGCAGAATCTTTCTCTTCTATGGCTATATTATGGAGTACTGCTAACGCTATTATAACTGTTTTGGTGTTTTCAAAACTAATGTTCATCCCGTCAAGCAAACATCGAAATCTTTGCTTCCAAACTCCAAAACAACGCTCTACTGTATTTCGGGTTACAATATGCGATGTGTTGTAATTTATTTCCTTTGCGTTTTTGGGCTGTAATATCGGAGTAAATAGATATGGTGTGAGCTTGTATCCAGAGTCAGCAAGCAAACGGCCCTTAAATTCCTTGTTTTCGGAACGCTCTTTTATATTCGATTCGTTGAAAATTCGGCAGTCGTGGGTACTACCCCTCCATCTTGCCACTATGTCCAGAATTTTCAACTCTGCATCGTAAATCACCTGTGCATACATATACTAATTAAGAAATATTTCGTATGGATTATATTCACTTATTACCTGAACGTTCAAGGAGTAAAATCCTTTCCTATTTATATAATATTGGGCCATTTCACCACCAGTTTTTTTTTATTTTGACATGGGTTCCATCAATGGCGCCAATAACTGAAGGGAAATTCCTAATTTCTTTAAATCTCTTTGAAATTTTTACTTCTTCTGCAACTGGTGAAGGCATTTTAATTTTTTCTTTTGGTAGTTTCGCTAGAGCTCGAGAAACTTTTGCACAAATCCTACTAACTGTAGGTTGAGAATGTCTCCTGCATCATCTTGTACCTAGAAGTTTAATATTTATAAATTAAGAAGTATTAAAATTTTGCCTTTGAAATAGGCAGATATTTGTCAATTTAAACGCTCCAGCTAACTATATACTCACCTTTCTCCTTCCCCAACTACGCAAAGCTACCAACACCTGCAGCTCCACCGACGTACCGCGTCCTCTACTATCCAGTAGAATGTCTTCTTTAATTAAATTTGTGATTTTTTTCACTGTTTGTTTGTTAAACCTATACTTTTTTTTAAATTCAGTATCAGGTAAGGAGAATGGGTCGACCCTCTCCTTGTATATTCTCGGACGGCTGGAGCCTGCATGTTCCGCGATGTATTCTGTTTAAATGGAACATACATAATTAAAAACTATTTTTCACTAAACCAATTTTTTACCTAATCTTTCAATAAAATTTATTGTTTCAATTTTTCACAAAACTCAAGCACAATAAAATTAATACACAAACACTTGTAAGCAAATCTCAGTACTGAAATGTTGTTTTAATTTGGGTTTAAAGTAGGGTAGACCGTACTTTAACATTTCTGCATTTAATATGGCAATATGTGTGTTTATTAAGCAGATATGTTTTTTTGAATAATGCTTTAAGGAAATTTCGCTAATAATGGTTTGTAAACCGAAATAAATTTTTTTTGAATAACACCGCTAATATTTTATGATATTTTAAAAAAAATTGTTGTTGTGCTTCAAACAAAAAAATCATAAAATAATAGCACTTTGTGTACTGTGTGAGGAAACATTGCAATTAAAGGAAACTGAAAGTTGTACTTCAACTACCAGAAAAGGTACATACATATATATTCCAGAACTGCTACAGCAGATATATGTAATTGCATGCAGGCAGAATTGTTGAATTTTAAAAGAGAAAAAGCTAAAAAAGAGCTTCGTTTAAATTAAAAAGAATATGGATTAAAAGAAAAGGAATTAGAATTGCGAGAAAAAGAGATTAATAGCAATGAAAAACTGAAGATGATGGAACTAGAAATGAAGGAAAGATTAGCCATAAAGGAACTTAAAATGAAATACAAATAAGAAAGCACTTATATAAGTTAACACAAACAAAATTGTAAATTCTTTTAGTTAACACAAAACAAAATTGTTAATTCTTTCTTTAGCATTAATTGTGCAAATATTGCAATTTATTAATTTCTTTATTTTAGTTCACCTAAATTTGGTAATAATTGCTAGATCGGCGTCTGCAGCTATTGCCAAATCGATATTAAAATTAATAAGAAATTTAACCACGCCACTTTTGTAATCAGGTCATTCATATTAATATAAAATAAGAAACTTTGTAATTTTAGTTTAGTTGATATCATAGTGTTGATTTAACTCAATTTAATTTAATAAATAAAAAGGTCGTAAAGACCAATAAAAAATATAATAAATAAATGTTATATTTTTTTATAGTTTTGCGTAAAGCAAAATTATAACTGGCGCCCGAGGCAAAAATTAGCCTTTAATATCGGTAACAAGGTCCCGTAGTAGCGAAAAGCAAAACGGTGGTATTATGTGCCAGCCTGACCGAAGGCTACAAAAAGTAAAAAGTGACAACTTAAGATAACAAACAAAAAAGTGTAATCCTTAAAGAAAAATAGCAGTTTAAACTAGAATGTGACATTAGTAAATACAAAACTAAGGAGTAAAATAATAGTTTGCAATCGAAATCAAGAAAATAATAATTCAAACTGAAAAAGTAACTTTATTAAAAATAAAAATACAAAGAAGCAGTGACAAGAAGTGTAGTGAAATCAACAAAATTCAGAAATCCAGGAAAAAATCTTTTTCATCGCTGTAAAACCAACAGACGGAAGTTCCCAAGATCCAGCAAAAAAGGAAGCAGTTACAAGAAGTGTAGTGAAATCAACAAAAAAACAAAGGAACATTTTTCATCGCTGTGAAACCAACAAAAACCAAGCAGAAGGAAGTTCCCCAAGGTCCAGAAAAAAAGGTAGATTTAGATTTAGGATTTTAAATAATTCCTAAAGAAATTTAATTTTAGTAATTTATTGTTTAGAAGAAGCAAGAAATTTTTTAACAAACTTTAAAAAAGAGAAAATTCAAGTCAATTGATCCTAAACAAATATTTATTGTAAAAAGGAATGTTTCTTAAAAAAAAAAAGAACTCTTAAAAAGGTATTTCAAGTAAACAAGCATTTGACTTACATATTTTAAATAAAATTTATAAAAGGAATTTTTCTTTAAAAACAAACGCTTAAAAGAAAAGAGTATTTTAAATAAATTATAAACAAGCATTTAATTTATCTTATAAAAAAAAGAAAGAGAATTTTTTTCTTTAAAAAGCACACTTTTTTAAGTATTTCAAATAAATTGACCCTTAAACGAATATTTAATAAAATTTTGAAGTTTATATAAAAGTTTAATCCTATAGTGACAAAATGGCAAATCAAAATAATTTAATTAGGCCCCAGTTCTCCCTTCTAATCCCGCTCCTAATCCCAATCATGGCCAAGCCAATTCGCAGTTAAGTATAGAAGACTTGACCGCTCTTATTTCTAGAATATCTACGGAAATTCTTAGGGATCAAGGACCTCAAGTAGTCCAGGCTGTGCTCAATCCAAGCATGGACTTGAGCGAGGCTAGAGACCAGCAAATTGAACTCGGACATAGGAACAATCTAGCGGACCTCGACAAAATACCTGATGTGGTAAAGTGCCTGAAAGAATTTTCTGGGCAACCAGGAGAGTTTAGCTCCTGGAATAAAAGTGTGGACAGAATAATTTCTATTTATAAACCTATTAAGGGAACCCCAAAATATTTTGGGATATTAAGCATTATAAGAAATAAAATTACAGGGAACGCTGACATTGCGCTGGAATCGTACAACACGCCTCTAAACTGGTCAGCTATTTCGAAATGCCTTATAACACATTATGGTGACAAAAGAGACGTTTCAACTTTGGAACACCAGATGTCTTCTCTTGTACAAGGAAACAAAACTGTTTCTGAATTTTACCAAGATGTTTACACATCTCTCTTTGATTCTGAATAAAATAGGATGTTTGGAGACAAGCAACGAATCGCTTATGTTACTAACAAAGTCTTATAGGGAAAAAGCCCTCAACACTTTTGTTAGGGGTTTGAACGGGGATTTACCCCGATTGTTAGAAATGAGAGAACCTGTGGACTTACCACAAGCTCTGCACCTTTGCCTAAAGTTAGAAAATCAAAACTTTAGAGCAAATAGTTCATACAGTGCTAAAAAATATCAGCCTCCTCAGCTACCCCCTAAAAGAAACCATCATCCAACACAGAAACGCCCGTTTTACCCTCAACTAGCCTATACACCACAAACAAATCAACCAGCATGGTAATATAGGCATCAGTCTTTCCCGCATAACTCGTATAATCCACCAAGACCCCCTAAACCACAACCACGGCCAGAGCCCATGGATGTAGACCAAAGTCTACGCTCCAGACATATAAACTACGTAAACAGGCCACACCAAAATCATTTTATGGGTAAAATACCACCACAATCGGTTGCAAATCAGCAAAGGAAGGCACAGAGAACATTTCATATAAATACTGAAGCTTTACCAGCAAACTGCAAACATCACAGGGAAGAAAATTCGGTGGCAGCCCCCCACGGAAACCATTTAGAACCCACAGACGTATATTTTTTAGCCTAATGAGCTCTTCGTTACCCTACTTTGAGGTAAGAACGGAGAGCGGAAATATTCTGAAATTCTGAATTCAGGGTCTAGCAAAAACTATTTACAACCGCATCTAGCAAAGAAAGGATTAAAAATGAAACACCATTTTTCGCGAAATCAGTAGTAGGGGATATAAAAATAACAGAATTTACCTTCGTCAAACTATTTAATTTAGAAAATAAAATAAAATTTTTTTTAATGCCGTCTCTTAAAACTTTCGACGGGATCCTAGAAAATGACACCCTTCGGGAGTTACAAGCTGTAATCCATACTGGAGACAACTATATGTCACTAAAAAACGGTATAAAAATAGGTCTTAAGCAATTAGCATCAAAAACGGTAAACAATATAGATATTAAGTTGGATAACCTTACAAGTCAACAGAAGAAAGAAATGAACTCTATCGTGGAGGAACACTCCAAACTTTTCTCAGATCCAAACGAAAAACTGACTTATACAACAAAAGTTATTGGAGAAATTAGAACTACATCGAACACTCCGGTTTATACAAGGTTTTATCCATACCCCGCATCTTTGAGAACAGAGGTTGAGAAACAGGTAAAAGCACTTTTACATGATGGGATCATAAGACCATCTAGATCACCTTACAATTCACCAGTGTGGATTATACCAAAAAAACCAGATTCAGCAGGGAACAAACAATACCGTATGGTTATCGATTACAGGAAACTAAATACGATCACAATCGCAGATAAATATCCCATCCCCGAAATAACGGAGGTTATAGCACAGCTCGGTGATAGCAAATTTTTTTCAGTGCTTGATTTGAAAAGTGGTTTTCACCAGATTCCACTAAAAAAATCTGATATTGAGAAAACCGCGTTCTCAATTAACAACGGTAAATACGAATTTACACGTTTACCGTTCGGCTTAAAAAATGCCCCATCAATTTTCCAACGCGCTCTCGATGACATACTGCGAGATTTCATTGGAGATTGCTGCTACGTATATATTGACGATATAATTATATTCAGCAAATCTGAAGAAGAGCACTTCCATCATATAAGAAACGTTTTTAAAACGTTGGAAGATGCTAATATGAAAGTTCAACTAGTCAAATGTAAATTTTTTTAAAAAGATGTAGATTTCTTAGGCTTCGTTATATCTGAAAATGGCGTAAAAACCAATCGTGCAAAAGTAGAGGCCATTGCAAACTTCCCTCAACCTAAAACACTAAAAGAACTTCGTAGTTTTCTGGGTATGACATGGTATTACAGGCGATTCATCAAAGATTACGCCAGATTTGCAAAACCTCTGACATCCCTTTTAAGAGGGGAAGGAGGTCGAATCTCCAAAAATAAATCAGCAAACGTTAAAATTTCGTTAAACCAAGAAGCTGTGGAAGCTTTCAGTAAAATAAAAAATGCCCTTATATCGGAAGACGTTATCATCGCCTACCCGGACTACGGCAAAGATTTCGAACTAGTAATTGACGCCTCCAATTTTGCAATCGGCGCAGTCCTGTCCCAAGATGACAAGCCTATAGCGTTCATATCGAGGACATTGAGTAAAGCGGAGGAACATTACGCCGCGAACGAGAAAGAGATGTTGGCCATTATTTGGGCCTTGAACTCACTCAGAAATTATTTATAGGGTTCGGTTAAAGTTAAGATCTACACGGATCACCAACCACTTACATATGCGCTTAGTAATAAAAACCATAATAGTAAGATGAAAAGATGGAAAGCGATCTTGGAAGAGTACAACTACGAATTGTTTTACAAGCCTTGTAAAACAAATGTCGTGGCAGATGCTCTGTCCAGAATACCACCACAGGAATCACCCTTAAACACATTGTCAATAGCTACAAATTCTGAGGAGAGCTCATCTCACGGATTAATATATAGTGTAAAAGCCCCCATAAATGCATTCAAAAACTAGATATTTTTAAAAAGGGACATAGCTTCAACATATCAATTTAAAATTGTGTTCCCAACTTATCATCGACATATAGTTACAGAGCCAGATTATTCAGAGGAAGCACTAACCTCCATTTTAAAACGCTATCTTAACCCTTCAGTTATAAACTGTATAAAAGCTGAGGAAAGTATAATGGGGAAAATCCAGCAAGTGTACCCCTTGCATTTTAACAAATACAAAATAAGGTTCACGCAGCTGGAAGTCGAAGACATAGTAGACGGTCAGCATCAAAAAGATATAATAATTAGATTTCATAACAGAGCGCACAGAAACGCTAAGGAAAACATAACTCAAATTTTAGAAAAATATTATTTCCCCGCAATAGCAAACAAAATCAAAAAAATTATTAAAAATTGTAAAACTTGTAAACTAAACAAGTATGATCGGCGCCCGCCGAAAATGCAAATACAAGCAACGCCTATTCCCCAACACCCGGGACAATTAGTCCACTTGGACATATTATTGATGGGAAAAACTTTAGTGCTGACAGCCATAGACAAGTTCTCAAAGTATGCTATGGCAAAACTAATTAATTCAAGAGCAGCTGAGGATATAAGGCAACCTCTAAGAGTCATCCTTTTTTCTATGGTACCAGAGTCAATAGTGTTTGATAATGAGAAATCTTTTAATTCTGACTCCCTAAAGTTTATGATAGAAAATGAAATAGGCATTTCAATTTTCAGAACTCCTCCATACAGTAGTTGTTCGAATGGTCAAGTGGAACGATTCCACTCTACACTGCAAGAAATTATGCGCTGCCTTCAGGTTGATCAGACTCATCGCACGTTTCAGGAATTATTGGATAGATCAATAAAAGAATACAATTACTCCATTCACTCGGTTACTGGGAAAAGACATTTAGAAATATTCTTCGGTCGACGCGTAAGTAGCGATCCCCAATTACTAGAAAAAGATAGGAATGAGACGATCAAAAAACTTTCAGAAAAGCAAAAGGCCGACCTCACTTACCACAATGCGCATAGATTTCCACCAAAAGAATATAAGCAGGGAGAGGAAATTTTTGTTAAATTGAATAAGAGATTAGAAATATCACAACCCATATAAATAAACAGCAGACACTTATTAGTGGTTACATAAATAAATTTAAAGACGATTCACAAAACAGGATAAAAACTTTAGAGGACGAAGTAGAATTCATCGAACAAACATACAGAATTGACAATGATATATCCCTCCTCCGAAACCACATCGACGCCATTGAACAGATCATATTTTCCTGTAAATTAGGCATAATTCCTTCTGACATACTAACGGAAAAAGAAATTAATTTAATTAGCGACTTTGACAGTTACAGCAGAATGAAAATTGCGGTCATTTTCGAAGAAAATAATATTATCCTAACCTTACTTATACCCCAATTCTCTAGCAATATACTATCCAAAATTAAATTTGTACCCATTCCTAATGCCATGAACAAATCTTTGATATTGAGTCAATATGAAGTATTAATGGATAACAATACTAACATTTTCAATACAAATGTTAAAGATGATCTCGAAAGAAATTTAGTAAAAATAGAAAATAAATGTATGGAAAACATTTTGAAGTTCCAAGAAGCACAATGTGAATTAGAAACAGTGCAGGAATCCTCTGTTGTAGAGGTAATGCAAAGAATACTGATATTTAAGAATTTTAATGAAAACATTACCCAAGATTGTAATGAATTGAAAATAAGACAAAAAGGAACATTCCTAATAAAATTTGAAAATTGTAATATTAAAACACTAAATACAACATAAATATTAAAATACATGAAACCCTCATTTTGCCTAACTTGATAACAAAAATAAAAGAAAAGAAAAATGTTAGTAAATTAGATCTTAAATTGGAAAGTTCGTATGTTAACCAATTAAACAATGAAGATAACATAAAATTGTTAATTAATAAGAATAAAAGTACACACATAGTAAGTTTAAGCTCAGACTTAGTAATAATATTGTCTCTTATCATAACCATATTAATTTTTTACTACATCATTTATTATAAGCAAAAATTTTATACTTCACCCCAGCCAAGTTACAGTGCTGCAAGCCATACAAATGCAAATGGGCAGTATCTTCAGCTTGCAACACATGAACTTAATTACACCCCTGTTAAACCACCACGATTGTGGTCAATCGACTTAAGAGGGGAAGAGTTAACACAAACAAAATTGTAAATTCTTTTAGTTAACACAAAACAAAATTGTTAATTCTTTCTTTAGCACTAATTGTGCAAATATTGCAATTTATTAATTTCTTCATTTTAGTTCACATCAATTTGGTAATAATTGCTAGATCGGCGTCTGCAACTATTGCCAAATCGATATTAAAATTAATAAGAAATTTAACCACGCCACTTTTGTATTCAGGTCATTCATATTAATATAAAATAAGAAACTTTGTAATTTTTAGTTTAGTTGATATCATAGTGTTGATTTAACTCAATTTAATTTAATAAATAAAAGGGTCGTAAAGACCAATAAAAAATATAATAAATAAATGTTATATTTTTTTATAGTTTTGCGTAAAGTAAAATTACAACTTATATATGTACATATTTATATATGTATGCACCTACTTACGTACAAAAATACTTTGCTGTGAAAAGGATTTTTAGTCTTGTTTTTTTATTAATGAAAAGAAATGTTGTTGTTTTTGTTATTTCCTTTAAATATGTACATACCTACATACATATCATAGTTGCCTATTAGTATTAATAAAATTACTTAATTTTTGGTACAAAATATAAGTTTCAGTTGTTTTTATTTCGTTGGCAGGCACGTCATGGGAGGTAGTATAAAGCAAAGGTTCAAATTAAATCATTTCAATTTTTATTTTATTCAAAAGTTACAGCTATATTCCATATTTGTATACATACATACATATGTATGTACATTTAGAAACCACTAGCTGACCCGGTCCGCGTTGCTGCCCCTAAGCAAACATTAGTGTTGTATTACCACACGATTTAAATTGAGCTTTTAACGAAATTTACGGCCTTTAAATAAAAATCCATTAAATACCTATCATAAAGTTTTGGAGTCCATACGTTACATATATACATATATCCTGTTTTATTTGTATAAATCTTTAACTTATTGTACAATGTTGCACCTTAGTAAGCGCGGAATATCTTGTGTTATCGAATGATGTAAATATTTTGTAAATAAACCGAAAACTCGGATTTTTTAATGCAACATTTCGAAAGTTTAAATTTTTGATATTGAATCATTATTAATATAGTTTTTTTGTAAATATCTTCGGAACTACATAGCCGATTTAAGAGTTTTATATCTCGTTTTGAAGAACATGGCTTTCCAAAAAAAAGTAAAATAAAATAAAAAAGCACAAAAATAAATATGTATATGTATATGTCATTGGTGGTGCAATATGAAAATTGGAATTTGCCACGCCCTTCCGCCCACAGACCAAAAATCAGACTTCACAGTGTCACCCGGCCGAGTATTCTGAAGGTTACCTGAAAATTTCGTCAAAATCGGCCCAGCCGTTTTGGAGCCATTACGTTACATACATACATACATACATACATACATACATACATACATACATACACACATCCTATTTTATATATATAGATTTAGATTTTTTATGAAGCGAAGCAAACTGGTTCTAGTATTGCTTGTTTGAGATAAGTTAATTTGCGGTGGTAAAATTTTACAATTATTTTCAGTTTTGTCTTGATATTCAATCAAAACATTTTGAAGGATGCAACAAACTATAATCCAGTCGTTGCATTCCTTTTTATTTATTTATTTATTTTTTTTTTGAGGTCATACGAAATTTTAATTCTTTTAAGTTATTGAATTTCTCTTTTAAAACACCAAAGCAATTTTCAATACAAACTCGATATTTAGAAAAGCGTTTGTTATAGAGATCTCTTTCAGCTTTGGTATGTTCTATACTGTTTTCCCTAAAAGGGGTTAACAGAAATGACTTGAGGGGATAAGCGCTATCTCCAGCGATCCATTTAGATGGTGACAAATATTGTTCAGGGCGCTTTGACAGGGGAGAATTCAGAAATATTTTTGCGTCATGAACACTGCCTGGATAACCTATTGTAACTTGTCTTATTCGTAATTTATAATCTCAAACTCTTTGAAACTTTATCGCATATTGACGTTTCCGCGAAAAAAAAACAGTTCGTGGTCTTTGAGAGGTGCTTCAGATAATTTTATTTCTGAGCCATCAATTTCAATACAGCCAGGCATTTCTCCCTTAGTTGCGTTTAGAATTTCTCTTCGTTCCCTTGCATTAGGCCAATATAAGAATTTGTTTTTCAAATTCAATATTGCCTTAAAAACACGCTTTGTAACATTTTGAATGGTGCCTCCGTCGCCCACATCAAAGAGGGTAGCTACTTTTCGTATTGAAAGCCCATCACCAGAGGATCCTAAACGATAAAGTACAATTTTCAACTGTATGTCGATTGGAATTTGTGCAGTTCTTGGATTTGTGTCAAACACTTCATCGTTTTTAATTAAGTCCATAATATATGCAAATTCCTCTGGGCGAACTAGAGCCATTTGATTAAATCGACCTTCGTCAAATTTTTTTAAAACAT
Organism: Germaria angustata; assembly: GCA_963681545.1. Lineage (NCBI taxonomy): Eukaryota > Metazoa > Arthropoda > Insecta > Diptera > Tachinidae > Germaria > Germaria angustata. The sequence continues at coordinate 7,548,879 of OY813003.1, read as the reverse complement.
TTTGATGCCACTTTTCAGATTTTGGGACTCCAAATTTTCAACTGTATGTCGATTGGAATTTGTGCAGTTCTTGGATTTGTGTCAAACACTTCATAGTTTTTAATTAAGTCCATAATATATGCAAATTCCTCTGGGCGAACTAGAGCCATTTGATTAAATCGACATTCGTCAAATTTTTTTAAAACATTTTGATGCCACTTTTCAGATTTTGGGACTCCAAAGTGGGTGCTTCTTCGGTTAACAAGACAACTAGTAATGTTCATTAAAAACATTTCATTAATTTCCTCTTCGGCATCGTCATCACCTAGAAAAGCTTAATTAAAATATAAACAGATACAATTTATTGTCAGTAAACATATTTTTGCATTTTGCTCACAAATAATTAAAATTGCTTCTGTTTTTTTATCAGCTGACTGAAATTTGAAATATTACAGTAAATTATGACGGGCTGCTCACAGCAATCATAAATTTTTCCTACTATTATTTTAGGACTTATGATTTTATGACCGGGCTTTGAATTCCCTAAAAGTGCTATTATTTTATGATTTTTTTGTTTGAAGCACAACAACATTTTTTTAAATATCATAAAATATTAGGAGTTTATAACATTATAACATGATATTTTTTTCACGGTTATATTTATTTATTGAATCTTCAAAAACTGAACTAACAATAAGTATTCAAATCTTAAATATATACATATATAATTATTAGGCCCAACCAGTGTCAGACATAAACTTAGTGATAGTAATTAATAATACATAAATGTAGTGTTAAGCAGAAAAATATTTTCAAAAAGTTTCATCTGGAGTATTGCGTATTAAGGCCGTAGTATCCCTCTTTTTTAAGCGGATGTATCCAGTAAAGTTCAAGATATTGTGAGCAAGGGGATTAGGATGGGACTCTAGTTTTGTTAAATATTTGCCTGCATATTTTGCAATTTCAGCGGTCACAAGTGGCATATTTAAATCACGATGTAAAATTGAATTTTTCATGTACCATTTAGCCGATGTTATTAACCTTAAAATTTTGTTTTGCATTCGTAGGATTCTCTTTACATTGGAAGCTGAAGCAGTGCCCCATAGCTGAATTCCGTAACACCATATGGGTTTCAATAGCGACTTGTATATTAAAAGTTTACAATCTAGACTGAGGGTTGAATTTCTACCAATCAGCCAATGTATCTGGGTTAATTTAAGCTTCATTTGCGTTAGCTTAGAGTCAATGTGGTGTTTCCATGTAAGCCGTCGGTCAAGGTGTATACCAAGGTATTTCACCTGTGATTGTTGAGGAACAACTTGATTGTTGATTCGAATGGGGGAACAAGTGTCTCTTCGTAGGGTAAATGTTACATGAACACACTTTTGTTCATTTTTCTTTTATTCAATCACAGTTCCAACAGGTTAACATGTTCCTGAAAATATCGGGATGCCTCGTGAGGGTTTTCATGCATACTAAGGCAGGCTGTATCATCGGCAAATGTAGAAGTGTGGATATTACTGCTCAAAGGCATATCACAGGTATAAATCAAATACAAAACTTGCCCAGTATACTCCCCTGTGGCCGGATGAGATAGTTTCCGCCACACTCATGAAGTCTCCTTCAACAACAGTGAACTTCCGGGCAAGAATGTAACTTTCCAAAAGATTTACAATGTTTATTGGCAGATATGTCTTCATTTTTAAAATTAGGCCTTCATGCCACACTTTATCGAATGCTTGAGAAACATCAATAAAGAGGGAAGAACAATACTTTTTTTCTTCAAATGTTCTTTTTATGAAATGAACCAATCTATGACATTGTTCAACGGTACTATGCTGACTTCTAAAACCAAATTGATGGTCCGGTATGCACCCATTATCAGTTGGAATAGGGGACAATTTTGTCATGAGCAGTTTTTCGAAGTGCTTTGATATTGTTGACAGTAAACTTATTGGCCTATAGAACTCAGCCTTGGTAAGATCTTTGCCAGCCTTTGGAATCATTTTGACCATGGCAAGTTTCCAGCTGTGTGGATAATACTCCAGTCGTAAAATGCCATTAAAAATAAATAACAGGATTCTAACAGCAATACGAGGCAACTTCATCAGCATCTTGTTACTAATTCCATCAATACTCGGGGCCTTCTTTGGGTTGGTTTCAGCAATTAGTTTTTGTACATCACGCATCTTAAATTTCATGGGTCGAGCAACTACACTCGGTAAATCAACAGCACCAGTACATGTGTTTGGGGTAAATACGTATTTTAAATGCCCAGCAAATATGTTACCTTTTCCAGTATTAGTTCTTGCCCAACCTCCGGTAGAAGTGCGCAGGGGTGGTTTAGACTCAACGGGTGTTTTAAGTTTTTTAGCAGCGCGCCACAAGGAGTAATTAGATGCTACTATGACATCGAGACCTTCCAGATAGTTCTTAAGAGAAGCAGATTTTTCAGATGAAAGCAACTCTTGGAGTCGTTTAGTACATTCTCTAAGTCTGATTTTATGTTGGGGCGATCTGTGCTATTGCCATTCCCTTCTAGCTCTTCTTTTTTCACATACGAGGCGTTCAATATCCGCAGAATAAATTCTATTAAACCCAGTCTGCGGATAGGAAGTAGTAGCATGTTTAGCAGCCTGTTTAATATTTTCGGTAAGATTGGCAATGTTAAGTTCAATATCATCGGAAGTTCTAAGCTTGATGTTTTCCGTACAATGACTACTGAGATATTTTTTGAACCCCAGCCAATTAACACGATTTATCATCTTCACATATGGGTGAGGTAAGTCACTTCTTAGTGGGCTACAAATTGTAACGATCGTGGGAGAGTGATCGGAGGAGAGGTCATATGAAGCTTCAACATGAACTAAATCCCTAGGGATATTTTTTATGACGCCAAAATCTATAACATCCGGAATTTTTAGTATGTAAGTAGTCCAGTATGTGGGCTCCCCGCTCGAAATGACGCCCAAACCCATTTTTGAAATTGTGTTGAGCAACGCTCGACCTCTAGGTGTAATAAGACACGATCCCCAGAACGTATGTTTTGCATTGTAGTCGCCAGCTGCTACGAAACAAGGGCCAAGAGGTTTGTAAAAATCCTCGTATTGATCCTTAGTGATTGTAAATCTAGGAGGGGAGTAAATTGATGATATCACGAAATTTGTAAAAAAATTTTCGATGCAAATATTTGTTGCCTGCATGTAGTCCTCACAAATTTTCTCAAGAATGTAGTGTTTCAGTCTTGACTTTATTAGAATTGCTGATCCTCCGCATGCTCTTCCTTTCGGGTCATTTGTATCATATAAGGTGTAGCCACTCATTTTAAAAAGGCTTCTCGAAGTGAAATGAGTCTCAGATACCAACATTATATCAATATTTTTTACCGTGAGGAAGTGCTCAAGTTCATATTTGTATTGGCGAATGCCGTTTGCGTTCCAGAAACATAATTTTCACGTGTTCATGGCTTGTTAACGAATGTTTGAATCAGTGTGTTCTGCATTCGCAGCATTTCTTGCATCATGCTAGTCATATTTGTTGTAAAGTTGTTTATAGTTTGCACCAAATTGTCAATATTAGCTTCCAGGCGAATGAAGTTAAAGCTTGCGTTTGCATTTGTTGTATTATTTGGTGGTGACACTTTTTGAATGGGAATAGAGTTGATCTTCGCAGCGTCAGCATACGATAGATGTGAAGTGATTGGTTGGGCCATTAGGGGATGAGTAGCGGAGTACGTATTTACTGCTTGAGCTGGGGTTACTTTAGGCTTTTGACACATAGCTTGTTTAACAAAAGAGAACACAGGACATCCTCTGTAGTTAGCAGTGTGATTACCTCCACAATTACTGCACTTTTTTTCCTTCTGGTCCTTCGACTTATTGCAAATAGCAGTGTTGTGTAATTCACCGCACACAACACAAACAGTAGGTAATTTACAATAAGTTTTTGTGTGGCCATATTCTTGACAATTATGGCACTGTACGGGTCCCGAACGCTTGTGTGGTTCTTTAACTGTGTTTTTTCGGTATAAGAGATATTTTAAATTATAAATAGGATGTGTCTCATTTTTCTTCAATTTAATATCATTTGGCTCCAGTTCAACGCGAAATAAAGGTTGGAGGATCTTCTACCTGTTCATTATGTTAGAGACATTCTTTACTTTAAATCCCTGGAGGGTGAGAGCATCTTTTATTTCCTCAGGAACAACATAAGAATCTAAGCCTTTCAATACGATCTATAGGTCTTTAGCACTCTTAAGCTGGAATGTGTAGAAACTTGTTTTATTTTTCTTAAATTCATTAACCATTTTCCGGAAATCTTTTTCTTCGTATATTTGAACCTTTGTTTCATCAATGTTACCACGTTTTATTGGAACAATGTGAAATGCCTTTCCACCAATGACCGAGATTAGTTTTTTAATAAGTGTGTTTGAGTTTTTTTTTGTCTCAGATAGATTGGCGGTAGTTTTGAGGTTTTTTTTTCGAAGATTCTTCGGGTTTGTCGCTGTCATCTTGCAATATTTTAAACCGGTTTTGATGATTAGCTGAGGCGGCGTCGTTGTCCCTGGATATTTTTGGAACAGATGAGATTTTGAGATGAATTTGGGCTTCGCCCGCGCTTTATCACCGTTACATATCTGTCCATTCCGACAGTCACTTTAGGTTTCTGAATATTATCGTTCATAGTGATAACTGGGTTAAGTGATGAACACGAGCCCGGAGCGGATAATGGCGCTGACTTAAATAAAGAAGAAGTAGGCAACGGTAATGTTAACGAATCACTACTTGGCATTGGAGTAAGCGAGGTTGATCGCTCGCGTAAAATTGGCTTTGCCGTTAGAAAAAGACTGTCATCCGATTTTTTGTTTTTATTGTTTGCATTAAGAGCTTCAGAACTCACAGTAAAATAGGCATTTCTGCCGCTACAACTCAATTCACAATTTTTTGTTTTTGAGGTACTCAGAGTATTCCTCAGTCACTTTGTTTGTGTGTTTTTTTGTTTTTGTTGTTTCAGATTATATGAAAAATATTATTAGTGCAAATAAAGCAAATTTCACAAAACCCGTACTTATTACGAATCACTACTTATTACGAATATTTTTTTTGTATTTTTGTTTGTTTAGTATGTAAAAAAAAACTCCGCTAATACGTCTGTTTACTACGAAGGTTCAACAAAGACTGATAACTTGATATGACACCGTTTGAATCCCCTAATTATGTACATTATTAGTTTTATAGAAGCAAGACGAATGACTGAATTGTCTGGCCCCAATAAGTTTAGAGAAGAAATAACAAAATAAAAAACTCTTTTGAAATATGCTGATAACTGTTTAGACTTTTGTTTTCACTGTGAAAATTTCAAAAGTAAACGCACAAATGCTCTGTCTGCACTTATTGTGTATGCGAAAACTGCTTAAAGCAGAAATTATTCCCTAAATGCATGTAATATGTACACCATATTTTTGGTAAAAAAAGTATGTTAAAAATGCTAGGAAGCCATAGGTAAAAGTTTGTATTGTGTATGTATTTTAACTGAAGTATTAAAAAAAATCAATGAATACGAGTGATAAACAATAAATAAACACACTAATTTTCAAAGCACTCATGATATGATGGCTATAGCATGATTTTGAAAAAGGTATATGAATAATATCGTATATGTAATAAATATTATGTATTTATATAATGGTTTAGGCCTACTGAGGAAGCCAGATATTAAAAACAACTGGCAAAATATTGAACGTAGTACCTCAATGGTAGTGTGGACCCCTACACATTGATGAACAATTTTATATCAGCTAACTTTTAGTTCAGCAAACTTTTAAAAATTTTAAAAAATCACTAAAAACCATTTTTTTATTTTACACATTGCACGCTTACGGTTCAGTGACCACATAATTCGCTACCGTATGATATAAAATTTTTATTAATGACAGCTTTTGATTTTAGGTAACGTAATATTGTTTTCAGCAAATTTTTGTAACTTTTTAAAAGTTTGCTAGGGCTATAAGTTTTTTTTTATTTATTTATTGATTTATTTGTAGAGTGTGGAACTGAGTGATGAGTTAGACAAAGTATGCAGGCATATAATTACATAAATACTAATACGAATTCAAACATATAATATATACACATATGTAAAACAAAATTTTTAGCAAGTAATTACGCTGAGAACTGTTTCATAAGTTGTTTTAAAAATTGTTGGGCGTTACTTAAAACTTGACAGCTATATCGATCGAGTTTCAGAGAGCTGTTGCGAATATGTAGAAATGCCATTTTGATATCAGTCTCTTGTATCTGAAAGATCGTATTCATTTACCTCTGCAGTTATCTGCGAAAGACTCTCTACTGTAAAGATGTTCTATCATATACATATGTAGGCAGGAACGTTGTTGACCATATATTATCTTATGCAAAAAACAATAGTGTTCGGCAATTTAAGAAATTATCAAAGGTAACGTTATATAGTTGTTTTGCATATTCTGAGATGCTCCTGTTCCTTTTTATACCAAATACATATCTAGCAATATTATTGTACGTTACGTTGAGCCTTCGCCTACTTACAGCATCGCAACTGGAAAATAGCTCGCAACCATACATTAGCGTAGGCAATGAATAGGTTCTTGCTAGTAGTATTCGGACATCCATCGGTGTATAATGTTGTAACATCCATAGATTTCTTAGCATAGAAAAGGTTTTTCCACCGGTTTATTTTAATATGGTCAGACCAAGTTAGTTATTTATTAAAAACTACACCAAGATTTTTTGCAGTATCAATATAATTAAAAGCCATATTATTAATCTCTATTGGTGGAAGACACGTAGGTATATCTTTTGATGGTCCAATAATCATAGCAACTGATTTTTTTGGGTTTAAACTTAAGCCATTTGCAGATGCCCAAAGATTAACATGATGTATATCTTCGTTTATTAGTTGTATACATTTTGCGGCATCTGATATCTTACAGCTTATATAGAGCTGCACGTCATCAGCATACATTTGAATTGTGCAATGTTTCACTTGTAAAGGCAGATCATTAGCGTATATAGAATACAATAGTGGCACAAGTATAGAACCCTGTGGTACGCCTCTAGGCATTAAGCAGATTTTAGAGACATTTCCTTCATGGGTAACGCTTTGACTTCTGCCACTTAAATACGATGTTAACAGTTTCAATGCAGTTGGAGAGAAATTACACATATGTTTTAATTTAGGGCAGAGAATGGAATGATACACTGCTTATTTAATGAACTTATGAAATCTGTTTTCACCTCATTATTACAACTGGTATAGAGTTGAACGTCGTCTGCATACGTTCTAATCTTGCAATCTGTTATTATAGTCGGGAAGTCATTAGAGTACATCGAAAAACCCTGCGGAACTCCTTTTGACAATATTGATTTGTTACTATTCGTTTCGGTATACTGGTAACTTTTGGGAAGGTACGTTGACATTAACTGAGTAGCAAAGGAGGAAAAACTAAAGAAGTTACGTAATTTGTTGCAAAGAATATTATGTTCCATAGTATCAAAAGCCTATGGCAATATTAGCTATTTTCCAATTTGAGAGGAATTGATCACACGTAAGAATTTTATTAATAATAATAATAAAATAAGGCAGTGGGGGTAGAAGAACTTTAAGAAACTTTGGATTAATACCAGTTTCTACGATTGGAATATTTATAAACGCTTCATTTATAGCGTAAGCATCAATCATCAAATCAAGTGGTGTTCATGGGTAATGTTTTACCAATATCAATTTCACGTGTGGTTTGCCATGTTTGCTTGGAGTTAAGCACAGAAGAACATTTTTCGGCATAAAATTCAGATTTCGCCCTTTTTATCAACTTATTGACTTTCCTTTTGCCAGTAGGATAAACCTCACATAATTCGTTAGTTTTAAACCTTTTCCACCTATCATACGCAAGATTTTTTTGATTTATAGAATCATTTTTATTTCATTTGAGAACCAAGGTTTTCAATGCTTACTAATTATCCTAGTTTTCAGTGGCACCACCAAATCGAATAAATTATTAACATAGTACTCAAGAAATGTTAGCTGATCGTCCACTGAATTTAAATAATATAGGTTATTCCACTCAATAATAATATAGGTTATTCCACTCAAATTCCCGTTCCAATAATCTAAAATACATATTTTTGAAATCGCGAAATGAAATCGTATGTGCTTGTGTAACCAAATGGTACTTGTAAGTCATGAAAATTAGATCATGTTTGGAGAAACACAGTACAGATAGCTGATCGTAAGTAGGATATTATATTTATTGCCTACAAAATAAGGTATAGAAGCGTGTTATATGTGGATGCAAAATGCATTGGAATTGTGGTGTTAGGCGATTGAAGACCAACAGAAGTAAAATCATCTAAAAAGGTGCTATCTTCAAGGAGATTCGAATTAAATTCACCCGTTATTACAACAGTATCATACATAGCTGTTTGTGTCTCCAACGTTCGTAGAAACCGTCTAGTATTACTGTTTCTATTGGGTCTATAAACACTTCTTACTAGTATATTTTCTGCCCTCACTACTAACTTCAATTAGAAGATAATCTAATTTATTTATGGGATCAAAATTTTCAATATCTTCAGAGCCATAGTTTTCTTTTGATGTACATTTAATGTTAAAAGTTATGCCCTTTCTTATATACATATCGAGCCTTTGGTGCAATATCGTAGTAACTCAAAATTTGAATTTTTCAAGGTTATATTACGAAATTATTCGCCTTGTCGTTTTTTATATTCTATAAAAGTTTCATAAAAATATTTTGTGTACTCAGCTCTTGAGAAAAGAACTAAATTTTCTTTTACCATTAAGTTATGTGTAAAACCAAAACTTTAAACTCAATTTCTGCAAAACAACATTTTTTGAATTATTACGTTATTGCATCAAAGGCTCGATATGTACATTGCAAAGCCACCGTATCCATCTTTTCTGTCAACTCTACGCAGATTGTATCCTCCCAGTCACACAGAGGAATCAGTTGCGTTTGGATTAAACCATACACATACATATACACAAATAAAATCAATATTAGAACTTTCAAAATTATATCTGAACTCGTCAATCTTTCTTTTCACACTTTGAGCATTAATGTGATAAATCTTGATACCATGCTTGTGATTTGCAATAACCTTTAACAAAGTTGCAAAACTATCTCTGGATCGCATTCTGTCAAGAGTCACTGTACGTAAGTAACGTGCACAACGCAATTACAGTGAAAAAGTTGCAGTGTAAATATATAAAATTAGTATAAATTTTCGAGTAAGAGTAAAAGATAAGTAAAGTAAAGAATTAATGTAGAATAAAATTTCTTAGAAATTAATTTAATTAAAAAAGTAAAAGAAAGCTTCAAGTCTCTTGATATTGAATGGGGATAATATGGCCGTTTTCAATAGAAGAAGGTGTGGATCCACGAAATAAATTATATAAATAATCTATTTCGTCCACTTGTATTGCATTACTATCGGCTGTTATTTTGACATAAACTAAACCATGCATGCTGAAGGCACCATGGACATGTTTCTGCTTTTTTAGCTTAATGGCGGCGCGAAGAATGTTGAAGTTGGCTGATGCCAAGTTTTCATTTACAAAAAATTTGTTTTCAGACGATTCTCCGATATCTTGTAGACGAAAAAAGAAACCTTTATGAAGCTTACGATGGTTTGACAGTGATTTTAAAAAATCGTATGGGGACCACATCTTAACAATAATCACGGCATCTTTACTATTGTTTTTGTTGTTTGAATTTTGCATTCGAAAAATACTTTTTACGGCGGGAACGGAAATGTTGATGGTGTTACAATTTTTTTTTTCAAATATTAAATTTAAGTTCTCAGTTTCCTTGTACGGGATTTTGTACAAAAACGCAACTATGAAGTTAAAAGTACAACGGGTTTTTTATTTTAAAAACTTTTGGTAGGAAAGAATTATATATGTATATCAAAGAATAAGGAATAAAGATAAAATAGGAATTATATTACAAAAGTAAAACGTCAAAAATTAAGTTACCATATTTACATATTTAGAATGTTAAAGTATACATAAATATATTTATCAATATATTTCATTTATTCATAATTCACATGCTACGTTTTTATTTTCTTGTTGTTTAATTTTAGTTCTTAGTCTTTATTTTACTCTACATATCATTAATACAAACAGAGACGGTTTCTAAATGTTGGACTCTAGCAGTCATATTATGAATTTGCTGTTTGATAGTGCCAAAGCTTTTCTCGATCACACTTCAGATTGGTATTCATTTAGTTTATTGTCTATCGTTAGCTATATTTCTTTCGTGAACTTATCAAAACGTTTTTCTAGCAAATTTAAAGTTTCAAATAAGAGTTAATAAGAAAATTTTGACCATCTCTCAACGGTTTTTGAAATATTTCATTGGTGGTAGCAGCAATATTAATATGGGGTGTGTATATGTCTTCATGAGATGAAAAATCTTCCGATGTGGTATTATTTTCCTTCATTTTTTAACACTACCACTGCTATTACTATTAACTCTATTCATTAATATTTTGCTTTTTCGCACAGAAGTACTAATTGAAACTTTCAGTTTCCGCATACTTTGGGTGCAATAGATGGGAAACATATTCGTATTAAAAGAAGAGCTGCGGATGTCGTAATTTTTAAAAACAGCTCGCTCTACCATGCTATGAAGCAAGGAAAGTTGCAAATGCCACCAGAGGAAGCATTGGCAGGTCAAACATCAAAAACTCCTTACTTCTTCATAGGAGAAGACATTTTTGGTTTGGATAAGAATTTAATGAAGGCCTACAATCGCAACTCAAAACTATGTATGTACTCCAGAAGAAAAATTTAACTACAGACTAAGTAGAGGAAGAATGTCGGTGGAGATGGCGTTTGGGAGATTGGCAAACATATTCAGAATTTTCCATAAACCAATCAAAGTTGAACTATCAACGACTGATGCGGTTGTTCATGCTTGTTGTGTTTTACACAACTTTTTGACAAAAACCTTGACAGAGCCGATAACAGTCGACGGAGAAAAAGTTCAACTTCCAGAAACTTTGTCTGCATTACCACAACAAGAATCAGAAACTGTTCGTTTTGCTAACGGTGTCAGAGACAATGTTAAAGATTATTTGGTTACCGATGGCGATGTTGCATTCGAGTGGTCTAAAATTAGGAAACAAGTAGCAAATGAGGTTTCTGTCACTATTAGTTAAGGAACAAATCGGTCCTTTTCAGGGCCTAAGAATACAGAATCAACAAAAACATTAAAAAGATATTTTTGAGTTTCTGTTTTAAACATAACACAGTGGTACAAAATTAAATGAAATAGAAAAACCTGGGGAGTGATATGTTTTTTCTTGTAGGTCTTGTCGAGATAAAGAGGAATCCAATAGAGAAATATGCCGGACACCTCCAAAATCCGGATTTACGGTTAAAAAACCGGGTTTTTACCTTTGCGCACTTATAAGCCTGTAACTTTGTTGATAATAATCCGTCGAAAGAACGATTAAATACTTTATTGTACACTTCTACCACTCCAGGTCCGTTACTTTTTAACATTTTTATTAATGATCTTCCACTGTTTCCACTACTCTAAATGTCTTCTGTATGCTGATGACTTAAAGATTTTTAAACCTATTTTCTGTATTCGTGATTCTCAGGATTTACAGGAAGATGTTAGTAGAGTTTTAGTGTGGTCTGAATTAAATGGCCTTCCTTTTAATATTAAAAAATGTAGACATATGACTTTTTATAGATGCCGCCATAATTTAAATACTTCTTATCTAATGAACAATCAAAGTATACAAATTGTTAATGAGATTCTTGATCTTGGTGTTGTTTTTGATAATAAATTATCTTTTGTTAAACACCTAAGTTATATAATTCCGAGAGCTTATTCTCTTCTAAGCTTTCTTAAGCGGAATACTATGAATTTTGATTTTTATACTAAAAAAATTATTTTCTCATCGTTTGTACGATCTTTATTGGAATATGCTTCCTTTATTTGGAGCCCTAATGCTAAGATACACATATATCGCCTGGAAAAAGTTCAAATTAAGTTTCTAAAATTTGTGTTTTCTTCTTTGTATTTTTCAACTCCTTTAACTTCTTATGAGCATAGATGTATATGGATCTCAATGAAATCCTTAGAAGTCCGCAGAAAAATCTCTGCTCTGTTATTCCTTCATGGAATTGTCAACAGTAATATTGACTGTACTGAGTTACTTGCTAATATAAAAATATCCGTTCCTCAGAGATCTCTTAGGAAATATTACTTTTTTCATATTGAATTTCATAGAACCGATTATGCAATTAATGAGCCAATTAATAAATCACTGAAATTATAATTTTTTTTTATTTATTGAATCTTTCCTATGGAAATTTACAATAATTATTCAAATCTTATAATAAATGTTTACTTAAGTTAAATACTACCAATGTAGTAAATTAAATTGTGTTCAAATCTTATACTACTTTAAAATGTTTTAGGGGAGACGTCTCGCAAGGCTCAGGGTATCGATTCGTCTCAGTCTCTGGTGACCAGCAAACTGCAGTTTTATTGCTGGACAATTTTGCAGTCTAAGCGTGAAAGTTATATGAGCGCACTTAAGTGGGTTAACCTTTATCTTCCATTTGCTCAACCAATCCGCTAGTTCGAGTATATGAGATTGTAGCTGCGCTGATGCAATTTTCGGATCACTATTTACACTTATAAATGCGGTGTCATCTGCGAACGTAGACGTATACGTGTTTGGATTTGTTGGCATGTCTGCAGTATAAATTATGTATAGGAGAGGTCCTAGTATACTGCCTTGTGGGACACCCGCCGATATCCTTCGAATTGAAGAAAATTTATCTTTTAATCTTACCTTAAATTGTCTCTCTGTTAAATAGCTTTTAAGGAGCTTGTGAGTGTTTTCAGGAAGTAATCGAGAGATTTTGATAAGTAACCCATCATGCCAAACTTTATCGAACGCCTGAGAAATATCTATGAATAAGGCCGAACAATATTGTTTTTTCTCGAAAGCCATTCTAATAAGTGTTACAATTCTATGAACTTGCTCAATAGTACCATGCTTGACCCGAAATCCAAACTGATGATCCGGAATAATATGTCGCTCGTTAAGGTAAGGGGTTATTTTCAATATGAACATTTTCTCGACGTGACTTCAGTAGTGTCTTTTCCTGGTTTGGGGGTCATGACAATTTCAGATACCTTCCAAGCCGGTGGGAAGAAGCCAATTCGTAACATAGCGTTGAATATGAACAGTATTGCTCTAACAGCAAAAGGAGGTAAATTCTTTATCATTGAGCCAGTAATGCGGTCAGGTCCAGCTGATTTTTTCATATCGATACCCTTAATAGGTAATTCAAGGGTGGGCAACCGAAATTTTAGCTGATAGTGAGCGGTGTCGTTGATGACCGGTGAGCAGTAACAGGTAATTGTGTCATTAGGTGTGAATACTTTTTCTAAATGGCTAGCGAAGGCAGCTGCCTTTTCGCCTGAGTTTCTAGCCCAAGTACAATTGTCGAGCCTCAAAGGCTCGATTTTATACGGCCACCTCTATAAATCTTCCAGACCAAAAAATAACAATATCATCCGTATATTCTCCGCCCAGACACAAAATCGAACAAGAACAGTTTATCAGATTTTTTTTCTACACTTGGAAAAAAATTTATCGCAGCTGGCGATTATAATGCGAAGCATTCATTTTGGGGCTCCAGGCTTATAACACCTAGAGGAAGACAGTTATACAACGCAGCTACTGCGAATAACCTTGACGTCGTTTCTGCTTGAAATCCTACATACTGGCCTTCTGACTTTGATAAGATTCCTGATTTGATTGATTTTGCTGTAACAAAAAACATTAACCGTGGCCAAATATCAGTATGTTCTTCTTACGATCTTTCATCTGATCATTCGCCAACAATTTTAACCCTGAACAACTATCGTGCTACAATAGATGAATCTCCTATTTGCTATCCAAAAATTAACATAAACTGGTTGAAATATAAAATGTATGTGAGCTCTCACCTCTCTCAAAACATCCCACTGAGAAACGAAGCTGATATTCAACTCGCAGTAGTTTACCTCACAGAAGTTTTGGTTTCTGCAGCCATACTCGCAACTCCAATTAAACGGTTCATTAATAGTTCCAACTACAAAGCGAAAAAAGAAGGCTAAGAAGACTATGGCAAAATAGCCGGTCTCCAGTTTTAAAGGCACAATTAAAATTATGTCAAAAAATGTTACATAATAAATTAAGGCAACAAAAAGAGACAGACCTAGCTAGCTATTTAAACAATTTGGATCCAAACAAGAATACAGACTACAGCCTATGGAAAGCCGTGAAACACATGAAACGTCCTGTCAAACAAGAATAAAGTGCCACAGCCGATGTTCCGCGTTGAGATTGCATTTAATGCATCTCTTCTGAAAAATAAAAACTCAGTTCACCCTATATACGACTTGCGTTATCTACTCAATCGCAGGATAACTGTTGAAGAACCGCTCAAAAGAAATAACCCACCACAATGCTCAAATTGTCAGGAATTCGGCCACACAAAGACTTATTGCATGCTACCATCCGTGTGCGTTATTTGCGGAGATTCACACAAAACTTTAGAATGCACTCATAACAGACACGACTCTAAAGTAAAAAAATGCAGTAATTGTGGCGAAAACCATGCAGCAAACTATAGAGGCTGTAAAGTTTACGTCCACGTAAAAAACTTAAAAGTGATTAGAAAACCTAATGCTGGAAAAAATCAGCCATCGCATACGCCGTGCTCAAAGGCATTTTTTCTAATTGATGATTTGCCGAAGCAAGTAAAAATTGTATCTTTTTCCTCATCCTCGTTGGTTTTTCTCATTATAGAATCTAAAGCTTGTCTGCTTTTTCTGCTTTTCTCGATATTCTCCTGGTATCTGAAACCCACTTTACTTTAAAGAACTGTTTTAGGGTAAATGGGTTTCTAACCTACGACACCAAACACCCAAGTGGAAAGGCTTGTGGTGGCACTGCAATTGTTGAAACATGTTTTGCATATTTGAAACATGTTTTGCATATTTAGCATAAAATTGTTCATTGTTTGAATCAGCGTTTCAATTTGACTCGAGTTATTAGCAAAGGGGGCCTGAGTACCATCCTTTAACATGTGTGCATATGAATGCTTTTGGGCGTTGGGTCTGTTGGATTCCTCATTTTGACCGAGCGGTAGAAAACCATTTTTCAATGTCTCGGCGTATGAAGCGCTTGTTTTGAGTTTTTGTAGGCTGTATACTAGCAGCGGCTTCAGCATAAGTCGGGTAGTGCGATGGCTGATTTTTTCCAGCATTAGGTTTTCTAATCACTTTTAAGTTTTTTACGTGGACGTAAACTTTACAGCCTCTATAGTTTGCTGTATGGTTTTCGCCACAATTACTGCATTTTTTTACTTTAGAGTCGTGTCTGTTATGAGTGCATTCTAAAGTTTTGTGTGAATCTCCGCAAATAACGCACACGGATGGTAGCATGCAGTAAGTCTTTGTGTGGCCGAATTCCTGACAATTTGAGCATTGTGGTGGGTTATTTCTTTTGAGCGGTTCTTCAACAGTTATCCTGCGATTGAGTAGATAACGCAAGTCGTATATAGGGTGAACTGAGTTTTTATTTTTCAGAAGAGATGCATTAAATGCAATCTCAACGCGGAACATCGGTTGTGGCACTTTATTCTTGTTTATGATATTGTGGACTGACCTTACCACATATCCTTCAGCTTCTATGGCACTTTTTATCTCCTCGGGTGGAACGGAATTGTCAATGCCCTTTATGACAATGTGCAAACCCTTTGCACTTTTTAGTTGATAGGTGTAATAATTTTTGTTATCCTTATCAAGCTTGTTCACAATGAGCCTATATTTTTTTTCAGTGTAAGTTTGTATTTTTGTTTCTTGTATTTGACCTCTCCGTATTGAAGCAACATGATAATTGTCTTTGCAAACAACTTGTGACAGAAAATTTACAACGGCGTTTGATGTTTGTTCGCGTAAGTAGATTGGAGGAGGCTTTTGTTCTTTGACAGCCGGTTGGGATCCGTTTTCTTCAGTATCAAGTATAGAAAATCTATTTCCACTTACCGAAGTTTTGTTGGCATTGGAGTTTTTGTATTGTTTTGCAATGCGCTCCTGTTGCGAGGATTTAGGGCTAGCCTTCCTCTTGGTTATGGTGATATACCTATCCATACCTGTTAGCACTTTGTTGTTTTTATCGGATGATGGCGTTTCGTTTGATTGCGGGGTTATAAGTTTTTCTGTGTGGGAACCACTGCTTGACAAAATTTTAATTTTATTACTACTTAAAGCATTTTGATCAACGGTGTTTGTTTTTGTTTTGTTTGTAGTATTGCTATTATCAATGCTTGTTGTTGTTGGAGTAGTCGAATTATTTTTATTATCACTTATTTTTGTTGTAGATGATAGTGCATTTGCTGTTTTTTCATATGGTAAATTGTTTTCGTTTTGTTGTTTTAAGTCACTCACTATACCTATCGTCGGAGAACACGACTGAGTGCGATTTAATGTTTTAGTTATTAAATACGAGCCTCTAGCTTCTATGCTATTTAATTTTTCACTAATTATATTTTTGGGTGTAGCACTTTCTGCATTTATTGCGACGTAAGCATTTCTTTTATTTAAGCTGAGTCTACGCTCTTCAGTACTATTGAAACTCATCAAGTTTCTTTAAATTTCTGGTTTGTTTGCAAAATTGTTTTTTATTTTTATTCTTTAAATAAAGTAACTGATCACGTCAGCAATATTTTTATTGTTTTTCTTTTATTGCTTTTTAAAAATTCAGTTAAACAATTTTTAATATTACTATTATTATTATTATTTTTTATACCGTGCGTTCAACAGAAACGACAATTCCTGATGATATCTCTCGAATGAATGGACTGAAATTATTTAACAGCTATTGTGAATACTTAGATATATCGCTGCCAAATAGTATCTTTAAATCGCAATTAATTAACTTATTTTAGTTGTACATTTACTTTAAGTTGCTAGTCAGTAAGGATTACTATTGTATCCATTGACTTAAATAAATAAATATATAAATAAATAAATAAATAAATAAATAAATAAAATACTTTCTTCTTCAGGACATCAATTACACAAACATATATATATATATATATATATATATATATATATATATATATATATATATATATATATATATATATATATATATATAATAGTTAAAAAAAATAATAAAAAGCAAAGAACTTAAAATAGTTTTAATTCAGATCATAAGTACGTATCTGGAATTAAAGTTTCAATTACATTAGAATCTGTAAAATGAAATGATAAAACTATACTTACTTTCTTTAAATATCAGCCGCTATCATAGAAACCTCCAAAATACCTTTTTTGTTCATTGCTGTGGTTAAAAGTTTTTGAATGCCAGCCATTGCATCCATAGCCGTGCTCAAAGGCATTTTTTCTAATTGATGATTTGCCGAAGCAAGTAAAAATTGTATCTTTTTCCTCATCCTCGTTGGTTTTTCTTATTATAGAATCTAAAGCTTTTCTGCTTTTTCTGCTTTTCTCTTTTTTGAAGAAAAAGATGCTTTCTGTAATGTTGGCGTTTCACTTCTTGGTGAGTCGCTTACAGTATATTTTGGGCTACCATAGACATCAAACGAATTCTGCGAATCGAAAACTGATAATTTGATGGGATGTTCGGTGGTAGTGCTAAATTCCAAAATGTCTATTTCTTCCTGAAAATGAAAATACATGAAATAGTTGCTGAAAATTTGTTTATATTATTTATACAAATGTACTTACTGTTGGCAAAATGTATGTAAATAACAGTGCAATTTTTTTCTTTGATATATTCACCTTTTTATAATTATTTGCACTTTTGTAAAAAATTTAACGTTTGAAGCGTAGTTTTTATTCAAAACTTAAACGTCATTTATGACAACTGAATTTGACAGATTGTGTTCAGAGATAATTGCTCAGCAATATCTGCTAGCAATAATTGCTAAACATGTGTTTAAACACATATTCGTGCCGTCCACACGCAAATAACTTGTGTCGGCAATCGATTTGGCAGTTGCCACGGCAATAATAATTGCTAATCAGATTGCTCGTGTGGTCGGGTAGTTTCAGGAAAAAGGAAGCAAATTTCATTCAAATATGAAAGGTGACTCAAAAGTAAGTGACAGCTGTTGTCAACCCCAGGGATGTATAATTCATTATAATTACAAAAATTAGAATTCAAAATTGTTCAGTTCAAGTTATTAAAAAATTAATTATGCGCGGCAACAAACATGTTTATAATTTTTAAATAAATATTACAATTTCGAATAAAATTAAACTAATATGCTATTATTTCCCAGTAAAAATATATAAGAAATATGTTTTGCATATCTGTTTATTCTTTTTATATTTTCGGCAAATCCTTTGTTATTTATTTAAGTACTAACTCTTTCCTATATTACCATAAAACAATATTGGAACTTTTGCGTCTTTTTATCTTTTTCAAGTTTGCTTGGACTATAATTCTTGCTTGTTATGATTGTAAATCTAAATTTTTAGCTTTTGGCAAGGTTTTTCATATGTGATTGATTCACAAGCCGAAGGCCTTAGGTACAAAAATTTATTATACGATTGATGGAATCGATATAAATAATGGTGGTTAAACTAAATATTGAATATATTCCGCATCCTTTAAATAATGTTACTGACAACTGAAAAATTTTATTTAGCAACCTGCGTGCTACACATATCCGTTCCCTTGTTTTAAATTAATTGATATTTACCTATTAAATTAATGCATTCAATTCGCCATTTTTCATTGTTTGTTTACATAAACAATGTGGATAGCTTGTCAAAACAAACTACTGGTATCTAGAAAGTATGTTTTCTTCACGATGATTAAAACATGGTACAGCGAATATTTTATTTGTAAACGTCATATAATAAATAAATGTTAGATATCCCTACACCCACAAGCTCTAGTTTTGCTTTCAAGTTTTTTACAAATTCACAAAAATTATTAGCTATGACGTAGGCTGCATTCAACTTGAAAGCAAATTTACCTCAAGATGTCATCGACAGGAACTCAACTGAAACTGTTCGCTTCACCGAAAGTGTTAATAAAAATGAATAATTTGAAGGAAGAGGAAAAAATAGATTCGAAGGCCTTCATCTTCAAATCATTTTGCCTATATGATAGAAGATTCATATTCCACAAAGTTTCATGGCTTCTATAGTGCTTTTATTCACAAATATAGTTCACTAGTTGACGTTATTAAATTTATTTGTGTTATTTATTTGTATATTTGTAAAAACAACACAACTAAACGTAGAGCTGTAAAATGTTTGTAGCAAGGAAACCAAGAGATACTTACAAAAATATTATCATCTTTTTTCCTGAACGTAAATTGAAACACAACTTGAATGAGAAATTGAAAGCTATTGTGTTTCAATTTTCTAAAGTACGAGTGGATTGGTGAAAAAGTGTGAGTTGTCTAGAACTTAAAAAACAAAACTTGATCGTGTAACCCATAAACTAAACATAGACCCGACAACTTTGAAAACGTGCATAAAATTTGTGTGAAAGGGAGAGCTAATCTAGTTGTTTTTACATAGATATCTCTTCACACAAACTTTATGATTTATACAAAGTTTATGCAAAATATGATTCGGACCCTTTTTATACGTCAAAGTTCAGTATTCTGTGGTGTAACCTTCAAGCAGTTTACCAGCCAAATCGGCGTTGTGTGGTGTCTTATATTGGTGGCGACAGCCTTTTAACGGGTACTAACTGGCTGGCTTCGTGCTCTTCCTGTCTATAATTTTTTACATTCTTTAGCATAAACTAGAACTAGACTCGACAACTTTGTAAACATGCATAAAGTTTGTGTGAAAGGGAGAGCAAATCTAGTTGTTTTTATATAGATATCTCTTCACACAAACTTTATGCACGTTATACAAAATATGCAAAATATGATTCGGACCCTTTTTATACGTCAAAGTTGAGTACTCTGGTTGAGTACTCTGTGTTCTTTAGTGGTTTGCTTCATAAACTAGTACTCTGTGGTTTGCTTTTCTCCCTTTAATCACAGAATATAGTTTATGCCACAGAATATACAGTTTATGGTTTATGGTTTATGCCTTTAATTATATAAATAACGAAAATATTATTGTGAAAAAATTATAAAAATAAAAATCTTAAGGATGCACTCTTTAAAACATAAAATGTTTTGGAAACTTCAAAAACCCCTGCTACATGGTTTGAACGACTTAAACTCAATTCATCGTCAACAAACTTTAAAATCCCAGCATAAAATACGTTTAATAAGTAGAAGTTTTAACAGTAATCGGAGAGCAAATAAGCCAACGTCTGAAAAGGATTTTGAGTTGCTGTACGCTGTAACCAAAGAAAAGTTCCTTTGTAAATATTAAATTTTAACATGTTTACACAACTGCTTCGATCCGTATGCTAATTTTTATTGTTTTATATGGTTTCTAATACCGATAGCTAAAAAGCTGCCAAAGGATGTGAATGCAGGTGGTGTGTTTGCCTGCAATGAATTAGATTTGAGCGAAGTAAATGTATACGGTTTCGATTACGACTATACGCTGGCGTGCTATAAGCCTTGTCTGCATGATTTGCTGTATAATTTAGGACGTGATATGTTAATTAAAAAGTTAAAGGTAAATTTATTATATCCTTTACACTTAACATATTTACATACATATTTACATACATACTTACATACTTACATACATACATACATACTTACATACTTACATACATACATACTATGTACATACTTACATATGTACATACATACATATGTACATACATACATACATATGTACATATATGATAGTTTATGCAAATTATTCAATGCTATGTATTGCATTTTTTAAATCTGAAAATTTAATCATCTGCAAAACTTAACGCATTGAGTGTTATGTTGTTTATATTTTGTCTTCCTGGATGTATCGTCGAATGTACGACAGTTCATTCGACGATACGATCTGAAGTGCCTCACTGCAAATCTTGCCTTTGATTTTAGCGAGAACTTAAATGAAATTTTCTATGTAAACATTATAATAGAATACAGACAACAACAAAAAATAATAATAAATAGCTAGTGTTGGACGCATAAATCTCCAGTTTCCGTCTTTAAAGTTTTTTTAAACACGATATTAATATAAGCAATCTATTTTGATTTTTGTGTGGTATTTAAAGTGTAAAGACTTGTGTTGGCCTTCCAGTTGAAGCAAGCAATAAAAAACAACTTTTAAGATCAATTTTACACTTTTATTTAACTTTAATTTTTATACTTAAAAAACGCGAGTGAGTGAGCGAGCGCTTTAAAACAATTTGTCTTTACAATTTGCCTGATCAACCAAAAAAACATAATTCTTAGTCTGTGATGTCTTTTTAAGTTAAAGTCGATCATCAGATTTTACAGTTATAAAATATAAGTAAAACAAGTATGCATATAAGTATATACATACCTACATACATACGATCCACATTAATATGTTTTGATATACATAATATATGTACATGTATGTAAATATGTATGCATAACGGAGCGACAAATATATAAAGTAATAATAATGAGAAAATAAGTAAATAGTATGTAAAATGTAATAATTTGTAAATAATACAGTGGTGGCGTAACATTCCCCCCCTTGTAAGCGAACTAGGGACCTGTGAGCTTGCAATCTTGATTATTACTGACGTCCAGTACTGCTATTTTGGCAACTGGCCTCTCTAATGTACCGGAACTGGTTTTTACACTTGCCCGTCGAACTTGACCATCTTTCGCTGTAAATATTTCCACAATTACACCATTGGGCCAGCTATTGCGTGGGAGCGTATCGTCCACTAATATGACTATATCGCCTACAGATAGCGGTTTCACTTTTTCGAACCACTTACTGCGCCGAATTAAGGTTGGGCCGTATTCACGGATCCATCTCTTCCAAAAATGGTTTGCAAACTGCTGCGTTTGGTGCCAACGTTGGCGAAGGTCGTGGTTAACTTCACATAAAGGTTTGTATCCATCAGCAGAGCCAAGTAATAAATGATTTGTCGTAAGAGGGTCGTCTTCAGCTGAGTCTAGAGCCACCAATGTTAAAGGTCGTGAGTTGATTATGAATTCAGCTTCCCACAGAGCATTTCTTAACGTCTCATCACTAAATTTAAATGCGGGACACAAAGCGTGTAGTGTACTTTTTACTGTGATTCCCAATACATACCCAGAACTTATTGTGTGACTTTGCAGCGGCATCCCAGACTAGGCGAACTTTACCTGGCTTGTTTGGATTGATAGCGACAAATATTGGTAAATACTAAGTTCGACCAGGGTAAGAAAACATTTCAGAATCTAACACCTTTCGAGCGTAGCCCTTCAAAATCAGGTTATCGATTTGGGCTTGCATTGTCTGTTGTAGCTGAGGGTCTTTTTTGAACTTCTTCTGAAGACATTTCAGCCGATGGCATGCAACTTCATAACTATCTGGCAACTGCGGAACTTCTTCTTTCCATAGTAGTCCCACTTCAAATTGTTGATTTTTCTTATGTGTTGAACTCTCGAGTATTTGCAGAGCTCTGTTGTCTTCGGGCGACAAATTGTTTTTCTCTTTGGGCTTCAGAGAGAAATATTCCTTAACTTTGTCGTGCAACTCATCATAACGCCTTTCACAGTCACATGTATGTATATTTAGTGAAAAACATCGGCTAGAATCTGAGCCACCACCTTGGAGAGTCCACCCGAGGCGCGTTTTAGATGCAATCGGTTGACACCTCTTACCTTCTTTAATTTTCAAAGGGACGGCTACCCTCCAATTGTTAAGTCCTATAAGAACCATCGGTTTAGCATTCGTGTAAGATTGTATCGGCAAACCTTTTAAGTGTGGGCAGTCGTTTACAATATTATCAACATTAATTGACTGAGTGGGCAGGCCTAGATTATTTACCGTTCGCACATCGTGTAGGGTGAATCTGCTGTCGGTTTTAACACCTGAAACGTCTATACTAACTTTAACTGAATTTCGTTCAGATCGAGTAGTATTGCCAGTCCACTGCAGCTCCAGAGGCTCCTTTTGATCACTAAGACCCAGCACCTCTAATAAACTTTGCTCCATTAGGGTAACGGACGAGCCTTCATCCAGAAAAGCGAATGTCTCGATGAAGTTACTATTACGGTGTATGCGAATTGGCAATATTCTGAACAACTGTTTCCTTGAACTGCTATCGTGGTGAGCGTTTATATTTCCACTGCGCCCTTGCGCCGCTATAATTGGAATTTGATTGGTGGCTATCGCATACCTATGCAACAAACGATGATGCTTCGACGGGCAGTTATTAATGTCCACACCTTTTTTGAGAAACATTGGCGTCGATGAGTATTTAAACACTGGCGGCATAATTTGTTCTGCTTTACCACACTCCATTTTTCGTCTAGGCTTAGTGCCTGAAGTTCGCCACAATGTTGAATTTTGTGCTGTTGGCTCCTGCAAAAATTACAATATAATTTGCTTTCGTTCACTGGCTCGGAATGAGTATGCACTGGACCACCTTTTTTGGTGCTTAATGGGGATACGACCTGGCTCGCTGTGCTTGCTATATTGTAGATCCAATCACTGAACGTTTTTACTACTGGGACGTTGTCATCTTTATTATGCATTGCCCAATTTAGCTTGTGATTGTCGGGTAATTTTTCGAGCAGTGTTTTAACGAGCGACGGATTATTCAAATGAGCTTTTAAATTACAAGCTTCCATCGTAGAGCAAATATTTCCTATCATAAGCGCATATTCGATTAAGTTGTCGAGCCTGTCTTTAAGTGGAGGTATTTTTGTGGCTTTTGCTATCATGGTCTCCATGATAGCTCTGGACGGCCGAAACACATTTCTAAGGTTTGAATAATTTCGTTCACCATAGACGGAAGAAGTAGTTTACTTTTTACCAGTTCTCTGGCCCTACCTCGGAGACACGACTGTAGTCGCATTAAATTTTCACCATCGGTATAGCCCGCAATTTCGCTGCTATTTTTATAATTACATATAAATAGGGGCCAGTCTTCTGGGTTGCCATCGAAATTTGGAAGTTCTTTTGGGATCACCTGTCTCGCTGCTATTTGCGCTGCATTGGGCTGGGCGCTAGACCTATTAAGAAGGGAATTTGAATTTTGGCATACATCACCTTGTGTTAGGATTCTATATTTTTTCTCCAAATATTGCCTTTGAAGTTCTTTTTCTTCCTCCAGCATCTGCAACTTTAGTTGTGTGGGTAACGGTAAGGAGCTAGACGACACGCTCTTACCGCAAAGAGAACGACAATTCTGCTGTATAAACTTGTCACCTGTTGTTGCACTTTTCTGCAAAACTTTTCCTGACACCAACCTTGGATTACACGTTTCATATCCATCTTTACTTAGATTTGATGGCTGATGAGCTTTTTCCCCTAACGATGAACCAGACACATCTGAAAGGGTTCCTTCTGCATTGTTGGAAGGAGATGACGATAGTTTCAAGCCTGTGGTAAACTCTGCTGTAGCATTATTCGGCAGCTGTGTTTGTGGGGCTATGTTGGAGGCACTATTTGCATTAGCAACACAAGCGCAATTCCAGCTCACATTCGCGATGTCGCTATTTACTCCAACGCACTCAAAATGATACCACTTGTCACACGAGTCACACTGCACCATTTGCTGTGTCTTTTTCTTGGCACTTATTACAATTAAAATCGGTTTCCGATATTATTTTGTCTTTTTGTTGTAGCTCGATTTAATTAAAGTTTATTTATAAATTCCCGCACTGTTTGCAAATTTACAACGCGATTTAAGTTTGTACACGACGAGACCTTTTTTATTTATTTCGTATGTCCAAAAGAATTACGAGTTTTATTATTTTATATATTTTTAATTTTCTTTATTTTTAAACAGCTTTTGGCATTCAATAATTAATATTGCATTTAAACTTTGCTTTATTTAAAAAGCCACTTTGATTTTTAGTTAAACAACTATGTTAATCAAAAAATTGTTTTAAGAAACAATAATTAAAAAATTGTTTTAAAGAATTGTTGGCCTTCCAGTTGAAGCAAGCAATAAAAAACAAATTTTAAGAGCAATTTTACACTTTTATTTAACTTTAATTTTTATACTTAAAAAACGCGAGTGAGCGAGCGAGTGCTTTAAAACAATTTGTCTTTACAATTTGCCTGATCAACCAAAAGAACATAATTTTTAGTCTGTGATGTCTTTTTAAGTTAAAGTCGATCATCAGATTTTACAGTTATAAAATATAAGTAAAACAAGTATGCATATAAGTATATACATACCTACATACATACGATCCACATTAATATGTTTTGATATACATAATATATGTACATGTATGTAAATATGTATGCATAACGGAGCGACAAATATATAAAGTAATAATAATGAGAAAATAAGTAAATAGTATGTAAAATGTAATAATTTGTAAATAATACAGTGGTGGCGTAACAACTTGTTTCTATTATAAACCAAAATCCACTTTATTATAAATATGTTCAAATTCACGTTTGTCTGAATTACAATTAAGGTTAGTTAGGAAAATAAGGAAGTAAAAATGAGATGTAGAAGATTGACATTTCATGTTTTGCACTGTTCTACTTCACCTACTTTTTTATACAACTACATCTCACACTACATTCACGTTTTTAAGATTTATACATACATACATATATATATATATATATATATATATATATATATATATATATATATATATATATATATATATATATATATATATATATATATATATATATATTAAATTCAAGAGCTCCAAGTAATATCTACATACATTTTGATTGTTTGTTAAGGGCTAATACTGAATATACACAATGCTTTTAATATTTTTTCCATATGTTTCTTGGGTTTAATATAATACAATAAATAAATTTTTCTTCAATCGTTTAATGTTTTTCTTATTTAGTTAATGCCCGATTGACTTAAGAATAGCTCGAAAATGTTAACATTTTGTTCATAAAGAACGGCCTACAATTTATTTTTATATTATTATTCATACAAAATAAAATCTTTTGCCCATAAAGGCGGTTGTATTACTCTTTTTCTCCTTGGAGAAGGACCAGCTTCCGGAATTTCAATATTTTCTACAGAAGGTGATTCTTCAACGAGTTGTGATTCACCAGCTTTATCTTTCTCCCTGTTTTCGATTATAAAATTTTCATCTGGACAATACAAATCTTGCTTATCATGAAAATTCTTATAATGAGCATGGGACAAAGGTATAAGATGCCATCGGTTTCGTCCATAAATTTCTCTGTCAGATTGAATTAAATACGAACGCGGCTCATTCAGTTTTTTTTAAAACTATACCGTATTTCCGTAGATCAATTATCCACACTCCATCCCCGTTTTTTAGTTCCGAAAGGTCTTTGGCCCTATGTCTTTTTTTATAATTTTGTATCTGTTTCTTATAGCCTGTTCCTTTATTAAAACTTTTTTCCTATTTCGGCAACATTGGCAGCAAGAAATTAAATTTCCTACCCATCATCAATTTTGCTGGAGAAAATCCATTAGCTAACGATAATTCAAAAGGCTTTCATGAATGTTGTTAGAGTTTTTTATGATTTTCTTCGCTACCTTGACTGCCGATTCGGCAACACCATTTGATTGACTATAATAGGGGCTACTTGTCACGTGTTCAAAATGATAAGCATTCGCAAAATACTCAAATTTGTATAGGAACTGAAGACCATTGTCGCTTCTACACACGGAACAAATGCCAAAACGAGAAAAAAATTCTTTCACCTTTTCTATTATGTCTTCTTCACCCATAGAGGTTAACGGGAATAACTCAAAATATCGGGAATAAAAATCAGTTATTACAAGATAGATATAGTCCTATCTTTTCCATAGGTCTTGTCGGCAAATTATCACATTTATAAGTTTCCTTCCTGTTACTACTTTCCTCAACGCATTCCTCACAACTTTTCACCAATTCTTCTATTTGTGAACTAAGACCTAACCACCAAACCGATGTCTAAGCTAGTCTGCGGCATTTTGTTATTACTTGATGACCGACGTGAATAAAATTTATTACTTCATTCTGTAAATCTCCAGGTATAATTATTTGAGTGTTCTTTAAGAGTAAGCCTTCTACAAGTGATATGTCATACCGGTGTTGATAATACGGTATCATATAGTCTAGTAATTTATTTCGCGGTGGCCACCCATCAGAAGAATATTGAAGTAATAGTATACATACACTGTCCTGGTCTTGAGCTTTCTTAATTTTTTCTATGTAGTAATATTTAACAAGGAAATTTGTTACCAAAAACCGAACAAAAGATTCTGTTTCCATTCCGAATTCTTCTGGTTCGTGACTCTGTCGAGGAAGAGGACTCAGCGATAAGGCATCGGCTACTTTTAGATCTTTGCCCGGAACATACACCTCTGTGTAATTGTATCGCATAAGACGCATCCTAAATCGTTGAAGTCATGGAGTCAAAGTTTCCAAACTCTTTGACTGTAGTAACTGAACCAAACGTTTATGTCCAGTTTCAAAAGTTACATGAATACCGGTTATGTATTCTGTTAATTTATCTGCGGCCCACGTTATGCTTATAGCTTCACGCTCAATCTGAGCATAATGTTTCTCTGTCTCAGTCATCGTTCTGGATATGTATGAGACTATTTGTTTATTACCTTGTTTGTCAGCCTGAAAGAAGCAGGCACTAATACCGTAGCAGGAAGCATCTGAACTTATTCCCCCTTATTATGATTGTCGACGTCGACGTCACATCAAGTCGACAGTAAAAAAAGACAGCAGTTCTGAACTCCTTGTAGACAATAATTAACTAATATTGATGGCCAATTGTAATTTTATAAGCCATAGTAGTAGTAATATCCTATCAATAATATTTAATAGTTCTCGATAACGATCCCACAATTGCCAATATATTGATGTCGACTTGGTGTGACGTCGACGTCGACAATCATAATAAGGGAGATTATAATTTGTTTTGAGGGGTCATAAAATGCCAAAATTGGGGTCTTCGTCAAGTGCTCCTTTACTTCTGAAAAAGCCTTCTCCTGTGCTGTCCCCCAAATGAAATCACCTTTACCCGTAAGCACATTTGTGGGTTCTAGTATGCGTGAGCGATTAGAAATAAACTTTGACACAAAATTCACCATACCGAGAAACCGTTGATCCTCAGTCTTATTTTTTGGTCGTGGATAATTTATCATGGCTTGTATCCATAAAGGATCAACAGAAACGTCCTTTGCTGAGAGCACATATCCAAGATATGTAACTCCTTCTACCCCGAAACATGATTTTTCCTTGTTAATTGTAGTTCCTTCCTCTTCAAGCCGTTCTAAAACTCTATGTATTGCGGTGTCGTGTTCCGTACGATTTCTACCAAAAACCAAAATTTCATCAACATGACCCTCCAAGACTCTGTTAAACCTGGAAACAAAATATTCAGATGTGCAAGAGATGCCAAAATGAATCCTTTTGAAAATAAAGCGTCCAAATGGGCATAAAAAACACGTAAGTAATTGACTTTCTGGATTCAGCTTTACCTGATAAAATCCCTTATTTTAAAAAGATAATTCAATTCTGGGTATTTGAAAATAAAGTCTGATCACCGCTTTATTCAACTGAGTGTAATCTAAACACAATCTAATATCATTGTCCGATTTAGGAACAACCACAATTGGACTACCCATTCCGTCACGTCTCCCATACGCTCAATTATTTTCAATTTCAATAACCTATCAATTTCATTCCTTAATTTTGGCAATAAAGAAAACGGAACTTTTCTTGGCACCACTTGAACGAAGGGTGTTACATAATCCTTTAACTTAATTTTAATCTCCCCTTTGAATTCACCTATCTCGCGGAAAAAGTTTCGGAAAGCGGTTTACGATTTCGATAGATTTACTGTCGTTCTCATTTTCCGAACTGAAAAAATTTTCCAATACGGGAGGCTTAAGGATGTTCAAATGAACAATGGCGTTTCTACCCAATATGGGTGTATTTAAATCTTTTACTATATAAACATTTCCGCAAAATTTTCTATCTTTGAAAATTAAAGTAATTTTTGACACACCTAAAACGTTTAATACGTTTCCATTAGGCCCCTTTAAACTTGTGTGACTCTGATAAATTTTAAATTTGCGATCTTTCGTAACCAAACTTGCAGATAAGCAAGCCCCGGTATCAATGAGGAAACTTACTTCATTTTGCAAATCAATTACTTCGACCTTTATGAACCACGATTCGTTATTTGACATTGAAATATTGTTTGGAGAAAACTTTTTTATCGTTTCAATCATAAAATCGGAATTTTCATGATAAAGGGAAGAATTGTATTTTGGACTTTTTGTTTTAATAGTATTTAGTTTTTCTGTTTTATTAAATTTAAATGGGTTTTTATTTTTCTTTCTACAGACGATTGGAAAATGTCCACGTAAACTAAGGTTAGTTAGGAAAAAAGGAAGTAAAAAGGAGATGTAGAAGAATGACATTTCATGTTTTGCACTGTTCTACTTCACCTACTTTTTTATACAACTTACAATTTTAAAACGTCTGTTCGTGTGATGATGATTTCTATTCTACATCTCACACTACACAAAGATTTACAAAAATCTTAAGAACCAACACGTGAATATTAATAAATGATGTATTTTGTATTGGAGTAAACCAATCGTGTGCTATTATTAAGACACAAGAATTAAATGGCGACGAGAATAAAAGCAAAAAAAATTATTAAACTAATTTTTTTAAATTGTCGACAAAGAGTGCGTGAACGTTTTTAACCTCAAAGTACAATTGAGGCTCAAGTACAGCAATTGCTAGAAGCAACAACAGTCATGACGACAGCGATGCAACAACAGCAGAGCAAATTCAAGAAAATAATAATTCCAGTGTGAATATGATTTAAAATTTTGATGAACTTGATCCCAAAACAGAATCGTTTCGTACGTATAAAGAGTGCCTTGAAATTCATTTCCAAATAAATAAAGTATTCGAGAACAAAGACTTGTGCGCCAAATTACCTTTGCAATATATTGGATCATCTACATATTCAGTTTTAACAACATTAACGTCACCTAGAAATATAAATGAACTAAAGTACAACGAAATATTAGAGCTTTTGAGTGCACATTTTTATCCAAAAAAATATACATAAACAGAGGCTCAAATTTATAATGGAACATAAAAAATTGTAACAACCGAAAGAAAAAAAAAACTAAATAAACATCAGATATCAAAAGATTATATTTCAATTTTACACTAATATTAAATATCAATAAAAACTAAATAAAACCAAATTCATTTTTAAAGTTGAAAGTTGAGTTTGAAAAAAAGTAATTAACAAAACTAATTAAAAATTCTGGTCAAACATAAAATGGAACACATATGATTTTTATCACAAAATTCATAAATTTATGGGAGTTAATATTTTGTAGGTAAACCTTTTGACCTTAAAACATATTGTGAGCGCTTAGGCATTGATTTAACTAGCCTTTCGCAATAGGATGGTTCGATTTTTGACCATTCCGCGACAATCGCAGCGTTTAATTGTTCCCGATTGGAAATAGTATAATTTTTAAATTTTTCCTCAAGATAACTCCACACATGCTCAATGATATTTAAGTCCGGAGATTGTGGTGGGGTTTCCAAGACGTGGGGGCAGTTTTAAAGAAGCTACGACCGCACATTATAAGCTTTATGCTTGGGATCTTTATCCTGATAAAAATAAAATCCCTATTTGATGTCCAATTTTTCCACACTTTCATTTAATTTGCGTCTTAGTATATCTAAATACATAGTTTGATTCATAATTCCAACAATAATGTGCAAATTTCCTGGCCCTCCACCAGATACAGCACCCCGTACCATGACTGAACCCATACCGTGTTTTACTGTAGGTTGCAAATTATTCTTTTGGAGCTCTTCATTTGATCTTCTCCAAACGTAAGAGATTCCATCGGATTTAAAGATGTTGTATTTACTTTCATCTGTAAACAACACTTGTTTCCAGAAAGAAAAATCCTTGTTGCGTTTTTTTTTTGCGAACTCTACACGCTTCTTCTGATTAGCCTCACTTATATAGGGTTTTTTTTCTAGCGACTCGACCATTAAAATTGTGCTTGCGAAGAATAATACGTACTGCTTCTGGGTTCGCTTTCTTTCCGAGGTATTTATGAGCTTCTGCTGCCAACTTTGGTGCACTTAAATGATGAGTCCACCTAATTTGGTGAATTAGCCATTGCTTGTCATAATGGGAGAATATTTTATTTTTACTAGGTTTTGATTTATTTTCAAAATTATTGCTATTTTGATATCTTTTAATAATATTGAAAACAGTTGTGGGTGCACGGTTCACGATTTTTCCAATTTAGCGAACAGTTATTCCCTCCATTTTTTTATCAGTTCCCCTAACTCTGGTGAAGTCTGAACACCACGCGTCGCCATTTTGAAATTATAATAAAATAAAGTACGTTTAATGGTCTTGAACTTAACCTTGGGATTCCCACTTTTTAAAAAGCGTCAATGTTTTAACGAATTTGAAGAACAATGAGGAATTGAAATAACAGGTTGTTCCATTATTATTTTGAGGTCTCTTTTTTAGTGGTCCCATTTTTTATTGACTTTACAAATTATGTAACAGTGATGACATATTTTTAGCAAATCTTTACCTCTGGCAACCTTGTTGTGAAAAACAAGCAAAATATTGGCGCTCTGAAAATTTTTAAAAATATATAAAATAAAAGTATTTTTATAACAAATAAAAAGAACCGAAATAAACAATAATAAGCTGAAAGTTGGTGAATGCATAAAAACAATAAAACTAATTATTGGTGGACTCAAAAAGTAAAAGGAACAAATATGGCTGAGTGCCACCATTGCAAGACTACAATTCGCGGTGAAAGTGGTTTAATGTGTGAAGGCATATGCAAAAAGGTTTACCATTCTGCAAAGAAATGCTCGGGAATTGACCAATACGCACGGGGAATACTTGATTCAGGTGGCTTCATACGTTTTCTATGTGATGATTGTATCCAATATATTCATAATATAAATATGGCGATTGTTGAAGTTCGGGAAAGTTTAAACAAACACAAAGGGAACTTAGCGGAGTATAAAGGAGAATTTAAGGCAACCTTAAAACAAAATGAATATGAAATAAAAAATTACTTGAGGCAATAGAAAAAAGATACAATGAACGTTTAAAAAAATTAGATGAAGCTCTAAAATCCAGCGATATTATTGTAAAAAAAATAAATGAACAACAAATAAGAATAACGAATTGTGTAACAGTATTGAAGAAACAAACAAAACAACATATAATGAAATAAAAAAACAATCGAAGACACAGCCGCCAAATCAAATAAAATGTCTTTTTCGGATGCACTAAAAAGCAATATAGTGATGCCAGATAAATATAAACAAAACCCACTTATTGTTAAACCAAAGGGAAAGCAGAATGTTTTTAAAACTAAAGAAGATTTAAATAAGAAGGTTAATCCTGTGGATTTCAAAATAGTAAATATAGAACAAAGGAGGAACGAATCTGTGGTAATTCAGAGTTAAAGTAATGAAGAAAGAGAAAAAATAAAAGAAGCAGTTCAAAATAGAATGAGTGAATCATATGAAATTAAAGTACCAAACCAAATTGAAATGAAAGTAAAACTAATTGTTTGTTTTTTATAATTTTTAAGCTTAAGGTCTTTTATTTTGTAAACAATTTAATTACAAAATAATAATCAATATTTCGATACTTATTGAGTATCATCTTCAGGACAATTCTCTTTTTTATAAAAAAAGTTGTTCAGTTGTTCAAGTGGTACACAAGTACAATGTGAACTGACTTGTTGTGAAAATGAAATTCAGATGTTTGCTGGATGAATGACAATCGTTCAATCACAAATTTTATTAAAAACTTATGGTATTTAAAGAAGAAAATTACAAACACAAATAATAAAGAAATACAAATAGAAATACAATACAAAAAAAGAGTAAAAAATTTTAATTTTTAGCAGGCCGGAAACCGTTCATTCTTCTGCTGCACTAATTATTTTCCCACCGTTAGCAGAGAACAGATATTGGATTTCATAACTGTCTGGCTGGTGAATTAAATAAGCAAATTATTTTCTCACTGACAGTAAAGCCCAAACAGTTATTAAATTTCTCCAACGTCTGACTAGTTATTTGATTTAGTACGTGTAAATAAATATTTTGTTTTAATTTAGCTATGAATTATGCAAACGCGGTAATTCTCACGCCTAAATAAGAACGTAAAAAAGAGGTACGGATTTTGTTCAAGTATTATGAATTATGCAGACGCGGTAATTCTCACGCCAAAATGTGGGAGAAATAAGAACGTAAAAAAGAAGTACGGATTATGTTCAAGTATTATTAATTCTATTGAGAGTTGTTTTTTATTTTTTAATAAAAAGTAAAAAAAAACTCAAAGGAATTAACATATTGCGGCCCCAAGGGGATTGAAAAGTGCGAATGAGCGATCTCCGGCAATTTACATATTTTGAAGTGGATTAAGTTGTTGGTTCCAATGAAACATTCCAGTTGGATCGTGGAGACGGTTGTGGTGCTTCGGGGATCGGTTCACGTCTTCTTTTCAACCTTTGCTTTGCTATCAGGGCAACTATCACTGCTAAAGTCAAGGCTAGTCCAACATAACTAATGGTTAAGCTATGTATTTTATGGGTTCTTGCGTGAGGAAATTCTTGTCGTTGTGCCCTGACCTCATTCTGGAGATGGGTTATCTTTTCAATTGTCGAAGCATATGACAGGGGTTGTGTCATGTTGTTTACGCTTTCTTGGAGGTGAAGGAATGACATCCCATTGCTTGTATATGATGAATGCAAGTTTGATGAGATGGTTCGATGCCCGTATATGGTAATAACATCATTTTTCATTGCACACCCTGCGGGAAGCGTGATCAACCCGGTACCTTCCAGCAATTGTGAACTGCTTTCACCCTTGCATACTGTGCTTAGTTTTAGTTGCTGTTGAGTTGCGAGCAGCCACTGGTTCTTGTTACAAAGTTGGTACCATACGTTATTGCTGTTTATCAACTCTATGTTGCAGCTTGAGTCGGATTCATTGTTGAATAAATCGGGTATGTCCCAGGTTTCGATTCGGATTGAAAACGAAAAATTTTTTGAATCCCCATAATTTATAAATTGGTGTTCTGAATTCAGCATATTTTTCCACATTCGAAGTTAATGTTCGAAAAAAAAAACTAAATGTCAACGGCCACAGCTAGGGAAAAATCGACGGCGGTCGGCAAAAAGTTGCAAAAAAATTAACAAATTACAAAAGAAACATCCAATTTTCACGATGATTTTTTTATTTGTCTTTAAGACACGTCTTTTTTATTTGTAGGTATATTAGGTAGATAAGAAAGAGGGGTAGCAAAAGAAACATGGTTTCTATTTTCGTGATTTTTTTACAACAACAATGAAGAAAAATACATCTCTCCCTTTTAGTTTTTTTTTTTTTTTTTTTTTTTACTCTTTATTTAAGAATTTATATTATTTTACAATTTATTTTGTGCCTCAGCGTCCATTAGGACATTATTGAGACGAGTTGGCAATAAAAAATTTATAAATAAGATTTACCTTACAAGCATATACATATATAAAAAAGAGTTATTAAATAAAGTTAAATTTTTAATTAAATGAAAAGAAAAAAAAATACTCATTTGTTGGCATGCAAAAGAAAAAAAAAGTATATATTAAATTAAATGTTAACTTTAAAGAAGCATTTCTAAATTTTGCAATAAATATTCTTTTAATTTTTTTTTAAAGATAGATATTCTTTCGGTATCTTTTATATGCTGAGGAAGATTATTATACTCTAAACTACCCATGTGTTCTATGCGCTGCTTAGTAGTTTCTAATCTGCATAAAGCTATTCGGAGATTCATAGTGTTTCTTGTATTAAACGCAGTTTGGTTTCTAGCGAAAGTTATCGTGTGGTGGCCAATATTGTGCAACGATTTGAAAACATGTAGTAAAAGTTGCATTTTGTAAAGCCCATAAACTGGTAGAACTGTTACGGCAACATCCTTATATAAGCCTAATGTGGAATATGTTAATGGCAAATTGTAAACAGTTTTTAAAGCTTTATTCTGTACCCTTTGAAGTGCTTTCAGCTCGCTACATCTTTTGTAACCATAAATAATGGGTAAATAATTTAAGTGGCTTTGAATAAGTGCTTGGTAGATCACAAGTTTTGTTTTTATGTCAAATTTGTTTTTAAATTTGTACATGAGTCCAATAACAGGGTTTATTTTAGATTTTAGATGTTGTATGTGTGTGTCCCATAGTAAGTTGTTCTGTATATACACACCAAGATATTTCGTTACACTGCTTTCAAAAACTTCATTTCCATTTATAAATATGCTGAAATCATCATTATTTGTTGTATAAGGTTTGAATCTTAGCATTTTTGTTTTGTCAGCATTTAATATTAATTTGTTTATCCTCAAGAACTCTGTTATTAATGTTGCATCACGCTCCATATGTATCTTCAAAGCTATTTCATGCTTGTATGGATAAAATAAGCAAATATCGTCGGCATACAAAAATAAATTACCAAGTAAACCAAGATTCATTATGTCATTTAAGTAAACAGTAAACAAAAGTGGACCTAGAACACTTCCTTGTGGAACGCCACATTCAACCAGTCCCATTTGACTCTTGCAGCTATTTACCTCGACAAATTGCTTTCGACCACTTAGATAGTTCTTAAGCAAACTAACAGCTTGTAAGCTTAAACCATAATATTGCAGTTTTTGTACAAGTATTTCATGATCCACAAGATCGAAAGCTTTTGAAAAATCATAAAATATCCCAGCAACACCTCTATGTCCTTGATCCAAGCCTTGACAAATATTGTTCACAACGTTAACTACCGCTTCTTCCGTGCCACAGCCTTTTTTAAAGCCATATTGACATCTGTATAATAAATTAGTTTGGTCTAAATACGATGACAATTGCTTATGTAAAATCTTTTCGAAGACTTTATCTATAACAGGCAGTAAAGCAATCGGCCGAAACTTATCTATTTGATTAGCATGAGTTTCCTTTGGTATTGGAACTATCTTTGCAATTTTTAAATCGTTTGGATATACTGACGTATTAATCATGTTGTTAAATATATTCGAGAGATAAGGAGAAACTAAGTCCCTGCATTCAAACAACATTTTTGGTGAAATTCTATCATAACCACAGCTTTTTGTTAAGTCCAGATATGAGATAATCTCTGAAATTTCTTGTACAGAAGTATGAGAAAAGTTAAAACTATATTGGCATTGATTTAGAGTTCTAAGCCCATTACATGAGTCACTTGAGGTATATTCAATTTGTTCCTTTAAAGTCCTTGGCACATGCAAAAAATATTGATTAAAAGTATCACTTTTAATTTTGTCATCTATAATAAATTCTCCATCACAATTTTTAACATTTATTTTATTTTTTATGTTTCTACCAAGCACTTCATTTAGAAATTTCCAACATTTTTTTGGTTCCTGTTTAATATTACCTAAATTTTTGGTTAAGTAATCATTCATTGTTTCTCTACAAGCATTTCTGATAACTCTACTTAATCTTTTTATTCTTCTTTCTAGATCTTTACAGTTTCGTTTCCTCCTTAATTTCAAAAGCCTTTTTTTATATGTTATTAAGGACTGTAAATTTGTATTTATCCATGGAGTTATCTTGTTTCTGATATTGGTTTTATTATTTTTTTCTATAGTGGAATTTAATATTGCGTTTGAAATGTAACTAATAATTTCTGAAATATCTGCATTTACATCTCCAGTGACCACAAATGTTTGCAGAGAGTTACAAAGGCTTTCTTTTGCAAGATCATAATTATAAATTTTCCTAGTTGACTGTATGTATTCGGAAACATTAGCATGACTTCTCAGTTTACAAGATATGATATGGTGATCTGATATAGAACACTCAACAGAATCAATAAGAATATTTTCCATTACATTGCTAAATACGTTGTCTAAAGATGTACCTGAAGCAGGACGTGTAATTAAAGTATGACAATTTTCATAATTGAAACTAGATAACACATTTATGATGTTTGAAGATAGTGTTTTATTTAAAAAGTCAACATTAGAATCACCAACAATGATATGAGGAAACCTACTATATTTAGCAATCAAATTTTCGGTAAAACTTAGAAATCTTATAAAATCACACTTTTGTGATCTATAAAAAGATGTTATTTTAAGGCATTTTCTATTAATCTTATAATTTTCAATTGATATTGTTATTGTCTCTAAATATTCTTTACTTTCGCAAACTTCTATGTTGTATTGATAGTTATTATGAATATATATAGAGGTTCCACCATAATTATCGTTTCTACAACAGTGAATTGCATTGTATCCCGGTATGTTGTAAATTTGGGATAAGTTTGCGCAAAACCACGTCTCTTGTACTGCTATAACACTGGGGAGTCTAGAAAATATTGCAATTATCATTTTAAATTTATTGAATTTTTCATAGGATGAAATGCTTCTTATGTTAACACTGAGAATGTTAAATAGTGGAGAATTAATAGATTTTAAATGATCATTAAAAAAGTTAAGGTTATTAAAATGATGATTGTTATTCATAAAAAAGAATATAAATAAATAGTTTCAAAATTAATAATTTTTACTTATGTACGGGTATTATAGTTAGCAGGTGACACAAAAGAAGCACCATCTTCATCGCCATCATCATCGCAATTATCATCAACTTCTATATTTTGCATTAGTACAGTCGGTGGCATATTTGATCTACGTCTTGCTGTTTTATTTGCTGTAGAATCTATAAGTAATTCGTCGACTTCTTCTTCACTTCTGATTAATTTAGGTTTCGACGTTTCGCTTTTCTTTACATAGATTTTATTTTTATATATGTAAACTGACTTGTAACCCACTGTCTTTAGTGCTTTGGCGTGCTTGAAAATATTAAGAGATTCCTTACTTAGATAATCACAGATATAGATATGCTTGGTATTTCCATTTTCTTTCAGTTTTGGTTTTGCTGTCATCAATTTATCCTTAGATTTTTTGCATTCAAATTTAACCACCATTGTTTTTTTATTTTTCTCAAATTTTTGTTTTAAAAAATAAGCTGTATCTATTTCGCTTTTATCAAGATTTACGCCAATATTATTTGATATAGCCAATAATGTGTCTACCGCAGTCGAGTGGTCATTAACTACAACACCACTGATTATGCAATCTTTTTGCACCCTTTCGTCATTTAACAGTTTTACCGAATCCTTCAACATTTTAACTTCATTTTTCAAAGCACGATTTTCTTTTTGTACAGCATCAATTTTCTTTTTATTTTCAGCCACCCCTCGTAGAATCTCATCGTACTGTTTAGACATAAAGGTCATTGTTTCTTGTAATGAAGATAGCTGATCAAGTTTGTTTAATTGTTGCTTTATTTCTTGCAGTTCCAATTTTACTGATTTATCGCTATTGTTGTTGCATTTCTTACACAAATACTCTTCACTCTCGTTTTTTAGAAGATATTCAAACTCTTGCTTATTAAGACTTGTGCAAGAGACGTGGTAAGTGGTCTCACATTTGTCACATACAATATTATCATCAGTCTCTTTCACCTCTTTTCTGCATTGTCCACAATTAATCTTTTTTCTTAAACATCGACGGCTTTTAGTAGACATATTTTATTATTATTTATTTATTTATTTTATTTTTTGTTATTTCTTATTATAAAGAGATACTTTTTCAATGTTAATGTTATTTTTACTATTTTTCTCTTTTTTTTTATAAGTATAATTGGTTAAGAGATTAAGATTAATTTTGTTTATTACTGTTGTTTTCAATAATTCTTGAGACTTGTGTGTTTTTTGTTGTCGTTGAGATTTGTGTTCTTTGGATTTTTTCCTCACTCTTTTTTGTAGGTATTTACTGTTTCGTTAAGAATATTTTAATTTGTTTTTTTTTGGATTTTGATTTAACACATTCTTTATTGTATAAATTTATTTATTATTTTCTTTATTTATGTGCTTTTGTTTTTGAATGTGTCATTCGCAATTTTACTATTATATTTTATTTGCATTCCTCTGTTAAGGTGGTTATTTCTCTGTGTTCTTCTTTATTTTTCTTGTTTTAAAGCGACAAGTGCTTGTTTTTTGTTTTGTGTGTATATAAAAGATACATATATTAATATATAAATAAAAAGTGCACATAAATATAAACCATGTGGAAAAACGAAATTGTGGAGCTTTTAATATCTAAATATCAGGAACACGAAAACTTGTATGATGTACGTAATCCTACATATATGGACCGTGTCAAGCTCTTCATTTGATCTTCTCCAAACGTAAGAGATTCCATCGGATTTAAAGATGTTGTATTTACTTTCATCTGTAAACAACACTTGTTTCCAGAAAGAAAAATCCTTGTTGGGTTTTTTTTTTGCGAACTCTACACGCTTCTTCTGATTAGCCTCACTTATATAGGGTTTTTTTTCTAGCGACTCGACCATTAAAATTGTGCTTGCGAAGAATAATACGTACTGCTTCTGGGTTCGCTTTCTTTCCGAGGTATTTATGAGCTTCTGCTGCCAACTTTGGTGCACTTAAATGATGAGTCCACCTAATTTGGTGAATTAGCCATTGCTTGTCATAATGGGAGAATATTTTATTTTTACTAGGTTTTGATTTATTTTCAAAATTATTGCTATTTTGATATCTTTTAATAATATTGAAAACAGTTGTGGGTGCACGGTTCACGATTTTTCCAATTTAGCGAACAGTTATTCCCTCCATTTTTTTTATCAGTTCCCCTAACTCTGGTGAAGTCTGAACACCACGCGTCGCCATTTTGAAATTATAATAAAATAAAGTACGTTTAATGGTCTTGAACTTAACCTTGGGATTCCCACTTTTTAAAAAGCGTCAATGTTTTAACGAATTTGAAGAACAATGAGGAATTGAAATAACAGGTTGTTCCATTATTATTTTGAGGTCTCTTTTTTAGTGGTCCCATTTTTTATTGACTTTACAAATTATGTAACAGTGATGACATATTTTTAGCAAATCTTTACCTCTGGCAACCTTGTTGTGAAAAACAAGCAAAATATTGGCGCTCTGAAAATTTTTAAAAATATATAAAATAAAAGTATTTTTATAACAAATAAAAAGAACCGAAATAAACAATAATAAGCTGAAAGTTGGTGAATGCATAAAAACAATAAAACTAATTATTGGTGGACTCAAAAAGTAAAAGGAACAAATATGGCTGAGTGCCACCATTGCAAGACTACAATTCGCGGTGAAAGTGGTTTAATGTGTGAAGGCATATGCAAAAAGGTTTACCATTCTGCAAAGAAATGCTCGGGAATTGACCAATACGCACGGGGAATACTTGATTCAGGTGGCTTCATACGTTTTCTATGTGATGATTGTATCCAATATATTCATAATATAAATATGGCGATTGTTGAAGTTCGGGAAAGTTTAAACAAACACAAAGGGAACTTAGCGGAGTATAAAGGAGAATTTAAGGCAACCTTAAAACAAAATGAATATGAAATAAAAAATTACTTGAGGCAATAGAAAAAAGATACAATGAACGTTTAAAAAAATTAGATGAAGCTCTAAAATCCAGCGATATTATTGTAAAAAAAATAAATGAACAACAAATAAGAATAACGAATTGTGTAACAGTATTGAAGAAACAAACAAAACAACATATAATGAAATAAAAAAACAATCGAAGACACAGCCGCCAAATCAAATAAAATGTCTTTTTCGGATGCACTAAAAAGCAATATAGTGATGCCAGATAAATATAAACAAAACCCACTTATTGTTAAACCAAAGGGAAAGCAGAATGTTTTTAAAACTAAAGAAGATTTAAATAAGAAGGTTAATCCTGTGGATTTCAAAATAGTAAATATAGAACAAAGGAGGAACGAATCTGTGGTAATTCAGAGTTAAAGTAATGAAGAAAGAGAAAAAATAAAAGAAGCAGTTCAAAATAGAATGAGTGAATCATATGAAATTAAAGTACCAAACCAAATTGAAATGAAAGTAAAACTAATTGTTTGTTTTTTATAATTTTTAAGCTTAAGGTCTTTTATTTTGTAAACAATTTAATTACAAAATAATAATCAATATTTCGATACTTATTGAGTATCATCTTCAGGACAATTCTCTTTTTTATAAAAAAAGTTGTTCAGTTGTTCAAGTGGTACACAAGTACAATGTGAACTGACTTGTTGTGAAAATGAAATTCAGATGTTTGCTGGAT
Source organism: Germaria angustata (assembly GCA_963681545.1). Classification (NCBI taxonomy): domain Eukaryota; kingdom Metazoa; phylum Arthropoda; class Insecta; order Diptera; family Tachinidae; genus Germaria; species Germaria angustata. The sequence goes on along the minus strand of OY813003.1, from coordinate 7,507,520 downwards.
GAATGACAATCGTTCAATCACAAATTTTATTAAAAACTTATGGTATTTAAAGAAGAAAATTACAAACACAAATAATAAAGAAATACAAATAGAAATACAATACAAAAAAAGAGTAAAAAATTTTAATTTTTAGCAGGCCGGAAACCGTTCATTCTTCTGCTGCACTAATTATTTTCCCACCGTTAGCAGAGAACAGATATTGGATTTCATAACTGTCTGGCTGGTGAATTAAATAAGCAAATTATTTTCTCACTGACAGTAAAGCCCAAACAGTTATTAAATTTCTCCAACGTCTGACTAGTTATTTGATTTAGTACGTGTAAATAAATATTTTGTTTTAATTTAGCTATGAATTATGCAAACGCGGTAATTCTCACGCCTAAATAAGAACGTAAAAAAGAGGTACGGATTTTGTTCAAGTATTATGAATTATGCAGACGCGGTAATTCTCACGCCAAAATGTGGGAGAAATAAGAACGTAAAAAAGAAGTACGGATTATGTTCAAGTATTATTAATTCTATTGAGAGTTGTTTTTTATTTTTTAATAAAAAGTAAAAAAAAAAAACTCAAAGGAATTAACATATATATTGCGGCCCCAAGGGGATTGAAAAGTGCGAATGAGCGATCTCCGGCAATTTACATATTTTGAAGTGGATTAAGTTGTTGGTTCCAATGAAACATTCCAGTTGGATCGTGGAGACGGTTGTGGTGCTTCGGGGATCGGTTCACGTCTTCTTTTCAACCTTTGCTTTGCTATCAGGGCAACTATCACTGCTAAAGTCAAGGCTAGTCCAACATAACTAATGGTTAAGCTATGTATTTTATGGGTTCTTGCGTGAGGAAATTCTTGTCGTTGTGCCCTGACCTCATTCTGGAGATGGGTTATCTTTTCAATTGTCGAAGCATATGACAGGGGTTGTCTCATGTTGTTTACGCTTTCTTGGAGGTGAAGGAATGACATCCCATTGCTTGTATATGATGAATGCAAGTTTGATGAGATGGTTCGATGCCCGTATATGGTAATAACATCATTTTTCATTGCACACCCTGCGGGAAGCGTGATCAACCCGGTACCTTCCAGCAATTGTGAACTGCTTTCACCCTTGCATACTGTGCTTAGTTTTAGTTGCTGTTGAGTTGCGAGCAGCCACTGGTTCTTGTTACAAAGTTGGTACCATACGTTATTGCTGTTTATCAACTCTATGTTGCAGCTTGAGTCGGATTCATTGTTGAATAAATCGGGTATGTCCCAGGTTTCGACTCGGATTGAAAACGAAAAATTTTTTGAATCCCCATAATTTATAAATTGGTGTTCTGAATTCAGCATATTTTTCCACATTCGAAGTTAATGTTCGAAAAAAAAAATAAATGTCAACGGCCACAGCTAGGCAAAAATCGACGGCGGTCGGCAAAAAGTTGCAAAAAAATTAACAAATTACAAAAGTAACATCCAATTTTCACGATGATTTTTTTATTTGTCTTTAAGACACGTCTTTTTTATTTGTAGGTATATTAGGTAGATAAGAAAGAGGGGTAGCAAAAGAAACATGGTTTCTATTTTCGTGATTTTTTTACAACAACAATGAAGAAAAATACATCTCTTCCTTTTAGTTGTCATTCGCAATTTTACTATTATATTTTATTTGCATTCCTCTGTTAAGGTGGTTATTTCTCTGTGTTCTTCTTTATTTTTCTTGTTTTAAAGCGACAAGTGCTTGTTTTTTGTTTTGTGTGTATATAAAAGATACATATATTAATATATAAATAAAAAGTGCAAATAAATATAAACCATGTGGAAAAACGAAATTGTGGAGCTTTTAATATCTAAATATCAGGAACACGAAAACTTGTATGATGTACGTAATCCTACATATATGGACCGTGTCAAGCTCTTCATTTGATCTTCTCCAAACGTAAGAGATTCCATCGGATTTAAAGATGTTGTATTTACTTTCATCTGTAAACAACACTTGTTTCCAGAAAGAAAAATCCTTGTTGCGTTTTTTTTTTGCGAACTCTACACGCTTCTTCTGATTAGCCTCACTTATATAGGGTTTTTTTTCTAGCGACTCGACCATTAAAATTGTGCTTGCGAAGAATAATACGTACTGCTTCTGGGTTCGCTTTCTTTCCGAGGTATTTATGAGCTTCTGCTGCCAACTTTGGTGCACTTAAATGATGAGTCCACCTAATTTGGTGAATTAGCCATTGCTTGTCATAATGGGAGAATATTTTATTTTTACTAGGTTTTGATTTATTTTCAAAATTATTGCTATTTTGATATCTTTTAATAATATTGAAAACAGTTGTGGGTGCACGGTTCACGATTTTTCCAATTTAGCGAACAGTTATTCCCTCCATTTTTTTTATCAGTTCCCCTAACTCTGGTGAAGTCTGAACACCACGCGTCGCCATTTTGAAATTATAATAAAATAAAGTACGTTTAATGGTCTTGAACTTAACCTTGGGATTCCCACTTTTTAAAAAGCGTCAATGTTTTAACGAATTTGAAGAACAATGAGGAATTGAAATAACAGGTTGTTCCATTATTATTTTGAGGTCTCTTTTTTAGTGGTCCCATTTTTTATTGACTTTACAAATTATGTAACAGTGATGACATATTTTTAGCAAATCTTTACCTCTGGCAACCTTGTTGTGAAAAACAAGCAAAATATTGGCGCTCTGAAAATTTTTAAAAATATATAAAATAAAAGTATTTTTATAACAAATAAAAAGAACCGAAATAAACAATAATAAGCTGAAAGTTGGTGAATGCATAAAAACAATAAAACTAATTATTGGTGGACTCAAAAAGTAAAAGGAACAAATATGGCTGAGTGCCACCATTGCAAGACTACAATTCGCGGTGAAAGTGGTTTAATGTGTGAAGGCATATGCAAAAAGGTTTACCATTCTGCAAAGAAATGCTCGGGAATTGACCAATACGCACGGGGAATACTTGATTCAGGTGGCTTCATACGTTTTCTATGTGATGATTGTATCCAATATATTCATAATATAAATATGGCGATTGTTGAAGTTCGGGAAAGTTTAAACAAACACAAAGGGAACTTAGCGGAGTATAAAGGAGAATTTAAGGCAACCTTAAAACAAAATGAATATGAAATAAAAAATTACTTGAGGCAATAGAAAAAAGATACAATGAACGTTTAAAAAAATTAGATGAAGCTCTAAAATCCAGCGATATTATTGTAAAAAAAATAAATGAACAACAAATAAGAATAACGAATTGTGTAACAGTATTGAAGAAACAAACAAAACAACATACATATAATGAAATAAAAAAACAATCGAAGACACAGCCGCCAAATCAAATAAAATGTCTTTTTCGGATGCACTAAAAAGCAATATAGTGATGCCAGATAAATATAAACAAAACCCACTTATTGTTAAACCAAAGGGAAAGCAGAATGTTTTTAAAACTAAAGAAGATTTAAATAAGAAGGTTAATCCTGTGGATTTCAAAATAGTAAATATAGAACAGAGGAGGAACGAATCTGTGGTAATTCAGAGTTAAAGTAATGAAGAAAGAGAAAAAATAAAAGAAGCAGTTCAAAATAGAATGAGTGAATCATATGAAATTAAAGTACCAAACCAAATTGAAATGAAAGTAAAACTAATTGTTTGTTTTTTATAATTTTTAAGCTTAAGGTCTTTTATTTTGTAAACAATTTAATTACAAAATAATAATCAATATTTCGATACTTATTGAGTATCATCTTCAGGACAATTCTCTTTTTTATAAAAAAAGTTGTTCAGTTGTTCAAGTGGTACACAAGTACAATGTGAACTGACTTGTTGTGAAAATGAAATTCAGATGTTTGCTGGATGAATGACAATCGTTCAATCACAAATTTTATTAAAAACTTATGGTATTTAAAGAAGAAAATTACAAACACAAATAATAAAGAAATACAAATAGAAATACAATACAAAAAAAGAGTAAAAAATTTTAATTTTTAGCAGGCCGGAAACCGTTCATTCTTCTGCTGCACTAATTATTTTCCCACCGTTAGCAGAGAACAGATATTGGATTTCATAACTGTCTGGCTGGTGAATTAAATAAGCAAATTATTTTCTCACTGACAGTAAAGCCCAAACAGTTATTAAATTTCTCCAACGTCTGACTAGTTATTTGATTTAGTACGTGTAAATAAATATTTTGTTTTAATTTAGCTATGAATTATGCAAACGCGGTAATTCTCACGCCTAAATAAGAACGTAAAAAAGAGGTACGGATTTTGTTCAAGTATTATGAATTATGCAGACGCGGTAATTCTCACGCCAAAATGTGGGAGAAATAAGAACGTAAAAAAGAAGTACGGATTATGTATTCTATTGAGAGTTGTTTTTTATTTTTTAATAAAAAGTAAAAAAAACTCAAAGGAATTAACATATTGCGGCCCCAAGGGGATTGAAAAGTGCGAATGAGCGATCTCCGGCAATTTACATATTTTGAAGTGGATTAAGTTGTTGGTTCCAATGAAACATTCCAGTTGGATCGTGGAGACGGTTGTGGTGCTTCGGGGATCGGTTCACGTCTTCTTTTCAACCTTTGCTTTGCTATCAGGGCAACTATCACTGCTAAAGTCAAGGCTAGTCCAACATAACTAATGGTTAAGCTATGTATTTTATGGGTTCTTGCGTGAGAAAATTCTTGTCGTTGTGCCCTGACCTCATTCTGGAGATGGGTTATCTTTTCAATTGTCGAAGCATATGACAGGGGTTGTCTCATGTTGTTTACGCTTTCTTGGAGGTGAAGGAATGACATCCCATTGCTTGTATATGATGAATGCAAGTTTGATGAGATGGTTCGATGCCCGTATATGGTAATAACATCATTTTTCATTGCACACCCTGCGGGAAGCGTGATCAACCCGGTACCTTCCAGCAATTGTGAACTGCTTTCACCCTTGCATACTGTGCAACCTTAAAACAAAATGAATATGAAATAAAAAAATTACTTGAGGCAATAGAAAAAAGATACAATGAACGTTTAAAAAAATTAGATGAAGCTCTAAAATCCAGCGATATTATTGTAAAAAAAATAAATGAACAACAAATAAGAATAACGAATTGTGTAACAGTATTGAAGAAACAAACAAAACAACATATAATGAAATAAAAAAACAATCGAAGACACAGCCGCCAAATCAAATAAAATGTCTTTGAAAAGTGCGAATGAGCGATCTCCGGCAATTTACATATTTTGAAGTGGATTAAGTTGTTGGTTCCAATGAAACATTCCAGTTGGATCGTGGAGACGGTTGTGGTGCTTCGGGGATCGGTTCACGTCTTCTTTTCAACCTTTGCTTTGCTATTAGGGCAACTATCACTGCTAAAGTCAAGGCTAGTCCAACATAACTAATGGTTAAGCTATGTATTTTATGGGTTCTTGCGTGAGAAAATTCTTGTCGTTGTGCCCTGACCTCATTCTGGAGATGGGTTATCTTTTCAATTGTCGAAGCATATGACAGGGGTTGTGTCATGTTGTTTACGCTTTCTTGGAGGTGAAGGAATGACATCCCATTGCTTGTATATGATGAATGCAAGTTTGATGAGATGGTTCGATGCCCGTATATGGTAATAACATCATTTTTCATTACACACCCTGCGGGAAGCGTGATCAACCCGGTACCTTCCAGCAATTGTGAACTGCTTTCACCCTTGCATACTGTGCTTAGTTTTAGTTGCTGTTGAGTTGCGAGCAGCCACTGGTTCTTGTTACAAAGTTGGTACCATACGTTATTGCTGTTTATCAACTCTATGTTGCAGCTTGAGTCGGATTCATTGTTGAATAAATCGGGTATGTCCCAGGTTTCGACTCGGATTGAAAACGAAAAATTTTTTGAATCCCCATAATTTATAAATTGGTGTTCTGAATTCAGCATGTTTTTCCACATTCGAAGTTTATGTTCGAAAAAAAAAAACTAAATGTCAACGGCCACAGCTAGGCAAAAATCGACGGCGGTCGGCAAAAAGTTGCAAAAAAATTAACAAATTACAAAAGTAACATCCAATTTTCACGATGATTTTTTTATTTGTCTTTAAGACACGTCTTTTTTATTTGTAGGTATATTAGGTAGATAAGAAAGAGGGGTAGCAAAAGAAACATGGTTTCTATTTTCGTCATTTTTTTACAACAACAATGAAGAAAAATACATCTCTTCCTTTTAGTTGTCATTCGCAATTTTACTATTATATTTTATTTGCATTCCTCTGTTAAGGTGGTTATTTCTCTGTGTTCTTCTTTATTTTTCTTGTTTTAAAGCGACAAGTGCTTGTTTTTTGTTTTGTGTGTATATAAAAGATACATATATTAATATATAAATAAAAAGTGCAAATAAATATAAACCATGTGGAAAAACGAAATTGTGGAGCTTTTAATATCTAAATATCAGGAACACGAAAACTTGTATGATGTACGTAATCCTACATATATGGACCGTGTCAAGCTCTTCATTTGATCTTCTCCAAACGTAAGAGATTCCATCGGATTTAAAGATGTTGTATTTACTTTCATCTGTAAACAACACTTGTTTCCAGAAAGAAAAATCCTTGTTGCGTTTTTTTTTGCGAACTCTACACGCTTCTTCTGATTAGCCTCACTTATATAGGGTTTTTTTTCTAGCGACTCGACCATTAAAATTGTGCTTGCGAAGAATAATACGTACTGCTTCTGGGTTCGCTTTCTTTCCGAGGTATTTATGAGCTTCTGCTGCCAACTTTGGTGCACTTAAATGATGAGTCCACCTAATTTGGTGAATTAGCCATTGCTTGTCATAATGGGAGAATATTTTATTTTTACTAGGTTTTGATTTATTTTCAAAATTATTGCTATTTTGATATCTTTTAATAATATTGAAAACAGTTGTGGGTGCACGGTTCACGATTTTTCCAATTTAGCGAACAGTTATTCCCTCCATTTTTTTTATCAGTTCCCCTAACTCTGGTGAAGTCTGAACACCACGCGTCGCCATTTTGAAATTATAATAAAATAAAGTACGTTTAATGGTCTTGAACTTAACCTTGGGATTCCCACTTTTTAAAAAGCGTCAATGTTTTAACGAATTTGAAGAACAATGAGGAATTGAAATAACAGGTTGTTCCATTATTATTTTGAGGTCTCTTTTTTAGTGGTCCCATTTTTTATTGACTTTACAAATTATGTAACAGTGATGACATATTTTTAGCAAATCTTTACCTCTGGCAACCTTGTTGTGAAAAACAAGCAAAATATTGGCGCTCTGAAAATTTTTAAAAATATATAAAATAAAAGTATTTTTATAACAAATAAAAAGAACCGAAATAAACAATAATAAGCTGAAAGTTGGTGAATGCATAAAAACAATAAAACTAATTATTGGTGGACTCAAAAAGTAAAAGGAACAAATATGGCTGAGTGCCACCATTGCAAGACTACAATTCGCGGTGAAAGTGGTTTAATGTGTGAAGGCATATGCAAAAAGGTTTACCATTCTGCAAAGAAATGCTCGGGAATTGACCAATACGCACGGGGAATACTTGATTCAGGTGGCTTCATACGTTTTCTATGTGATGATTGTATCCAATATATTCATAATATAAATATGGCGATTGTTGAAGTTCGGGAAAGTTTAAACAAACACAAAGGGAACTTAGCGGAGTATAAAGGAGAATTTAAGGCAACCTTAAAACAAAATGAATATGAAATAAAAAATTACTTGAGGCAATAGAAAAAAGATACAATGAACGTTTAAAAAAATTAGATGAAGCTCTAAAATCCAGCGATATTATTGTAAAAAAAATAAATGAACAACAAATAAGAATAACGAATTGTGTAACAGTATTGAAGAAACAAACAAAACAACATACATATAATGAAATAAAAAAACAATCGAAGACACAGCCGCCAAATCAAATAAAATGTCTTTTTCGGATGCACTAAAAAGCAATATAGTGATGCCAGATAAATATAAACAAAACCCACTTATTGTTAAACCAAAGGGAAAGCAGAATGTTTTTAAAACTAAAGAAGATTTAAATAAGAAGGTTAATCCTGTGGATTTCAAAATAGTAAATATAGAACAGAGGAGGAACGAATCTGTGGTAATTCAGAGTTAAAGTAATGAAGAAAGAGAAAAAATAAAAGAAGCAGTTCAAAATAGAATGAGTGAATCATATGAAATTAAAGTACCAAACCAAATTGAAATGAAAGTAAAACTAATTGTTTGTTTTTTATAATTTTTAAGCTTAAGGTCTTTTATTTTGTAAACAATTTAATTACAAAATAATAATCAATATTTCGATACTTATTGAGTATCATCTTCAGGACAATTCTCTTTTTTATAAAAAAAGTTGTTCAGTTGTTCAAGTGGTACACAAGTACAATGTGAACTGACTTGTTGTGAAAATGAAATTCAGATGTTTGCTGGATGAATGACAATCGTTCAATCACAAATTTTATTAAAAACTTATGGTATTTAAAGAAGAAAATTACAAACACAAATAATAAAGAAATACAAATAGAAATACAATACAAAAAAAGAGTAAAAAATTTTAATTTTTAGCAGGCCGGAAACCGTTCATTCTTCTGCTGCACTAATTATTTTCCCACCGTTAGCAGAGAACAGATATTGGATTTCATAACTGTCTGGCTGGTGAATTAAATAAGCAAATTATTTTCTCACTGACAGTAAAGCCCAAACAGTTATTAAATTTCTCCAACGTCTGACTAGTTATTTGATTTAGTACGTGTAAATAAATATTTTGTTTTAATTTAGCTATGAATTATGCAAACGCGGTAATTCTCACGCCTAAATAAGAACGTAAAAAAGAGGTACGGATTTTGTTCAAGTATTATGAATTATGCAGACGCGGTAATTCTCACGCCAAAATGTGGGAGAAATAAGAACGTAAAAAAGAAGTACGGATTATGTATTCTATTGAGAGTTGTTTTTTATTTTTTAATAAAAAGTAAAAAAAACTCAAAGGAATTAACATATTGCGGCCCCAAGGGGATTGAAAAGTGCGAATGAGCGATCTCCGGCAATTTACATATTTTGAAGTGGATTAAGTTGTTGGTTCCAATGAAACATTCCAGTTGGATCGTGGAGACGGTTGTGGTGCTTCGGGGATCGGTTCACGTCTTCTTTTCAACCTTTGCTTTGCTATCAGGGCAACTATCACTGCTAAAGTCAAGGCTAGTCCAACATAACTAATGGTTAAGCTATGTATTTTATGGGTTCTTACGTGAGGAAATTCTTGTCGTTGTGCCCTGACCTCATTCTGGAGATGGGTTATCTTTTCAATTGTCGAAGCATATGACAGGGGTTGTCTCATGTTGTTTACGCTTTCTTGGAGGTGAAGGAATGACATCCCATTGCTTGTATATGATGAATGCAAGTTTGATGAGATGGTTCGATGCCCGTATATGGTAATAACATCATTTTTCATTGCACACCCTGCGGGAAGCGTGATCAACCCGGTACCTTCCAGCAATTGTGAACTGCTTTCACCCTTGCATACTGTGCAACCTTAAAACAAAATGAATATGAAATAAAAAAATTACTTGAGGCAATAGAAAAAAGATACAATGAACGTTTAAAAAAATTAGATGAAGCTCTAAAATCCAGCGATATTATTGTAAAAAAAATAAATGAACAACAAATAAGAATAACGAATTGTGTAACAGTATTGAAGAAACAAACAAAACAACATATAATGAAATAAAAAAACAATCGAAGACACAGCCGCCAAATCAAATAAAATGTCTTTGAAAAGTGCGAATGAGCGATCTCCGGCAATTTACATATTTTGAAGTGGATTAAGTTGTTGGTTCCAATGAAACATTCCAGTTAGATCGTGGAGACGGTTGTGGTGCTTCGGGGATCGGTTCACGTCTTCTTTTCAACCTTTTCTTTGCTATTAGGGCAACTATCACTGCTAAAGTCAAGGCTAGTCCAACATAACTAATGGTTAAGCTATGTATTTTATGGGTTCTTGCGTGAGAAAATTCTTGTCGTTGTGCCCTGACCTCATTCTGGAGATGGGTTATCTTTTCAATTGTCGAAGCATATGACAGGGGTTGTGTCATGTTGTTTACGCTTTCTTGGAGGTGAAGGAATGACATCCCATTGCTTGTATATGATGAATGCAAGTTTGATGAGATGGTTCGATGCCCGTATATGGTAATAACATCATTTTTCATTACACACCCTGCGGGAAGCGTGATCAACCCGGTACCTTCCAGCAATTGTGAACTGCTTTCACCCTTGCATACTGTGCTTAGTTTTAGTTGCTGTTGAGTTGCGAGCAGCCACTGGTTCTTGTTACAAAGTTGGTACCATACGTTATTGCTGTTTATCAACTCTATGTTGCAGCTTGAGTCGGATTCATTGTTGAATAAATCGGGTATGTCCCAGGTTTCGACTCGGATTGAAAACGAAAAATTTTTTGAATCCCCATAATTTATAAATTGGTGTTCTGAATTCAGCATGTTTTTCCACATTCGAAGTTTATGTTCGAAAAAAAAAAAACTAAATGTCAACGGCCACAGCTAGGCAAAAATCGACGGCGGTCGGCAAAAAGTTGCAAAAAAATTAACAAATTACAAAAGTAACATCCAATTTTCACGATGATTTTTTTATTTGTCTTTAAGACACGTCTTTTTTATTTGTAGGTATATTAGGTAGATAAGAAAGAGGGGTAGCAAAAGAAACATGGTTTCTATTTTCGTCATTTTTTTTACAACAACAATGAAGAAAAATACATATCTTCCTTTTAGTTGTCATTCGCAATTTTACTATTATATTTTATTTGCATTCCTCTGTTAAGGTGGTTATTTCTCTGTGTTCTTCTTTATTTTTCTTGTTTTAAAGCGACAAGTGCTTGTTTTTTGTTTTGTGTGTATATAAAAGATACATATATTAATATATAAATAAAAAGTGCAAATAAATATAAACCATGTGGAAAAACGAAATTGTGGAGCTTTTAATATCTAAATATCAGGAACACGAAAACTTGTATGATGTACGTAATCCTACATATATGGACCGTGTCAAGCAATCTAGCTCTTTGTTCACAATCAGCCAAGAGCTAATGATATATACTTTTTAAAGTTATATTTTAATAAAAGACGAATTTATTTCAATTAATGTACTTATAATAATTTAACTTGTTTTATTTTAATTTCAAAATAATAAACCAAAGTATTACATTCTATGAATAGGCTCAATAAAATAAGATATTTTTCATATACATATGTACCTACTCAAAAACCTTTAAATATTCATTTTTAAAGTGTTTCCAAATTGCCTGGCATACTTCCGGAACTGCACGACAAAGAAAGGTTTCACATAGTCTCGTCTGATAATTTGTACTTTTGATGGACTCTCCAGTAGCGAGGTATTGGAGTGTGGCTGCCAGTTTCTCTGAAGGAGTTATCGCTTTTCTCAAGATGGTATCTTGTTTTACTATATCACCTTCGATTTTTGCGAGTATCAAATTAAATGTCTCTCGGCTTATTCTGATATAGTTCAGAAAAGACGACTTATCTCCCAAGAAGTCGTTCATAAGAAACGAAAATGTACCTCGCTCCACTCAGCATTTCCGCCATTGCTTCACCCACTCACTAGTTTTAGTCAACTAGTTTTACCTCCATTGCTTTTTTCGAGGTTTTTCTGTATAGCACCCAATTTTCATTTTTTTAAAGAAAATTTACTTTTTTAAATACTTTAGTTCTCAAGTTATTAAATTCCGTTTTTGGCGCCCAAATTATAGCAATAAAAGGAATTAAAGATAAAGTAAAAAAAACAACTGTGGCTGTCAAATAACAGTTTTTTCTTACAACAATAGTGAAGTAATAGACATGTTTTAAAAATCATCATGAAAATATGATATGATTTTGGGAGCAACTTTAAAAGAAAATAAAAAAAGACATGTCTTAAAAAATCATCGTGAAAATTGGGTGTAAAACAATTTACAGAGTATGAAAATAAAGATATTCAAATTTTTCAATTAATTTTCTACGCGAATAAAAACAAAATTAATACTCTTAAAGAAACATAGAATGAAAATAAAATTACTCAATACTCTCATAAAAAACAACGAACGAAAATAAATTTATTTGCTTTTGGTTGTTCTGCTGGATTTGATATACCGTTACATCGTACAACTTTTGAATATGTAACATGCTCTTCTTAATTTAAATTCACATCAACAAATACAAAGACCTTACAAGCTGGCTTTGATTTTAAAATTTTTTAAAAGAGATTATTAATTTTATTCTCCTTTCTTCTTCTAGTTGCGTTATTTATCAGCGCGGCTGTTTGCCGTCTATAGGCATATCGACTACGTTGTCTTGGCACCATGTGTTGTTAAAACAAAGTATTGCCTGATTATTACATTGCGATTTTACTACTAAATGCAATCGAATTATTATAATTATTGTTGAAATAGATATATATATACAATATATATAAATGAAATTAGTTTTAATTTCCTTCAAAAAATTCATTTTTCTTTTTCAATAAGATCTAAATGCATTAAGATTTAGTTCAAAAAATATTGACATATCAAACTTTAGTATGTAGGGCAACTTTGTGTTTTCGAACATAAACAAAATTGTTGTATTTTTTCATGCTTTTTTACTCAAGTGAGATCTGCCAAAACCAAATTGAAATTTTTAGCAAAGTTTTAAAAAAATTTGTTTGCATTAATATATCTGTGAAAAATTGATTTTTTTGATAAGGTTCAATAAAAAACACTTCAAACTAAAAACCAAAATTGTATTTTTCTTAATAATGTTAGCATTTATAAGAATAAAGTACGATTCGTTTTACTTTCACCCACCCCTTACTACTCTAATTGAAAACGAATAAAAACATGGGGATGTGAATTGCAGAACACCAAAAATGCTAAAGTAATCCACTTTCGAGTGAATTCGGATTCTAGAACATACCCGAATGTATCTCACAGCGACAAATTGGAGAGCCTTTATGATATGCAGCTTGAATGTGTGGGCATAAGAAAATGTTATGCTCAAGTTTATTGCAGGTACTTAGCTTCGATTCATCTAGAGGGAAATATTCGTCACGATGAGCGTTGAGAGCCATCATTTTAGTAGTTGGTATGATAGCCACTAAAGAGTTGTTCATTAGCTGTGGTACTGGAGTAATATAAAATAGGTCATATTGCCCTTGATGGGCTAGAGGGATGAACAAGGTGCAAATAATGTGCTGAGTTGAGATTGCTGCGTGAGCCGTGACTACACCATATAAATGAATAATGTCTGCAACTGGAAGTGCTAGATCTGTGGGAAGATTTGCCTTTATTTTATCGATTTCACCCGAAAATTGTTGTGGGGTTAGTAAAACCGGACTAATTCGGCCATGGTAAGTGTCCGCTAACAATGTGATCATAGATGTGTGCATTTTTTGTAAATTATTAGCAATTGAAGGTAACTGGACACTCAGTGATAAAATGACTTCCGATCGATGGTAACTGTCATTGGTTGTGAGGTAGAGCAGTTTGTTTATTTTACCGTTCATTTTTTCCAAGTTGTCTTGCGTGCGTTGTTCCGATTGCTTCATGAGATTGAGGGTCGAGTCGAGAAACGATGTTTGATTCCGCAGAAGGCTCTGCAAGTGGGCTTCGTTGGTTTTTATACTATTAATAGTATCCGTCATTTCTGCTGCATATTTGCGGTCTAATTCATAAAAATTCTTTATTTCAGCCTTAAACTGTAGAATAGTTATTAAACAGATTTCGGTTTATTAACATGGAATAAAATTTTATATTCATAAACGATTAGTAACGCTGCGTTAGCAATTGAACTCTCTTATCAGATTTATCTATGTTGTTGGCAACCATGTACAAAATCCTCTCTCATTTTATGTGTAGTGATACAAATAATTTAAATGGGTTATATGAGTATTTGGTTCAAATACAACAAAAATTAACAAAAAATATTTGGAATCGATTGTAATTACATATATTAAGCTAAAAAAACAAAGTTTTAGAAATAATTTTCTACAACGAAATTATAAAGTACAAATATCTTATAAAAAATGTACCTAAACACGTTAGTTTTTTTCATCGTTGAACGATTATTTAGGTACCCACCTGATTGCATTTGTTTGTGCATCACTATAATGTTTCAAGTATTTTTTTCATATTTTGTATATTTTGTTTACTCTTGGGGCAGCAAATAAAATATATAGTTCTATGTGATTTTCTTTTAATTTTTTATTTGAAATAGTGGAAAATGTAGGTGCACATGTGTGCACCTCAGATCTATACATATAATTATTGAATACCTAGGCTCTTAACAGTGTGGTAGTTTTCAAAGCAATTGGTTTTTAGAATACATATATATGTATGTAAGTAAATGTTACATTTTGAGCAAATGGTACGACAACGCGTGGTAAATGGCCTACATTATCAAGACGAATTTCTGGTTGAGGATGTGGAACCACCGCACGATGTTTCTTTGTAGGGGGCTCGCTTGGACTTTCACATGGATCGTCCTCAGAATTCTGACTGGTTGTGGCAGATATGCTTGTACTAGGGCGTGATTTTGAACCAAGATGTGAAAAATCTTGAGAAAAACTCCCGCCATCATACCTTATCATAGCTTTGGCCAGATTTATTTTGTATTGAAGCAATCCAGGTCTTTTGCTTTTATGTTTTCTTGGGCACAACAGCGGATGTACATTATCCAACAGTTAACCACAACTAAGTCCAAAAAGTGAGCAAAGGATCGTACAGTCCATTTCTTTGTACGCATCCTGCTTCGATAGTAAGCTATTAATCTGTCACACAAATCTATGCCACCCATGCATGTGTTATAATTCCCCACAGCAGCTGGGCGAGTTATTTCAATTTTTTTGTTTTCTTTTTTGCACCAACGCTTGCAGGTATCAGCAGGGGCGCTACCTGAACAAGTGGATAGTAGCGTGACTGTTTTTGTATCCATCCATTTAACTACACATACTTCGTCGTCACTCCGAGTGGAATAGTAGCCCTTCCTGTTAATATAATATTGGGATAAGTCATCTTCGGTTTTTTTGATGCGAACGTGAGTCCCATCAATGACACCAATAACGCCAGGAAAGTTTTTAATTGCTCTGAAGTCTCTCATTATTTCACTCTATTGAACTGTTAAAGTAGGGTAATGGCTACAATAAAAATTCCTAATTTCAAACAGTGTTATGAAGCGATTAATAGACTATTAAACGTTTATGAATACTCTTTTTTCAAATTTCTCTTATTAATTTCTTATAAAGCTGTTATTGTGCGTTTATGAATTAGACCGTTGGAGTCTAGAACGCCAAACAAGGAGCTTGCTATATTTCCAACGATGTCTATTGCTCCTCGTCGCTTCCTTTTTATGAAATTTTCCAAACCGTGCTCCATTTCATCCCTGAGATTTTGAAAATGGGATAGAAGTCCGTTGCATTGATGATTAAGGGATGAGTAATCGCAGGCCCTTTTCAGCGCAGAGGTACCGTTCATTAAAAGCTCTAATTCGTTATAGAACGGTGTTAGCTCAAAATAAATAAGGAGCTTCCATTCAGCGATGACAGGTTTAACTTGGCCAATATTTTCGAAATGTAATCCAGGGTTGCTGGTGATTTGGGTGTACGTCACTTGTTGACATAGGATTAGAGGGAGAAATAATGCTATGAGTACTAGCAGACCTGTTGCGTTTAGAGTACAACGTTTTGAGGGTGGTCATTTATGGTTTTGTTCTTGGGTGAGCTGTCTCTTTTTCGTTTCTTATCTGTTGTGTTATTGCTAACATTGGTTCCTGGTGGCTCCACAGGAAGAGGAGCCAGCAAGTGAATTGCTCGCTTAAGGATACCATCAGATGTTTTTACATCCGCTGTTCTGACGAGTCCTGGACCGGGGTAAATTTCAGTTACTTTTCCAAGACGCCATTTCATGACTGGTGTGTTGTCCTTAATTATAACTATGGTACCCCGTTGCAAATTTTGAGCCTTGGTTTGCCACTTGTTTCGCTGCTGGAGTTCACTGAGGTATTCCTGCGTCCATCGTTTCCAAAATTGATGTTTTATTTGTGACACTAACTCCCATCGTTTTGTAAGAGTTGTTGGAGTTGACCTGGCAGTTGCATCTAATTGTGCTGTAAGCGGTTCACCAATCAAAAAGTAGTCTGGTGTTAGTGCAGCCTCATCATTAGGATTATTCGGCAACGGTGCAATCGGTCTCGAATTAAGGATTGCTTCGACTTCTATGATCACGGTTTCCATTTCTTCATAAGTCAGAGACACGTTTGCCATTTCTTTAACAAGTAACCTTTTTGCGGATTTGACTGCAGCCTCCCATAGTCCGCCGAAGTGCGGGGCTCGTGGAGGTATGAAATGAAAACTGATGCCTTTGCTGGCACACTCTTGTTGAATTTTTTCTTGAGCAGCTGTGGCGAAAAGAGCAGTTGACAACTCTTCTAATTGATTGCGAGCTCCCACGAAGTTTGTTGCGTTGTCACTGTAGAGATGCTGACAGTGGCCCCTTCGGCCGATGAATCTTTTGAGCGCTCCAATGAAAGTGTCGGTTGTAAGGTCTGTTACAAGCTCCAGATGGACCGCCTTAGTCGAAAAGTAACAGAATACTGCAATATACGCCTTTTGGGGTCGATTTCCTCGGGTTTTGAAGTGAACCCAGATTGGACCACAGTAGTCAACTCCTGCATTAATAAAGGGTCTCGCTGGCATTACTCTGGCTTCTGGCAAGTTTCCCATAACTTGCTGCAGAAGTTTTGGTTTCGCTCGTACACATTGCACACATTTATGCACAGTTTCCCGAGCCAAATGTTTGCCTTTAATGGGCTAAAAACGTTGTCTTACAATTGCTAGAAGTGCTCCCTATGTATCTACTCAAATATTAGTTTACTTATTGTGTCGTTATAAGGAAGCAACATTGGATGTTTGGCATTGAATGATAACGTGGATGCTTCTAATCTGCCTCCGACTCTTAGAATGTTATATTCGTCTAAAAATGGGGATAAGCTTTTTATTTGACTCGATCCTTTAAGGTCCTTTTTCTGTTGCATCTGTTGAATGTCTTCTGTGAACGTGCATAGTTGGGTGGTTCGAACAATGATGGCAAGCGCATCGTGAAGTTCAAGAGGTGTGAGAGTTTGTTGGGTTGTCGATCGGGCTTGAAAGTTCTGGCATTTTTAATGAATCTTAAAATGTATCCTATGATACGTTGGAGCCCTTTTAGTGAATTTCGGTGGTTGATGCTGTGCAAAAAGTTTTCAGTATGGACAGCAATGAGTGAGTTGTATGATCCTTGCTTTTGTTCAGGGGTCGGCAAATTAGGATCTAGGCCAAAACTGGGAGGCCAATGTTTCTCGTCTCCATGAAGAAAAAATGACCAATACATCCATTGGGGTGTATGCTGTAACTGTTGTGGATTCAATCCTCTTGATATGATGTCCGCTGGGTTATCTTTAGAACTTAAATGACGCCATTGCTCAGTTAGCGTGTTTTCTTGAATTGAAGCGATTCGATTTGCCACAAATGTATGAAAGGAAGAAGATCTTGAATTTATCCACGATAAGACTATTTTTGAGTCGGACCAATAGAATGTTGGCTTTGTATTCATATCCAAGTCTAGTTTCACTTTTGCAGCTAAGTTAGCACCCAATTGTGCGGCACATAACTCTAGTCTAGGCAGCGTTTGCTGCTTGAGTGGAGTTATCCGTGATTTCGCACATAACAAATATACTCTTATTGTTTTGTTTGGTAGAATTGTTCTCACATATATTGCAGCGCCATACGCCTTTTCGGAGGCATCGGTAAAAACATGAGTTGAGTCTTACTAGGAAGAACTCCTTTATAGATATGCCGATGCACTTGAAAGCTTTCAAGTTCGCTTAGGTTGCTTCGAAAGGTTCGCCAGCGTGAGTCAAATTCTGAAAGAACAGCCTCGTCCCATGAGAGATTCAAGGTCCATAATTCCTGGATAAACATTTTTGCTCTGGCAACTACTGGCGACAGTATTCCTAGTGGATCAAAGATTCGCACCAAGTCTGATGTAACTGTTCTTTTAGTCACGGCTTTAATTGTTTGAATGTTGACCTTGATCTTAAGTAGGTCATCTTTAGGTACCCATACCAATCCCAGTGTTTTAGTGTAATCAGTTTCGTCTGAGAAGTCAAGACTGACTTCTTGGTCATAATTGGGAATGTTGCGGAGCAGCTGGGCATTATTAGCGCACCATTTTCGTAGATGGAATCCGTACTTGGCCAGGACGTCTTGCAGCTGGCGCTGAGTTTCTAGGGCTGTATTTAGGCTATCAGCTCCACCCAGCCCGTCATCGACATAAAAGTTCTTTTCCAAGAAACTGGCTGCCAATGGTGCTTGCATCTTATTATCCTGGATTATTTCCTTCAAACATTTGATCGCCAGATATGGTGCTGGTCTAGTACCATAGGTAACGGTATTTAACTGGAAATAACTAATGGGCTCAGAGACATTATTTCGCCGGAGGATTATCTGGTACTGTCGATCCTTGGGGTGGATATAGATTTGGCGGTACATTTTTTCGATATCTGTTGTGAATACGAAACGGGGTAGCCGAAATCGCAATAGAACCGTAAATAGATCATTTTGTAGTGGTGGTCCAGTGTGGAGAATATCATTTAAGGATTTTCCTGAGGACGTTTTTGCTGACGCATCGAAAACTACTCTGAGTTTAGTTGTACTACTTTCGGGTCGCAAAATGCAGTGGAGAGGAATAAAGTATGTATGCCCCTTTACTTCGTCTATATTGATTTTCGACATGTGCCCCATTGTTTCGTAGTCTTTCATAAATATCGCATATTGTTCCTTCAATGAAGCGTCTTTTGATAATCGACGTTCAAGTGCGAGGAACCGGTTGAATGCGATACTATGTGAGGACCCTGATAAAGATGGTTCAGCACAAAATGGCAGTCGTGCTATGAATCGACCTTTATTGTCACGTGTGGTATGCTGATTGAGCATCAAAAAGTGATAAATTTTGCTCTCTTCCTTCAACCTCCTCGAGTTTCCAAAATCGCTCAATAGCTGTATTTATTTTATCCTCTTCTGTTAAGACTCCGCAGATTCCTAATGAGAGCCTTTCACCAGATACCTTTCCCGATACGATCCATCCAAAAGTTGTGTTTTGTAGCAGCGGAAGGTCCTTGCCTAATTTAAGTTGTCCGATCTTGAGTAGTTGATGATAATATTCCGCCCCTAACAAAATATCGATTTTTTCTGGACGGTTAAAGGTTGGGTCCGCTATTGCTACGTTGCTGGGAATGGACCACCTGTCGATTGTAAGCGATTGAGCGGGTTGAGGGGAAATAATTTGCGGCAATACGAATGCTTCAAGCCGTGTTGAAAAATTGTTGAGCCGAGATTGTAGCGTAATGTTGGCTCGGTGTTGAACCTTGGTACGGTTTTTTTCCAATACCGTTGATTGAAACAGAACCAGTCCGTGCTGGGAGTCTAAGCCGGTTGACTAATCGTTCTGTGATCAAATTGACTTATGATCCTGAATCAAGGATTGCCTTGCATTCAGTTTCCAGACCATTAGCCTTGACCTTTACCAACGCTGTTCCCAGTAGAACATATGGTCTTTTGTTAGTGTAACTTCCCGCCATGCTTTCAGCTTCTGTTGTTGTGCTGACTAGAGATGTCGCGTGTTGCGTCGTGGAGTTATTCGTTGTAACTGCTTCATTGGCTGACTCTGTTTCCTCCTTTGATTTGTTACGTTTCCTGGATATTTAATTCTTTTGCGGGGCTTGTTCGAAGTGTACCAGGGTGTTGTGCATTTTTCCACATTTCTGGCAGCGGCCTGAAATTGTGCACTGTTTGGTCAAATGATTGTGACTGAAACAATTAACACACAGTTTATGTTTCTGTATCAAGTTTAGTCTGTTTACAGGGCTTAGCTGGATGAATTCTCTGCATCTATACAATGGGTGATATTCTTGCTTGCAAACTAGGCATCGTTGGTTGTCTTGGCTGGGATGTGCCGTAAGCGTGCATGTTTTTCTAGCAGGAGAAAATGTCTTATCTTTGTGTCCTATTGCCTCCAGAGTGTGGAAGTAGTTCTCCAGAAAGGTAAGAAATTGGCTGACTGGTTGCATTTCCTTTGGGTTGGTGATCGATTGCTCATATTGAGTGTATACAGTTTTGTCCAACTTTTTTACCAGAAGGTGGAGTAGGAGTGGATCCCATGTCGAGATTTCGAGCGCCATATTAGAAAGAGCTGCCAGACAATCTCTCGTTGTATCGTGCAATCGCTTAACGGCCATTAACGTCGATGCACCGGATGGTTGGTCTAGCAGTCTCTGAACCGCTGTTGCCACTATTAGTCGTTTATTATCATATCGATCCTGTAGTAACTGCCAAGCGGCTATGTAATTGTCTGCAGTAACAGCGAGATGATTAATAAGCTTCGCTGCTTCACCAGTAACGTTGGTCTTTAGATAAAACATTTTGTGAGCATCTGACATCTGTTGCTCATGAATAGTTTTCTTAAATAAGTCAGAAAACGATGTCCACTTCATATAATCACCTTCAAATTTAGAGAGAGTGATTGTGGGTAATGGTAGGGTAGATGGTCTAGCCATAGTCTCTGTGGATGAGTGGCGATTGTTGTTAGCCGTGGTAAGCTGGATGATCGCTAACTGAGCGGCTTGTTCGAGGTGGATGTATCTGCTTGTGTCATAACCGGCGAGGTCTGGATCGGAATATTTATCTAACACTTCATCATTAAGTAGTTCTAGCTGTTGCCATAGTTTGGTGATGGTGGCCTTTTTAACATCGTAATAAGGCCCATCCTGACCTGACTGCAACTGAAGGCCTTCTAGCTGTCTATCCAGAGCTGCCATCTTTCCTAGGGAGCGGCTGATTAAACCATCGTGGCCACTTATAGGTTGAGGTTTCGTGGATGGGGGGTTGTTAATGAATTCGGACTGGTCGCCCTCTTTTGGCGGTGGATCAATAGGGTTTTTGGCGATTGCTCCCTTACCTTGGTAAGTGTGCTCGCGTTTCATCAGAGCTATATATTTGGATGCCATTGACTGGATTTGACTATAGCGGTCTGCAGTGAAGTATTCATCTTCCATATCAATATCCTTTAGAGTTCGCAATTTGGTATCTGCCTCATCGAATTCTTTCCAAGCTGTAGTCAGCCGGGCCAATCGTTCTTTGTAGTACATTGGGGTTTTGCGGCTAGCTGGGTCCTTGGTAAAGTTGCGGAGGATGGTGACGATACGCTCGCCAATCTCCTTCAGTTGGTGAAGAAGCTGCTCTGCGGTTTCCATATTGCTTTGCTGATGCCCTTTAGAGGTTAATTGAGAGTTGGAGTAAGCTGCTTGTTGGTTGTGATGCAACGTTGTCTGTGATTGAGCGCCTGTAGTTTGTGGTTGGCCGCTGATATATTGGGTTTGAATTGTTCGCTTGAAGGACTTTAGGTTTTCCTAAACCCGATGTCCTGTTACGGTCGCCTAAATGTTAAGCGCAGGCTCGTTTGCCTTGCTCAACTTTATTACGATGGATAACTTGGTGCTTCACCAAGTTATTAATATTCGTAGGGGTTTATTATCCTAGTAATTCACCAGGATAATTCAAGCGATTATTTTCGGTTCAGTTGTTCAAGTGGTACACAAGAACAACGTGAACTGACTTGTGAAAATGAAATTCAGATGTTTGCTGGATGAATGACAATCGTTCAATCACAAATTTTATTAAAAACTTATGGTATTTAAAGAAGAAAATTACAAATACAAATAATAAAGAAATACAAATACAAATAGAAATACAATACAAAAAAAAGTAAAAAACTTTAATTTTTAGCAGGCCGCAAACCGTTCATTCTTCTGCTGCACTAATTATTTTCCCACCGTTAGCAGAGAACAGATATTGGATTTCATAACTGTCTGGATGGTGAATTAAATAAGCAAATTATTTTCTCACTGACAGTAAAGCCCAAACAGATATTAAATTTCTCCAACGTCTGACTAGTTATTTGATTTAGTACGTGTAAATAAATATTTTGTTTTAATTTAGCTATGAATTATGCAAACGCGGTAATTCTCACGCCTAAATAAGAACGTAAAAAAGAGGTACGGATTTTGTTCAAGTATTATGAATTATGCAGACGCGGTAATTCTCACGCCAAAATGTGGGAGAAATAAGAACGTAAAAAAGAAGTACGGATTATGTTCAAGTATTATTAATTCTATTGAGAGTTGTTTTTTTATTTTTTAATAAAAAGTAAAAAAACTCAAAGGAATTAACATATTGCGGCCCCAAGGGGATTGAAAAGTGCGAATGAGCGATCTCCGGCAATTTACATATTTTGAAGTGGATTAAGTTGTTGGTTCCAATGAAACATTCCAGTTGGATCGTGGAGACGGTTGTGGTGCTTCGGGGATCGGTTCACGTCTTCTTTTCAACCTTTGCTTTGCTATTAGGGCAACTATCACTGCTAAAGTCAAGGCTAGTCCAACATAACTAATGGTTAAGCTATGTATTTTATGGGTTCTTGCGTGAGAAAATTCTTGTCGTTGTGCCCTGACCTCATTCTGGAGATGGGTTATCTTTTCAATTGTCGAAGCATATGACAGGGGTTGTGTCATGTTGTTTACGCTTTCTTGGAGGTGAAGGAATGACATCCCATTGCTTGTATATGATGAATGCAAGTTTGATGAGATGGTTCGATGCCCGTATATGGTAATAACATCATTTTTCATTACACACCCTGCGGGAAGCGTGATCAACCCGGTACCTTCCAGCAATTGTGAACTGCTTTCACCCTTGCATACTGTGCTTAGTTTTAGTTGCTGTTGAGTTGCGAGCAGCCACTGGTTCTTGTTACAAAGTTGGTACCATACGTTATTGCTGTTTATCAACTCTATGTTGCAGCTTGAGTCGGATTCATTGTTGAATAAATCGGGTATGTCCCAGGTTTCGACTCGGATTGAAAACGAAAAATTTTTTGAATCCCCATAATTTATAAATTGGTGTTCTGAATTCAGCATGTTTTTCCACATTCGAAGTTTATGTTCGAAAAAAAAAAACTAAATGTCAACGGCCACAGCTAGGCAAAAATCGACGGCGGTCGGCAAAAAGTTGCAAAAAAATTAACAAATTACAAAAGTAACATCCAATTTTCACGATGATTTTTTTATTTGTCTTTAAGACACGTCTTTTTTATTTGTAGGTATATTAGGTAGATAAGAAAGAGGGGTAGCAAAAGAAACATGGTTTCTATTTTCGTCATTTTTTTACAACAACAATGAAGAAAAATACATCTCTTCCTTTTAGTTGTCATTCGCAATTTTACTATTATATTTTATTTGCATTCCTCTGTTAAGGTGGTTATTTCTCTGTGTTCTTCTTTATTTTTCTTGTTTTAAAGCGACAAGTGCTTGTTTTTTGTTTTGTGTGTATATAAAAGATACATATATTAATATATAAATAAAAAGTGCAAATAAATATAAACCATGTGGAAAAACGAAATTGTGGAGCTTTTAATATCTAAATATCAGGAACACGAAAACTTGTATGATGTACGTAATCCTACATATATGGACCGTGTCAAGCTCTTCATTTGATCTTCTCCAAACGTAAGAGATTCCATCGGATTTAAAGATGTTGTATTTACTTTCATCTGTAAACAACACTTGTTTCCAGAAAGAAAAATCCTTGTTGCGTTTTTTTTTGCGAACTCTACACGCTTCTTCTGATTAGCCTCACTTATATAGGGTTTTTTTTCTAGCGACTCGACCATTAAAATTGTGCTTGCGAAGAATAATACGTACTGCTTCTGGGTTCGCTTTCTTTCCGAGGTATTTATGAGCTTCTGCTGCCAACTTTGGTGCACTTAAATGATGAGTCCACCTAATTTGGTGAATTAGCCATTGCTTGTCATAATGGGAGAATATTTTATTTTTACTAGGTTTTGATTTATTTTCAAAATTATTGCTATTTTGATATCTTTTAATAATATTGAAAACAGTTGTGGGTGCACGGTTCACGATTTTTCCAATTTAGCGAACAGTTATTCCCTCCATTTTTTTTATCAGTTCCCCTAACTCTGGTGAAGTCTGAACACCACGCGTCGCCATTTTGAAATTATAATAAAATAAAGTACGTTTAATGGTCTTGAACTTAACCTTGGGATTCCCACTTTTTAAAAAGCGTCAATGTTTTAACGAATTTGAAGAACAATGAGGAATTGAAATAACAGGTTGTTCCATTATTATTTTGAGGTCTCTTTTTTAGTGGTCCCATTTTTTATTGACTTTACAAATTATGTAACAGTGATGACATATTTTTAGCAAATCTTTACCTCTGGCAACCTTGTTGTGAAAAACAAGCAAAATATTGGCGCTCTGAAAATTTTTAAAAATATATAAAATAAAAGTATTTTTATAACAAATAAAAAGAACCGAAATAAACAATAATAAGCTGAAAGTTGGTGAATGCATAAAAACAATAAAACTAATTATTGGTGGACTCAAAAAGTAAAAGGAACAAATATGGCTGAGTGCCACCATTGCAAGACTACAATTCGCGGTGAAAGTGGTTTAATGTGTGAAGGCATATGCAAAAAGGTTTACCATTCTGCAAAGAAATGCTCGGGAATTGACCAATACGCACGGGGAATACTTGATTCAGGTGGCTTCATACGTTTTCTATGTGATGATTGTATCCAATATATTCATAATATAAATATGGCGATTGTTGAAGTTCGGGAAAGTTTAAACAAACACAAAGGGAACTTAGCGGAGTATAAAGGAGAATTTAAGGCAACCTTAAAACAAAATGAATATGAAATAAAAAATTACTTGAGGCAATAGAAAAAAGATACAATGAACGTTTAAAAAAATTAGATGAAGCTCTAAAATCCAGCGATATTATTGTAAAAAAAATAAATGAACAACAAATAAGAATAACGAATTGTGTAACAGTATTGAAGAAACAAACAAAACAACATATAATGAAATAAAAAAACAATCGAAGACACAGCCGCCAAATCAAATAAAATGTCTTTTTCGGATGCACTAAAAAGCAATATAGTGATGCCAGATAAATATAAACAAAACCCACTTATTGTTAAACCAAAGGGAAAGCAGAATGTTTTTAAAACTAAAGAAGATTTAAATAAGAAGGTTAATCCTGTGGATTTCAAAATAGTAAATATAGAACAAAGGAGGAACGGATCTGTGGTAATTCAGAGTTAAAGTAATGAAGAAAGAGAAAAAATAAAAGAAGCAGTTCAAAATAGAATGAGTGAATCATATGAAATTAAAGTACCAAACCAAATTGAAAGGAAAGTAAAACTAATTGTTTGTTTTTTATAATTTTTAAGCTTAAGGTCTTTTATTTTGTAAACAATTTAATTACAAAATAATAATCAATATTTCGATACTTATTGAGTATCATCTTCAGGACAATTCTCTTTTTTATAAAAAAAGTTGTTCAGTTGTTCAAGTGGTACACAAGTACAATGTGAACTGACTTGTTGTGAAAATGAAATTCAGATGTTTGCTGGATGAATGACAATCGTTCAATCACAAATTTTATTAAAAACTTATGGTATTTAAAGAAGAAAATTACAAACACAAATAATAAAGAAATACAAATAGAAATACAATACAAAAAAAAGTAAAAAATTTTAATTTTTAGCAGGCCGGAAACCGTTCATTCTTCTGCTGCACTAATTATTTTCCCACCGTTAGCAGAGAACAGATATTGGATTTCATAACTGTCTGGCTGGTGAATTAAATAAGCAAATTATTTTCTCACTGACAGTAAAGCCCAAACAGTTATTAAATTTCTCCAACGTCTGACTAGTTATTTGATTTAGTACGTGTAAATAAATATTTTGTTTTAATTTAGCTATGAATTATGCAAACGCGGTAATTCTCACGCCAAAATAAGAACGTAAAAAAGACGTACGGATTATGTTCAAGTATTATTAATTCTATTGAGAGTTGTTTTTTATTTTTTATTAAAAAATAAATAAAACTCAAAGGAATTAACAGATACATTAGTAAAACTAATTGGTATGACATTTAAAATAACTGAAAATGAGATTATTGAAAAACTTATAAAACAAAATGATTTTCTTATTGAAAGTGAAATATCTGTTATTAAATTGTTTGAATATAAAAGAAATGGTCATACAATATATAATGCGATTCTAAAGATTGATAACACATCATACGGAAAAATATTGTACGCACAAAAAGTTAATGTTGGATGGGAGAAATGTAGAGTGTACGATGGTACTGATGTTATATAATGTTTTAAGTGCAAAGGATAGAATCATAAATCATCAAAATGTAAATATCAAGAGATTTGCTATAAATGTCATGGAAGCCACAGATCCAATGAGTGTAGTCAAGAAGTTTTAAATAAATGCATAAATTGTATGAGAATGAACAACAGGTTAAAACTTGGGCTGGATGAAAATCATCCTACATCCGATAGAGAATGTCCTGTGTACCAAAACAAACTAAACACGAAAAAAAGAAGATGGGGGCTTACAGCGTAACAATCAAGACAGATATGCGGTATATACACTAACATTCAAGGGATCATAAATAATTACAACCAACTGGAAGTAATAACAGAAACAAAAAAACATGAATTTATTATACTAACCGAAACCCACTTAACGGAAAATGTAAAGGAGGAAGAAACCCAACTAACAGGATACAACAAATTTGCAACATTATCCAACTCAACAAGGACGGGTGGAGTAACAATATATGTCAAAAAGAAATGGAACATGAAAAAGATCGTTGAAAAAGTGGTTGAATCAAAAATTTGGATAACTGCATATGTAGCAAAATATAAGAACATCAAATTTATAATAACAGCTGTGTATAGATCACAGAGTAGTGCAGAACACGAGTTTATAATGGCGTTTGATGAAGTTTTAGAGGAAATAAATGAAGTCAACTGTGATATAATAATAGCAGGAGATTTTAACATAGATTGGTGTATAGAAGGATTTTATAAAGAAAAACTAAAATGCTTATTAGCTGACAGTGGCCTTAAACAGATAATGAAAGACTTCACGAGAATAACACGGAGCTCAAGAACATTAATTGATTACATCATAACGAATAGTAAGAACATAACGGCAAATATCAGTAACTCAAATAAAGTATCCGATCATGAAGCAATCGAAATAACAATGAACAACTCAGAACACAATTCTGGTCCAAAAAAATTTTAAAGAAATTGAAATATTTAAGTACAATAAATTAAAATATAATAGACAAAGAATGAATATACAACAATTTAATACAAATGACAATTTAAACAATAATGTAAACTTTTTCTATCAATGCTTAGAAAATGCAGTAAAAAATCAAACGAAGTTAAAGACTGTATGAAAAGGGATAAAATTTGTAAATACCAAATAGCCAAAATTGGGAAAGATATAAATTAACGCGAAATAATTACAGTCAAACTTGAAAATGAAAAAAATAAATATTTAAATAGTGAAATAAATAACGTTAAAGATCAAAAAGTAATGTGGAGGGAAATTAAAAAACTCATTTTAAAAAGATCTCAAAATAAAATTAAATCTGTGATATTTAACGAAAAAGAATATAAACAAGATCTCGAAATAGCCGATAATTTTAATAATTTCTTTATAAGTAGTATAAAATCTATTAGATATGATATAAAAAATGTGCAATATGTAAATGAAATACCTGTGATAAACTCTGAATTTAAGTTTCGGGCAATAACATTGGATGAACAACGAAAAATATGCAAAAATTTGAAAAACAAAACGGACTACAACAAAATATCAATTAACATGATTTTGAAGAGCTGGAATATAATTAACAAATCCATGCAAATCGGTTAGTTTCCTGAAAACTGGAAAATATCAATGGTAACACCAATTGAAAATGTTACAAATACTAAAAAATGCGAGGAATTTGGGCCAGTAAACACACTTAAAACATGCGAAAAAATATTACAGAAAGTGGTAAAGGAATTGATCCTTATATTGAGCAATATATTGAAAGTAAAAATATACTATCAAAGTACCAATCTGGTTTCAGAAAAAAATTCTCATGCGAAACGGCATTAAACTTTTTAATAAACAGATGGAAAAAAATTGAAAAAAAAAAGATGGTAGGCATTTTTTGGATTTTAAAAGAGCGTTCGAAACATTTGAAAGAAGTCTACTTCTGCAAAAATTACATAGATATGCGGTTAGAGAAAAAGAACTACAATGGTTTAAGTCTTATTTAACAAACAGGAAGCAAATTACCAAAGTAAACAAAGCAAAATCAGACATAAAGAGCAATGACTACGACGTTCCACAGGGATATATTTTGGGAGCATTATTATTTATTATATATAAATGATATGCCGACCATATTAAAGAAAAGTGAAGTTGTTATGTATGCTGATGATACACTTATTTTCATGGAAGGAGAATCATATGAACAATGCTATGAATATCTGACACAGGATATGGAAAATGTAATTGAGTGGCTTAACATGAATAAACTTAAATTAAATGAAAATAAAACGAAAATAATGGAAATAAATACGGACAGCAACAATATTTTTAAAATCAACAATCAAGTTATAGAAAAGGTTGATCACATAAAATATTTAGGTTTCATAATTGATAAAGATTTAAAATTTAAAAAGCACATTGATTTTATTTGTAAAAAAAATCGGCAAAAAATTGGGTTCTACAAGAGAATCAGAAAACAAATCTCGGTTATAACAGCAATAAATATAATTAAACCACATTTTGAGCACGGGTCAACAATATTATACACGTGCTGTACAACGAATCAACTGGAACGACTACAGAAACTGCAAAATAGGGCAATGAGAACAATATTGGGATGCAATAGATATACATCTATTCGATTCATGTTGGAATCTTTGAAATGGCTCAACATAGAACAAAGGCTAAAAATGAACACTATCTGTTTCATACATAAAATAAAAAGAGGAGAAGCCACGGAGTACTTAAGCGAACAACTGAAATATGTGGGAGATTTACAACCGTATCAACTAAGAAATGCGAACCATTTTAGAATTGAAAGAGTGGCGACAAAAGCAATGCAACGATTACTTTTCTATAAAGGATGACCACTATACAAGTCTATGCCAAATTATATAAAAAATGAAGATAATTTTTAAAATTGGCAAACGATCTACTCAACTAGACCTGCAAGCCTCACTAAATCGATTTTCACGAGAAATAGTAACTTGGTATTTAGAAATTGTCTTACTGATCATATTATATTTATGTTAATGTCTGTAAAAAAAGGCTAACCTTTCGGAATTTTATTGAGAATATATCGTTCTATCTTCCAATAGCTAATATGTCCAAAGTAATTAGCTATTTTCGAATACAAATTGCAATTGATAAGTATGACTTTTTCCCCACTAATATTTATTTATTGTATCTTCAAAACTGAACGAACAATAAGTATTCAAATCTTAAATATAGATATAATTATTAGGCCCAACCAGTGTCGGACATAAACTTAGTGATAGTAATTAATAATACATAAGAGTCGTATTAAGCAGAAAAATATTTTTAGAAAGTTTCATCTGGAGTGTTGCGTATTAAAGCGGTAGTATCCTTCACCCCTATCATGAATAAAATGTGAAATTTTTATTCCCATAAAATTTTCATTTCCCAAGTAGGGAAATTTGCTATCATGAATATCATGGGAACGTTTGTTTTGCTATCAATATGTAGTGAGTGTACAATAGGGAAGAAGAAAATATAAATACAAATTAAAAATTATTGAAAATTTGTGGGTAAGTGATGTAAAAAATAATTAAATTTAAGTTTTATAATTAATACACACAAATTTGTAGTTTAAAAGGTAAAAAAATGTTAAGAATTGGTGCCATTATATCACTACAAGAGGAGGAGATTCAGCAACAGCGGATAGCTCGTCGTGCTTTGCGAGATGCATCTAATCCATTAGAGTTGCCCGATACATTGTAAGTGGGTTAAGTTTATTTAAAGAATTTAAATCAATTTGTTTCCATTTCAGATTTATTCAACATTACAGGGTGAATAAATCGGCGTTTTCATACATACCTGTTGAATATTTTGACAGATTCTCTGCCGGAAACAAAAAACTCATTTGGTATTCCGCCCATCGTAAAACTAAGCGCATGCTTACATTTTTTTTTGCAGAGGGTGGATACCAAAACGGTGTTGGAAGAGATTACGAAGTAGGTATGGCGCAATCCACTTTTTGCAAGATGCTCTCTAAAGTGATGGAATACAAGCCCGTACAGACGTGTGATGGAGCAAAATTTTTTACAAAAAGGGGCACGTGTATGGCTATTAGGTGAGTGAAAATTTACATATAAGTGTATAGGTATGATTTATTTATAATGTAATATGAACATTTTTAGGAGACGCCGGATATCCCTTGGAACCGTGGTTATTGACGCCGTATAGAACTCCTGCCCATGGCTCAGTCGAACAAAAATGTAATGATTGCCACTCCAAATGTAGAAATATTATAGAAAGAACAAATGGAGTATTAAAAAATAGATGGAGATGCTTGCTCGGTGTTATGGAGTTGCACTGTGATCCTAAGAAGGCCGCAAAAATTTTATAATGTTTGCTTTGCATTGCATAATATATGTATGTATGTATTGCTTATAAGTGCGAGTATAATAATAGCATTACATATAATGTGGAAGAAGCTGAAGTACATGATGTAGAGAGCACGAATTATAATCAAAGGGAAAGCTATTTAGCTGTTGCTCAGCGCATACGCAATGATATTGCAAACTCTTTATAAAAAATATAACTTCATTTAAATTCATACATATAATTTTATTTTATTTCATTTAATAAAAACAACAAAGCCTTTAAGGCCAGAAACTTATTACTAATTTTTAATTAATTTCTTTAGTTTAATAAAAAATAGTTAAATCAAAATAATTCAGGTTTGTACTTTTTAGAGATCCGTAAGAAAATGAAATGTTAGGCACATGTATACATATTTATGAATGTACTTGGTAAACATATACATAAGTACATTTTGAAAATTGGAAACTAATTCTTAAACTATTTGACTTCTTTTTTTGTCTTTCTCCAGTAGTTTCAACTTCATTTCTTTGAGTTTTCTAAGCCCTCCACCGCCTCTTTCATTCCTACCAATTCATAAATATACTGCTCACTGGCTGACAAGCTTTTGGTTCAGTTTGGTCCAACTCCCGTTTCTCGTTGGTTTTTTAAATTAGCGGCTACTTTTGACCGCACATACCTTTTTTGGTCTATCCAAACCTATTGCAAGTTATATATGTACATATGTATGTAGTATATGTATGCAAATTTAAAAATGTAAAATATTTAAAACATGAATACATACCTTTTTCTATTCATGAACTTTTTTAATAGGAGAGCCGGCACTATTAAGTTCTTCTGTGTCGTGGTTTTTTTTTTAGAAAAGAAAAGGCTTGAATTAAGATTAACAAGGTTTTTTAATTCAATTTATTTTAATATATATATAAAGACAAAGAAGATAATTGTGTATCTATACAGCAACGATCAGGAAAAGAATGAATGCAATCGTCACAAGTACCTAAGTACTGATTAGTTTAGTTTAGACAAAAAGTTGCCAGATCAAATGTTATGACAATTCTCTCACCCTTATTACAAACTAATTTTAATTAGAGTATATAAATATTGTTGCAATAATGAGCATTCTAATCAGATTCTACAATATAATCCTTCAAATGCTTAGGAGTTCTACGTGGTCGAGATGATACTCTTGTTGGCTGTTTTAAAATTTGTGTTGAGGTAGGTGTGGATGCAATTTGTTCATTCGGTGTGGAAAATTGTGTACTTGCACTACGTGTGGATCCAGATTGTTGATGTTCTGTTGAAGGTTGTTCTCTTCCCGTAGATGTTGATTGGGGTTGTTGACAAACGGTTGAAGATTGTGCACTTCCCGTAGATTTAGAAGCTGGTTGTTGAGTTGGGATAGAAAGTTGTTTATTTGCTGTAGATTGGTTATTGGCTGAGGAAGACTGATTATTTGGAATAGAAATTTGGCTATTTGCTGCAGAAGGTGGTCGTGCAACTACATCAGGCGTGCTACTGGGTACTTGAACCAGATCTTCTATATTTGGCTCATCACAATTTTGCTGATTTTCGCTAGCGGGGTGTTCGCCAGGTCTATTGTCTGAAGGCGAGTTTGCACTTTAGTGGCACGTAGCTGGTTAATGTGTCTTTTAAACACGAAGCCGTCGTCGAGCGTTACAATATAGTGGAGATTACCAAGTTTTTTTGTAATTGTACCAAGTTTCCAAATTGACTTGTTGTTTGTGTAGTAACGAGCTTGTACCCTCTCTCCGTCGACTAGTTGTCTTGCCATACTAGATGGAAATTTAGTTTTGCTGAACTTGACTGGTCTGAGAGCGTCCAGTCTTATACGAATCTGTCTGCCTAGATATTGTTCCGATGGTGTTTTGTTGTTTGCTAAAGGTGTAGCTCGGTACCTAAAGAGTATTTCCTGTACTTTTTCTTGAATCGACATTGTTTCATTTTGCATGGTAGTTAATTTGTTTTTCAACGTCTGAACGTTCCGCTCAGCTAACCCGTTAGTTGCAGGGTGCCCGGGGGCAATGAATTTTTGAAAAATTCCATTGTTTTTGCAAAATGATTTAAACTCCTGGCTAGTGAAAATAGTTGCATTATCGGAAACTAGTACATTCGGAAAACCATTCCTTGAAAATATGCTTTGTAATATCTGTATGGTGGAAAACGATGTTGGTGCTGACTTAGAGGTACCTACTTCAGCCCACTTTGACTTTGCGTCTATTACTACTAAAAAATAGTATCCTTGGAACGGGCCCGCATAATCGATGTGTATGCGTTGCCAGTTTTCCTCCGGCTCGTCCCATGGGTGTATTTCCGCTTTTACCGGGGAGCTTTGAGTTTCTGCACAGGATGGGCAAGATCGTACTAGGTTTTCAATATCTTTATCGATCGATTTCCAATAAACATATCGACGCGCAAGTTGCTTCATCTTGGTCATACCAAGATGCGTTGCATGAAGTTCTTGTAAAACGTGTAGTTGTAGTGTTGCAGGGATTACTACTCTTTGGCCTCTAAATAACACATCACTGTCTATGGTGTACTCAGATTCGATTCCATTAGGTTTGAAATTGTTTTCATTACGTAGTTTGTTTAGAATTTCTACTAATTCTTTGTCTTTACAAGTTTCCTCTTTGAGTGACGAAAAATTAATTTTCGAATTACTAATTTGATGAACACTTGCGCTGCATATGAGATGTACATCGTGTCCAATTGCACTTCCTTCGAGGGATGACGAAAAATCTGGTGCCCGTGATAAGCAATCTGCGTTAGCATTTTCAATTCCTTTTTTGCACTCTATTTCGTAATTAAATCCAGACAGAAAAGCGGCGTAGCGTTGCAGACGTGAGTAAGTCTGTGGTAGTTTAGCTGTATGGTGAAAAATTCTCATGATTGGCTGATTATCAGTTATGAGCTTAAAACGACGAACAAACAAATACTCATAAAAGTGCTGCACTGAAAAAATGATTGCCAGTGCCTCTCTATCCAGCTGTGAATAGTTTTGCTCCGCTGGAGTCAATGCCCTTGATGCATAGGCAATTGGCCTTTCATGACCGTCGACAATGTGTGACAATATACCCGCAATACCGGTCGGACTTGCATCGCATGCTAATTGGACTTCTAATTCAGGGTTGTATGGCATTAGGACACGTTCACTACCCAATTCTGTTTTTAGAATACCAAACGATTTTTCGCACTCAGAGGTCCATTTGAATCTAGAGTCCTTTTTTATAAGTTGTCTCAAGGGTGTAGTTACGGAAGAAATATTTGGTATGAAACGTGAATAATAAGTCACCATACCTAAAAACCGTTTTACATCTTCAGCGTTTTTAGGAGTGGGCATGTTTAGGATTGCGGATACCTTAGAATGTGATTTCTTTACTTTATTATGTTCTATGATGTGGCCTAAAAATTCTATGCTTTCTTGAAAAAATGAACATTTCGAACTATTGAGGTGTAGATCAAATTCTCTCAATCGATTCAACCAGGCTTTCAGATTTTGTGTGCACTCTTCCATAGTACTTCCATGGACAATTATGTCGTCGAAATACGATTCTGTTTTCGGTATTTCGCGGAGAATTTGGTCGATGATTCTGTTGAATTCCGACGGAGCGGTTTTAATACCAAACGATAAACGATTCATCCTGTATATGCCCCTATGGGTAGATATTGTCTGTATGTTTGCAGAGTTCTCATCTACAGGTATGTGTAAGTAGGCCTTGTAAAGGTCAAGTCTACAAAAAAATTTTGAGTCTCGAAGCCTATTGAAGATATCATCAATTCTAATAGGATAGTGTGAATCCATCAGACGTTCAATTACTCCTACTTTATAATCCACACAAAGCCTAACACCTCCGTCCGCTTTGGGTATAACGACCAGTAGCGAGCCCCAGTCACTACTTGTTATTTTTGAAATAATGCCAAGTTTTTCCATTTCATCCAACTCTCTATCAACGCGTTGCACCAATGAATATGGAATTGTACGTTCCTTGGTATAACTTGGTAAAACATTTTCACGTAATTTTAATGATATCTTATGCTGGGGGGTGCACCCTATCTTTTGCTCGAAAACCTCAGGAAATTCTTTAACTATGTCATTGATTGCACACACCTGATTAATATCATTACTTTCCCTTGTTGCACTGACGTCCAAATCATTTAAATCAATTCCCAACCTCCTGATCCAAGAACGGCCTAACAACGCAGAGCAGAAGTCCCGTACGATATATATTTCATCAGTAATTTCAACATTATTGTACTTTGCACGCACTATGATTTTACCGTCTGGTACAAATGTTGTTTGGGTGTATGAACGGAAAACAATCTTCGTTCGAAGTAAAGGCGTATCCAATTTTAGTCTTTTAAATTGACTTCTGGGTAAGAAAGTATATGCTGAGCCAGAATCCACTTCAAATTTTACATGTTTGCCTTCGATATTTATTTCAGCATAGTACTGTTGTGTGTCTGTCTTTTGCTCAGAATGGTTTTGATACACATTCACAACTTTGTATACGCCATAGCCTTCATGCTCTATGTTTTGCACATGATTTGTTAAACTTCGAGCTGGTGATGTTCTACCAGTTGAGACCTTTTTCTGCAATGTGGAAATACCCTTACGACATGTCCCTGCTTGTTGCACCCAGTACATTTCAGCTTACTCCGATCTGATCGACACTCCTTCGCAAAATGGTTATTTCGGCCGCACCGCAAACACAACCCTTCTACACCCAACTTCTTATAATTGACCGACGTTTTTCTTTTGTTGATTTTCTCTGCACGTGACTCATTTTTGTTATGCATTTTGTTACGCACTAAAACCTTGTTTACTACTGGCGTTGCTGACGATGTTTTTAATGTAATTTCCCTCGCATCTGCTTTTGCGGCCTCCAAAGCAAATTGTCTTTGACACAATTTCACCAAATTTCGTTGATTCTGATTGTAGTAGTTGTTCTCGCAAATTGTTGTTGTTTAAGCCTCTAATAAATTGTGCACGTAGGAATAAGTCAGCCACTGATGTCCCGCATGCACATGGGGACACAAATTCACATTCGCTTATATCAGCTCTTAATGTTGCCACGAACTCTGACACTGACTGATTTTCTTTTTGGTACTTAGACAAAAATTGGTGTTGCGCCACCAACACATTCTTCTTCGGCGATAAGTATCCTTCCAGAAGAGCTAATAGATCATCATAAACGATTGTGTTCAGAGGTTTTGGTGAAGCCAATGCCGCAACCATGTTGAAATTTTTGGCACCAATGGAGTTCAACAAGAGTTTTGCACAATACTCTTTGTTGCTTGAAATCCCCTTCATTTCAACAAAATTCTTGAATCTTTCTATGTAATTCTTATACGTCTCTTTTGACGAGTCGAAAATTTCGAAATTTGGCAACAACGCCGTATTTACTGCATTATTTTGCACATTATTACGTGTTGAATTTTGCACGGTATTTTCATCATGGCGCTGCATCAATAGCTGCATTTGGGCCAATAAACTTTGTTGCTGTTGCAAAAATTGGCCAAACTGCGTAGCATCCATCACGACTATTTACTTGCACTTGCGAATTGTGTAGGTTTTTTTACCTCGTCGCCAATTTGTCGTGGTTTTTTTTAGAAAAGAAAAGGCTTGAATTAAGATTAACAAGGTTTTTTAATTCAATTTATTTTAATATATATATATAAAGACAAAGAAGATAATTGTGTATCTATACAGAATGAATGCAATCGTCATAAGTACCTAAGTACTGATTAGTTTAGTTTAGACAAAAAGTTGCCAGATCAAATGTTATGACATTCTGTAAGCGAATTCAAAAATTCGGCCACCACATCTTTAGAAACCATTACAAAACCACATGAAATGGCTCGGTTATTTTGCATCCTATTGAGAAGCATGTCATGTTGCACACTATTTATTAATTTAGACCTAAAAATAGTTTTTAGTTAATTTATATATCCATTAAAATGTAATAACTACTTACATTTTTTTCTAGTTCCCCAAAGAAAATAAAGTGAACAAATTGACACAAAAACTGGGAAAAATTTATTTGAAAAATCCATTCATAATAAGGCGAAATTTTGAATGGGAAAATTTTTTATGTGCATGTCATTCACCGCTGAATTACATACTTATCAGAATATGGGAACACATTTTATGGGAAAAATTATTCATGATCGCACTTTTGGGAAATGGGAAAAAATTTTAGGGGAAAAATTATTCATGATAGGGGTGCTTCTTTTTTAAGCGGATGTGTCCAGTAAAATTCAAGATATTACGAGCAAGGGGATTAGGATGGGACTCGAGTTTTGTTAAATATTTGCCAGCATATTTTGCAATTTCAGCGGTCACAAGTGGCATATATAAATCACGATGTAAAATTGAATTTTTGATGTACCATGGAGCCGACGTTATTAACCTTAAAATTTTGTTTTGCATTCGTTGGATTCTCTCTACATTGGAAGCTGAAGCAGTGCCCCATAGCTGAATTCCGTAACACCATATGGGTTTCAAAAGCGACTTGTATATTAAAAGTTTATAATCTAGACTGAGGGTAGAATTTCTACCAATCAGCCAATGTATCTGGGTTAATTTAAGCTTTATTTGTGTTAGCTTAGAGTCTATGTGGTGTTTCCATGTAAGCCGTCGGTCAAGGTGTATACCAAGGTATTTCACCTGTGAATGTTGAGGAACAACTTGATTGTTGATTCGAATAGGGGAACAGGTGTCTCTTGGTATGGTAAATGTGACATGAACACACTTTTGTTCATTTACTTTTATTCTTCATAAGTTTAACCACAGTTCCAACAGGTTGATATGTTCCTGAAGATATCGGGATGCCTCGTGAGGGGTTTCATGCATCGGCAAATGTAGAAGTAAGGATATTACTGCTCAAAGGCATATCACAGGTATAAATCAAATACAAAACTGGCCCCAGTATACTCTCCTGTGGCACACCGGATGAGATAGTTTCGGGCACAATTTCATGGCAAGTTTCCAGCTATGTGGATAATACTGCAGTCGTAAAATGCCATTAACAATAAATAACAGGATTCTAATAGCAATACGAGGCAACTTCATCAACATATTGTTACTAATTCCATCAATACCAGGGGCCTTCTTTGGGTTGGTTTCAGCAATTAGTTTTTGTACATCACGCATCTTAAACTTTAGTGGTCGAGGGGGTAGAGCAACTACACTTGGCAAATCAACAGCACCAGTACATGTGTTTTGTGTTTTCTAGCAGCGCGCCACAAGGAGTAATTAGATGCTGCTGTAACGTCGTGACCTTCCAGATAGTTTTTAAGAGAAGCAGATTTTTCAGATGCAAGTAACTCTTGGAGTCGTTTAGTGCATTTTTTAAGTCTATTTTTATGTTGGGGTGATTTGTAATGTTGCCATTCCCTTTTAGCTCTTCTTTTTTCAGAAAAGAGACGTTCAATATCTGCAGAATAAATACTATTAAACCCAGTCTGTGGATGGGAGGTAGTGGCATGTTTAGCAGCCTGTTTAATATTCTCGGTAAGATTGGCAATGTTAAGTTCAATATCATCGGGAGTTCTAAGCCTGATGTTTTCCGTACAATGACTACTGAGATATTTTTTGAACCCCAGCCAGTTAACACGATTTATCATCTTCACATATGGGTGAGGTAATTCACTTCTTAGTGGGCTACAAATTGTAACGATCGTGGGAGAGTGATCGGAGGAGATCATGAGAAGCTTTAACTGCCATACCTAAATTGGCGCGCCAAGCGTTGTCTGGCTGTTAAAAGTTCTCATGTATCGAGCATACCGAAATAACGCGGCGTCAACGCTTTGCTACTGGAAAATCCGATTTTGACAACGCGTGAAGAAGTGAAGCTGACTGCAGAAGTACTATTGTTTATTTTTTTAGTGTGTCATTAATGCTCAGTGCTGCCACAACCAAAAAATTTTTAAAAATTTTTCTAACTAATTTTTTCAAATTTTAATTATTTTATTTTAATTTTAATTTAAATAACAAAATCACAAATAGCAATGTCGTCCGGCAACCTGTTAAAATAATCAGTGTTGTTTTATTTGTTTGTTCGATAACCCTGTTTTAGTCGTTTTGACATACCGTTGACGCTTTTATTTAGGTATGGCATTTCAGCTTTAAAGCTCGGCGTAAAAAAACGTTGCGCTTGACGCTTTTATTTAGATATGGCAATAACATGAACTAATTCTTTAGAGATATTTTTCATGACGCCAAAATCTATAACATCCGGAATTTTTTGTATATCAGTAGGCCAGTAAGTGGGCTCCCCGCTCGAAATGACATACAAACCCATTTTTGAAATTGTGTTGAACAACGCTCTACCTATAGGTGAAATAAGACGCGATCCCCAGAACGTATGTTTTGCATTTTAGTCGCCAGCTGCTACGAAACAAGGTCCAAAAGCTTTGTAAAAATCAGTGATTGAAAATCTGGGAGGGGAGTGAATTGATGATATCACGAGATTTGTACAAAAATTTTCGATGCAAATATTTGTTGCTTGTAGATGGTCTTTACAAATGTTCTCAAGAATATAGTGCTTGAGTCTTGACTTTATTAGAATTGCTGATCCTCCGCATGCTCTTCCTCTCGGGTCCTTTGAATCATATAAGGTGTAGCCATTCATTTTAAAAAGGCTTCTCGAAGTGAAATGAGTCTCAGATACCAACATTGTATCAACATTTTTTACCGTGAGGAAGTGCTCAAGTTCATTTTATGTTGGCAAATACCATTTGCGTTCCAGAAATATACTTTCAACGTCTTCATGGCTTGTTAACTAATGCT
Organism: Germaria angustata; assembly: GCA_963681545.1. NCBI lineage: Eukaryota > Metazoa > Arthropoda > Insecta > Diptera > Tachinidae > Germaria > Germaria angustata. The sequence goes on along the minus strand of OY813003.1, from coordinate 7,468,077 downwards.
AGAATCAGTGTATTCTGCATTCGCAGCATTTATTGCATCATGCTAGTCATATTTGTTGTAAAGTTGTTTAAAGTTTGCACCAGATTATCAATAGTAGCTTCAAGGCGACTGAAATTAAAGCTTGCGTTTGCATTTGTTGTATTATTGGTGGTGACAATTTTTGCATGGGAACAGACTTGATCTTCACAGCGTCAGCATACGATACTTGTGTAGAGATCGGTTGGACATAGGAGGATAAGTAGCGGAGTACGTATTTCCTGTTTGCGCTGGGGTTACTTTAGGCTTTTAACTCATAGCCTGTTTAACGCTAGAGTATACAGGATATCCTCTGTAGTTAGCAGTGTGATTACCTCCACAATTACTGCACTTTTTTTCCTTGTGGTCTTTCGACTTATTGCAAATAGCAGTATTGTGTAATTCTCCGCACACAACACAAACAGTATGGCCATATTCTTGACAATTATGGCACTGTACGGGTACTGAACGCTTGTGTGGTTCTTCAACTGTGATTTTTCGGTATAATAGTTATTTTAAATTATAAATGGGATGGGTCTCATTTTTCTTCAATATTACATCGCTTGGCTCCAGTTCAGCCAAGCATTTTTTACCTTAAATCCTTTCAGGGTGAGAGCAGCTTTTATTTCATCAGGAACAACGTAAGAATCTATGCCCTTCAGTACGATCTTTAGGCCTTTAGCACTCTTAAGCTGGAATGTGTAGAAACTTGTTTTATTTTTTTCGCATTCATTAACCATTTTGCGGAAATCTTTTTCATCATATATTTGAATTTTTGTTTCATCAATGTTACCACGTTTTATTGGAACAATGTGAAATGCCTTTCACCAATGACCGAGATTAATTTCCTAATAAGGGTGTTCGAATTCTTTTCTCTTAAATAGATTCGTGGTGGTTTGGAGGTTTTTTTCGAGGATACTTCGGGTTTGTCATTGTCATCTTGCAATATTTTAAACCGGTTTTGACGATTAGCTGAGGCGGCGTCGTTGTCCCTGGATATATTGGGAACAGACGAGATTTTTGATGAATTTGGTTTTAGGTTTCTGACTACTGTTATCTATAGAGATAACTTGGTTAAGTGATGAATACGAGCCGGGAGCGGATAATGGCGCTGACTTAAATAAAGTACTAGACAACGGTAATGTTAACGAATCACTACTTGGCATCGGAGTAAGCGAAGTTGATCCCTCACGTAAAATTGGCTTTGCCGTTAGAAAAAGATTATCATCAGATATTTTATTTTTATTGTTTGCATTAAGAGCTTCAGAACTCACAGTAAAATATGCATTTCTGCAGTTAGAACTCACTTCACAATTTTTTGTTTTTGAAGTAGTCATGCAGAGTATTCCTCAGTCACTTTGTTTTCGTTTTTTTTTTATTTCGTTGTTTCAGATTATACGAAAAATATTGTTAATGCAAATAAAGCAAATTTAACAAATATATTTTTTTTTGTATTTTTGTTTATTTAGTACATAAGTATGTAAAAAAAAATTCCGCTAACGCGTCTGTTCGCTACGAAGGTTCAACAAATATTAAACTCTTTTATTTTTGCCAGGTGGACACTCCAAAAACCCCTCGGTTCCCGAATTCAATATCGCAATGGCTAAGCTATTATCTTTCAAATTAACCCAGTTTAGCACCTTGTCAAATTGTGCAAACATCGATCAATAGGTAAACTATTGATTTTAAAATTTTTTAGAAGGTACATACACCCCTGACATAGATGTGCCAATAGAGTTAACATGCAGTCGTTATCTTGTTGGTTACATAGCTCAGTGAATACTCGCGTTAAATGTCGTATGCATATATGCCCCGGTTATGGTTTACAACACTTAAATGTTGTGTTGTTTCGGCTACAAAACAACATAAATTTATTTTTTGATTGTGGTTTATAACATCTAGGTGTTGTTTATGTCACAGTGTTGCATTTTATTTGTGGTACATATTTCCGTAAAAATACATACCTGCATGCCAAAAACTGTTAAAGAAAGATTAAAGAAGTGTATATTTTGTTAGAAATAAATAAAATAAAAAAAAAAAACAAATGGCACGTAACCGGAAAAGAATTCGAGCCAGTTCAAATCCATTGGAACTACTATATATAGAATAAGTATGTATAATTTTTATAAGACCAAAAGATGTAATACCTTGTCTTAATTACAATAACATAATTTATAGTTTTATAAAAATTTTCCGCATAAACAATGGTTTCTTGTTTTTGATACAAAAACTGAGCACTTTTTTAAAAACTAACTCTGCCATTCTTTAAAATTCTAATTGGCTGTCCCAAGCCATTTAATTGTTCAGTAAAATGATCCTGTTGTAATTTATCAATAGGCAAAGAAAGAATTTTGTTTAATAATTGAAAGGTTTATTTAAAGAACAACTTGTTGTTATCAAATTACTAAGACGAATAATATAAAACTACTTCAGCAGTTTTTAGTTAACTTTACTTTATGTGTAGTTAACTGCCAGAGTTCTGCGGCAGAATTCGAACCTGGGACCTTCGCACTACGAGTCTAGTACACTACCTACTAGTCTACGAAGGTCAGTTAGTCTACGAAGGTCAGTTGGTCGTTAGTGGACACGAACTCAACATCGATCTCGCGCTCGCGTTGTATATCGCATGTGAAGAAATATTGAGTGTCTATGTGGTTTGTTCTCTTCGACGATTCTGGACTCTTTACTAACGTGATCGCCCTCTGACTGTCACATTTTATTACTCCACGTTATAGGACTGCCGTTTAGAAATGCTATCCAACCTGTAGTACTTCTTCCAGTGTCGACATCGCCGCCGCAATCTGAGTCGCAAAATATAGTGAGTGTACTATTATTCGTTTCAATGTTATAAACGATCCCTCGCTCCTGAGTGGCCTTTAAATATTTAAAAATCCGTTTAATACCATTCCAATGAATTTCAGTAGGATTCTCCATATATCTGCTAAATACATCAACAATGTAAGAAATATCAGGTCGAGTTGAAATCATCAAGTACATAAGGGAACTAATTGCCTCACGATATGGAAATTTCTTACATTGTAGCAAACTATTCTCAGCCTTCATAAATTTACTGCCTGGCTCTGCTGGTGTAGCGACTGGAACACATTCAACGTGACTGAATCTCTTTCTTTGTATATGCGCTTTGAAAAATTTTAAGTTTCTTTGTTTCAAGTTTTTTCGTTATCTGCATCCCCACGAAAAATTCAGCTTCTCTTGAAACGATTTCAAATGCTGCGTTCAAATCTGTCAATAGTCTTTCAATAAATGTTGAGTTGTTACCGCACAACAAACTGTCTTCTACATATAAAGCAAGAAGTAAGAAAATAGAATTGATATTGTAAACAAAAACGCATGTATCTACTGTAGATTGCTTGAAACCATAAGAAATTAAAAATTGAACCATTCGTTTGTTCCATTGCCTGGACGCTTGCTGTAAACCGTACAGACTTTTCCTTAACAAACATACTCTATCATCTTCTTCAAAACCATACGCTTGTTCCATAAAAATTGTTTCTTCCAAAACACCATGCAAAAATGCTTTCTTAACATCGAATTGTAAAATCTCTAAGTCTTCTGCAGCTGCTAAAGCTAATAAAGTTCTTACCGACTCATAACTACAGGCGAAAAAACGTCATTGTAATCAACTTCACGTTTTTGGGAACATCCCTTTGCCACAAGTCTAGCCTTAAAACGGTCTATATCGCCATTGGCTTTAAACTTTCTCTTAAAAACCCAACGGTTCGAAATTAAGTGCATACCTGTTGTGCGACGAGCAAGTGTCCAAGTGTTATTTTTCTGAAGAGCCTCAATTTCTTCTCTAATTGCGATAAGCCACATTTTCGAATCAACACTGCTCAAAACTTCTTCCAAACCCGTTTGCTCTAGCTTTGCCATACACACCTCTCTCACTATCTCGCTTTCACCGAATACTTCATCGTTAGCCCTTAAACCTTTTCGTGTGCGATAGGGACTTCTCGGAATAGGCAGTCGCGGATATTTGTACACTCTTCGTTCACTCTCATCATTTTTTTTTTGTGTTTTGCTGATTTGAAGACTGTGTATCTGTTTCTCCGACATTCTGTGAATCAACAAATTTAGTCTCTCTTACCTCGTGAATGTTCTCCCGGCTTTCGTTGAAAATAACATTTCTTCTTATTAAAATTTGTCTTCTAGATGGATCGAAAATCCGATAAGCTTTGCTTGCATCGTTGTAACCAATCATTACACATTTGAGTGAATTCTTTTCCCATTTTGTGCGTTGCTCCTTTGGAATGTGAACGTACACTTCGCTTCCGAAAACTCTAAGATGTGATACTGAAGGTTTTGTTCCGAACCATTTTTGGTAGTGTGTTACTCCTCCGATTGCTTCTGATGCAGTTCTATTCTTGAGGTAGACAGCAGTGCTGATGGCTTCTGCCCTCAAATACAATCGTAAATCTCTCCCATGAATCATAGCTTTGGCGCTCTCGACGATTGTTCGATTTTGGCGTTCGATAAAACCATTTTGTTCAGGGGCTCTCGGAGTACTTACTTCATGCTTAATGCCTTTCGAAAGCAAGAAACTTTCCACTGACTCGTTGCAGAACTCTAATCCTCCATCAGATCGCAGCCGCTTGATTTTAAAGTTTTGAAATTGACGTGCCCTAAACGCTCCTACCACAAACCCAATGATACTGCATTCAACTTAGCTACCTGTAACACCTTTATATTCATCTTGTAAAGTCTATCGCGTCTTCCACCTTCTGCGAATACCACCTTTACGTCCTTTTCGGTTGTTCTAGATACAGAAATAAAGTTGCGATCTAAATTTGGAACAAACAAAAAAACATCTTTAATAATGCAAATTTCTGTCGAATTGCGTGTTTGTACTTCTACGTCGCCTATGCCCTTTACATCCAATTTTCTACCGTCACCAACTCTTGCTTGACAAGCGCCTACCGAAAATGCTGTGAAATTTTTGAACAATTCACCTTGAAATGACATATGGTCGGTTGCACCCGAATCAGCGTACCACTCATCTTTAATTTTTCTTACAGGAGAATGCGACTGCAAAACGAATAAATGATTACCTGTCGACTCCGCGCTCAAATTAGTTTTCGTTTTTGACTCTTTCTGTAACATAAGTGAGTGTCCATCCGCTCTCTCATTGTTACGGTAATCGGCTCTCTGCTTATTCAGTTGTTCTTTTTATCGTTTAAAAAATTCTCTAGCCCAATGTCCCGGTTTGCCACAATAATTGCACTTCCCTTGTCTTTTCTTTGATTTTTTGTTGATAGCCTCCTCTTTTCCTCGAAGAACATACGCCGCTTCTGCATCAGCTTCTCTACTTACGTCACCACCATATTGATGAGGGACTCCTCGTTTACTAGATGATCCGTAAGGCGATCGATGTTTTGTTTCTGTTCAAGATTCATATCCTTCAACCTTTGTGCGAGAGAAATTACGTTGGCTATAAAATTTGACACATTCTCATCATTGTCCATTTTACAGTTTATGAATTTTTCTAATAAAATTTGGACGGATTGGTCACTTTTCTCCGAATGCACAACCTGAAGGCGAGACCACATTTGCGCTGCTGTCGTGCAATCGCTCATGTACTTCAACTGTTCTAATTCTATACCTTTCATTATGAACGCTTGGGCTTCACCGTCTTTCTCATCCCATTCGTTGGCGTTACTTGCTGTTTTCGTGATCGTTCATAAAACATAAGACTTCAATTTATTCTCCGCCATGTAGATCTCCATTTGGCGCCCCCACAACTGTTAATTTTGCCCGTTAAAACGATGAATACTATAAACTCTTGACTCCGCCATTCTGCCAACTTCTGCTCTTGAACCGACTGAAACCTCAGAGTTAATGCTGCCAATATTAGAGTCTACCATAGTCTTTGTGTCGCTATCCATTCGAATTTTGTTAATTCACAAAATTTCTTCACCTAGGCTAGGTCTAGGCCCATAACCTGTTGTAATTTATCAATAGGCAAAGAAAGAATTTTGTTTAATAATGGAAAAGTTTATTTAAAGAACAACTTGTTGTTATCAAATTACAAAGACGAATATTATATAAAAGTACTTCAGCAGTTTTTAGTTAACTTCACTTTATATGCAATGATTCTTAAAGAACAGTTAGGTCTATATAAGTAAGAACATGTAAGTATATACTTACATATAAAAATACATATAAAAAGAAGTAAATAAACAAAAACAATTCATTTATATACATAAGAAAGCGAAATACTCAACAGATCCGAATTGTCCTTGAGCTGTATTTTGTTATATCTAAATGGCAGCTTGCCTCGGTTAATATCTGGATTAATTTTCATCAGCTCAACCAAATTGGCAATTGGTTTTTTACTTGCAATTTTGCTAAGAAATATTTATTTTATTATATTATTTTATATTTATTTATTTAATTTTTTTTACAGTTCTGCATGTTTTGCAAAATAAATTTTATATAAATACTTAAATTTTTTTATCTATTTTCGATTTTCAACTTGTAATGTTAGTAAAACAACACCTAATGAGCTGTTATAGATTTTTAACAGTGCGAGCAAACACATACCGACAACAGTTGTAAACCATTATCGCATTTCAAAAAATACAACATTAAACTAACAACTGTTGTAAACCATAATTAAAGCAATAATTAAACCAGCGCAGATTTTGTCATATACTTCCGACTTATTTTTTGAAGTTTATAAAATTCATATAAGTCTTCGAAAAAATATATTTAGATAACAAAGAAATGAAAAACATAAAATACTGTTGTTGAGCGATGCGTAAATTGTATCAACGATTTAATTTTCGGGTATGTTCTAGAATCCGAATTCACTCGAAAGTGGATTACTTTAGCATTTTTGGTGTTCTGCAATTCACATCCCCATGTTTTTATTCTTTTTCATTTAGAGTAGGAAGGGGTGGGTGAAAATAAAACGAATCGTACTTTATTCTTATAAATACTAACATTATTAAGAAAAATACAATTTTGGTTTTTAATTTGAAGTGTTTTTTATTGAAATTCTTCAAAACAATTTAATTTTTCACAGAAATATTAATGCAAACAAATTTTTTTTTTAAATTTGCCAAAAATTTCAATTTGGTTTTGGCAGATCTCACTTTAGTAAAAAAACATGAAAAAAATACAACAATTTTGTTTATGTTCGAAAACACAAAGTTGTCCTACATACTAAAGTTTGATATATCAATATTTTTTGAACTAAATCTTAATGCATTTAGATCTTATTGAAAAAGAAAAAATTTTTTGAAGGAAATTAAAACTAATTTCATATATATAAATCTATTTAAACAATAATTATAATAATTCGATTGCATTTAGTAGTAAAATCGCAATGTAATAATCAGGCAATACTTTGTTTTAACAACACATGGTGCCAAGACAACGTAGTCGATATGCCTATAGCCGGCAAACAGCCGCGCTGATAAATAACGCAACTAGAAGAAGAAAAGAGAAAAAAATTAATAATCTCTTTTAAAAAATTGTAAAATCAAAGCCAGCTTGTAAGGTCTTTGTATTTGTTGATGTGAATTTAAACTAACAAGAGCATGTTTCAAAGTTGTACGATGTAACGGTATATCAAATCAAGCAGATAAACCAAAAGCAAATAATTTTATTTTCGTTCGTCTTTTTTGAGAGTATTGAATAATTTTATTTTCATTCTATGTTTCTTTAAGAATACACTAGAGCCCCGACTTGCGTCGTCCCGATTTGAGTTGTTTCGATTTGCGTCGCTTTTTGAAAACTGAATAATTCGATTTGCGTCGTTGCAGTTTCAAGTTTCGTCGTTTCGAGTTGCGTCGTTTTGACACCGATTTGCGTCGGTTCGATTTGCATCGTCTTGATTTCGATTTGCGTCGTTTTGATTTCGTTAAATTGTTTACTGCAGCATTGTGGATTACCACTATTTGTAGTGCCTGATATAGCATCTTTTCTGTCTTTTAGCATTTTCACAACTTCTGGCCTGTACATTAAGAAGTTTTCAAATTGCGTGAAGTAAAGGGAACTCCCTTTTCTTTGTTATATAAGTGGTGCTAAGAACAACTGCCTGGTTATGGTAAGAATTTAATGTGTTATGCGTCAAAATCCATGCAATCAAATGTTGTGTTGTTGATTTAGATTTATCATCTGAAGAGAGCTCAATGTAAGCTAAATAAATTAAAATTTTTTAATGCATCTACTCATGTATATACATATGTAAATGAATGTAATTTTTATTATGTTTTTATTAATTTATTGTTTTATTTCTTTATAATAATTATAAACATTTGTTAAGGTAAATAAAATAAATAAAAATGTATTCATACTTGTTTTTTTTTATCAAAAATACAAAATTTTTTGCTTTGTTTTGAATATTTTCCCCAATAAATTAAATTTCAGTGTATTTATATAGAAACTGGTGATTCGATTTTCGTCGGGTTTCTCCGGTCCCCCTTAACGACGCAAGTCGGGGCTCGAATATATTAATTTTGTTTTTATTCGCGTAGAAAATTAATTGAAAAATTTTAATATCTTTGTTTTCATACTCTGTAAATTGTTTTACTTTTGCAATTTGTTAATTTTTTTTGCAACTTTTTTGTCGACCGCCGTCGATTTTTGCGCAGCTGTAGCCGTTGACATTTAGATTTTTTTCGAACATAAACTTCGAATGTGGAAAAACATGCTGAATAAAGAACACCAATTTATAAATTATGGGGATTCAAAAAAATTTTCGTTTTCAATCCGAGTCGAAACCTGGAACATAGCCGTTTGTTTTGGTTTATGGACAGTTATGAACACAGGATGGAGATAGTAAATATGCTAGTCCTTATACTATTACAGAAGCATTCTTCATGGTAAACATACATCATCAATAATAAATAGTTAAGAGTTATCAAACATAAGCTTTTGTTTTATTACAACTTTATTTCATATATAAGTACATACACATAGTGGAAGCACACCATTAAATTTTCTAAAATAATATCATTATAACTCGATATGAATGGACGTACATAGTAGCAGTTGTACAGCAATAAAACGCGAATTCTTACCCTACAATAAAACAATTGGTAACATTGGCATTTGCGTAGCTTATTTTCACATAAATTGTATGAAAATATACTTCATTTAGTTTTTTAATTTTATTCTTCTGAAATGTGTTGTGAACGAAAAGAAATAACATACTCCCAAAAAATTTTTTAACACGCACTTTCTACATGTGTAAGTACTTATGTTTTAATGTGTGTTGCTTTATACTCTCAATAATTCTCTCAGTTAGCGTGGGTAGGAAATTTTTGCTTTTCCTGTTACATGATTTCCCCTCATCTATAAGAAGCGTACATTATTTGTGAATTTCAAATGTATTACGTGCAAGATCTTTATATATTTATAGTTCTTGGTTCTGTGTCTCTTCTTAAATGCCGTATGGAAAGTTCGAAGACAAATATTTTTTAGGTTAAAATACCATAAAGAGAAGAAAAAATAGAATTTATTATAAAAAATCGAATATTATTACTGGGGAAAATTTAAAAATAATTAGTTAAAAATATCCGTTAACGCATTGTTAATTGTATATAAAATAAAAATACTCGTAGAATGCTGTCCAGCTGTTTGCGAAATTATTTGGTACATATACCAAATCAGAAAGTTGTTTTATAATTGTCTCAAACTATTTAATTCAATTCCCTTGGAACAAAAAAATTAAACTGATCTATTTTTAAGCGTAGAAATAGCATATTTTATAAAAACTTTTGAATTTATATATAAATATACTTATGTCTCTACATGTTGCAACGATTCTTAAGTTGTAAAAAATATAATAATCATAATTAACACCTGATTAAAAAATAAATAAATGTATACTAATGTAGATTGGTCAGGTTCAACGGGCAGTTCTCGATTAGTTGTGTCTATGACTTAGTCCCTTTGTGATACCTGTGATAGATAGAGGATAGAAAATCGGAACCAGGAGAATAAAGAAAACAGGAATCAAAAGCACCCAGAACCTATGATAGAAATAGAACCTGCGACCGTTTGATTATTAGTCTAATACGTAAGCCTTTATTTATTAAAAAATACGGTCCCGGTAAAAACGCAAGCTACTAACGAATGATTCTGTCAGAGGTAACCAAGAAAACAAATACATGTATCGGCATTTTGAAAGCTAACATTTGGCTTTCATTTCAGAGTGAGTTAAATCTCCAGTCTTTTGCAAATTGTTATAGTGAATCGAGATATGAAATCTTGTAACCTTACATCTAAGGTATTTACAAGATGTGTTGAGCAGTTTTATGTAAAACACTACGAGGAACATTTTTATGGGACGTTTAAACCCTTCGCGGTATGTATATTTTTTCTTCTTTTCTGTACTTTGCATGAAACAGGCTTAAACAGCGATATAGCAGGCTAAAATATTTTCCATAATATTCGTAATAGGTCATCGAATACACAAAAGCTTGACACTAAACTTGAACACCAGAAATAAATCAAAACTTGAATTCTTTGGGTTATTTTAGTATTTATTCAAAATTGTTTCTAATATCCCACAAAACAGCCTTTTAGGGGGGTCAAGAAAAATGTGGTACGTATAATTTTGCTACAAGTCAACATGCAAAAGAGAGCTGTGTATATAAAAAGTTTAAAACAAATTTGGTTATTGAAGAAATATTTATTTATAAAATATTTTTTTTAACTAGGCAATTCTATGTTGTTATCAAACAATTCCCAGCATATTTCAAATATGAGAGAGTAAATGCCTTCGTAGTGTTTTTCAACAAGTAGACATGGCTGATGAACTCGTTCACCATGTTGACAACCGATGCTCGAAGTGTTTTACATCAAACTGCTAAGAACAGCTTATGCTTAAAATGTAAGGGTTACAATGCCTTTTGTGCTCATTCACTATTACATATTACAAAAAGAGAGGAAATTCAAGTCCCCATAAAATAAAGGTCAGACGTAAACTTTTAAAACGCCGATACTCTGATATTTTTATTTTGGGTTCCTCTACTGGAACCGGTAGTTAGAAACTTATTAAAGGGTAATTTTTTTTAGCAACTTTCTTTTTGGCAGCTCAGCTGTTTTCGTGTAACATGTTACTGTTAAACATGTTCAATTTGGTCTATAATTTAACCACGAATCGACTCACAAACGAAAAACGCTTGCAGATTATTGAATTTTATTATCCAAATTCATGTTCGGTTAAGAAAGTGCATGGTCCTCTTTTTTATCCAAAATTTTGTTCAGTTTCAACAAGACGGTGCCACTTGTCACACAACACGCGAAACATGACCCAATTGAGAGACGAGTTCGGTGAACAGTTTATTTCATGTTTGGGACCTGTCAATTGGCCGCATAGATCGTGCGATTTAACGCCTTCCTACTATTTTTTGCGGAGCTATGTTAAGGCTCATACCTATATCGACAAACCCGCAACGGTTGATGTACTGGAAGCCAATATTGAAGAATTTATTCGTGAGATACCGCCGATATGTTGGAGAGAGTATGCCGAAATTGGACCAAGTGTATGAACAATTTTAGGCGCAGCCGCGGTCAACATTAACATGAAATCGTCTTTAAACATTGAATTATATAGATTATTCTATCGATTAAGATAAAGATTTCAATCATTTCTTTAAATTTTATGTTTTTTTTTTTAAATCAAATTCAAAAGTTCTTAAAAAGTCATCCTATATTTCGAAAAAAAAAAAATATATATATATATATTCTGGTAGTGTTAGCATTTATATCACCTTTGTTCATATGAATTCTAATGACTTGTTGTTTGCACTGTGATGTGGTGTGTATCCTATCTGAGATAACTACCTTGGCTCTCTTATCGTAAATAGTTCTTTACGTACAAACAAAATTGAAAATTGAGCACTGAATATATTTAGCATGAGTTTTTTTTTTTTTTTGTTTTTCGAGAAGATTCGTATAAAAAGATTTATTCCTAAAAAAATATAAACTAAAGGAGAATTAACCCTCTCTCTCTCTCTCTCTCTCTCAAAAATAGAGGCTTCAAACTAAATATAAAAAGCGTTTGGAACGTTCAAAACGAATGGGTGAATTCACCTTAAGTTACAAACATTTTTTGAAGATCTGCAGTTAGTCGTGAAAGCATTTCACTGAGAATACAAAAGAAATTATAAAGAAATGATTTCGGGAGGCGAAACATATTTGGTTATGCTAGTTCGGGCTTATTTTTATTTGTTGGGCGTACAAACCGTATAGAATAAAAGATATGTTTTTTAAGATAACCAATTTATTAAATTATTTAATATACAAAAGGAGGTATAAACGACGAATGAATTAAGATTTTCTTATAGAGTTGACAGTATAAGGGGTACTCAGTACTTTATAGTAGTTGGTATCAGCAGCGGTGATGCCACAATATTCCCCTCGCCGACCGTGAGGGAGACCGTGACGCGCCTACCACTTGCTGTTATTTTCGGTTGTCGTACTTCTGGCGAAAAGTTGCAGTTTCTGTTCTCATTCGTTATTGCAGCGTTCGGAACGTGTTGTTTGTATAGATTCCTAGGTAGAGTTTGTAATGCTGTGTTGTTGTTACAAGGAGGTGCGGGTACTTCTGTAGACGGCGTAAGAACTATATCATTATTTAAAATAAAGGCTGGCTTTAGTCTGTCGATGCTAACGTTGATTTTAAGTCCTCGAATCTGAAGCGTAAAATTTGCTATAACGCTTTAATACCGCATATGGACCATCATAGGGATGAGTCAGAGACGGTTTGATAGAAGCATTTCGGACGAAAACGTGTGTTGTTTCTTGGAGATCCTTTGAAACGAAAATTCGAGGCAGTGTGTGGTGCACAGTGCCTGTCGGCTTAAGTTTTTGCATACTCGCTCTAAATTCAGAAACAAAATCACCGGTGGTAATAGGAATTTTTGGCTGTTGAAAAAATTCTCCTGGCATAGCTAGTGCTGTGCCATAAACTACTTCGGCAGGCGAAGCGTTAATGTCCGGTATGAAAGCGACTCTAAGTCCCAGCAAAATAGTTGGTAGATGATGAACCCACTTCGCTGGATCGTGACACAATATAGCCGATTTTAAGGTCCGGTGTCACCTCTCGATAATACCGTTTGACTGACGATGGTGCGGATGGGAGGGACTCCAAAATCTAGAGATCCATTGTGTTAACAACTTTTTAGACACTGTCTCGGCTGACATGTCAGGTATAGGAACTGCTTCCGGCCAACGTGTAAAGCGGTCTACGATTGTTAGACAATACCGCTGTCCCTCACAAAGTGGAAATGCACCAACGATGTCGATGTTAGTGTGAGCGAGCCGCTCTTTCGGTGGCTCGTATTTGGCAGGTGTTGATCGTGTATGACGTTGTATCTTGCAACCTGGGATTGAAAAATATTTAAGTTTCAGCGAAGTATTGTAGTATCCATCTTCTAAAGCATTTCTTTCAGTTTTTTTTTGTACCTCTTTTGAGCGGCTGCGATTTGGGAGTAGTCTGCGATGTTGTTTATCGAGTCGATACGTGAAAGTGCGTCCGCTGAAACGTTTGCTGAGCCAGTCAGGTGACGAATGTCCGTCGTAAATTGGCTTATGAAGTCGAGCTATTTTATTCTGCGCGGTGAGGCCTTTTCGAGCTTTTGTCTGAAAGCAAAAATCAGCGGTCGATGGTCGGTAACAATGTAGCAACCGCGCCCCTCTATCATAAAACGAAAGTGAGCTACAACTTGGTAGATGGCTGTCAACTCGCGATCATATGTAGAGTACTTTTGTTGGGCGCTCGTTATTTTAACGTAGAATACGTTATACGGTAAGGTAGGGGTGTTGATCTTGAGCACAAAATTTTGAGAAAATGTTTGTCATCTTTCACCCACTTTTACTTATATATTAAAACATATTTTAGCAATTTTTATATGTTACTCAGTTTTGGTAATATGTTTTGTTTCGAATTACATTAAAAAAATTATATGTCTATATATAAAAGTTTTATGTAGTTAAGGAAATAAATATTTTAGAGCATGATATATTAGACTTTTTTGTACATGCCGCTGTTGTTGTTGGTTTGTAAATACCGCTATTGTTTTTGTTGTTGTTGTGAAATCAAATGATTTTGGCTTTGCTGTGCTTTGTTTATTTATCGAGCAGCGTGTAAATGTGTGTGTGTGTACATTTCGTTTTGTTGGATCGGTCGGTTGTTAGTTCCTTTGGAGGGGAACATAAAATGAAGGGAGGGGAGCGTGGACACTTGTGTGTGCTTGAAAGTTTACAGATCTTTGCTGTCGTTTGTTTACTTCTGCGAGCAACGTGTAAATGTGTGTGTATGTACATTAATACAAAGGATTGGCGATGTATACGCTCACTATATCAATGGCGTTTTTCTTAAACACATTTCTGTGAATACATTGGGAAGTAGTTGGAAAGCAGCTAATCTATTGTGCTGCCATATCATAGAATTTATTGATAGATTCAAATCATTTATCAAAAATTATATTTAATTCATATATTTTAATTGCAAAATGACTAACCTATTCTACGTCTGACCTATGCGCCCGTGTTATCTAACACAGGCTTGTATTATTATTTTTTATTTATTTTTTTTGTAATGAAATGACAATGGTTGCAGGGTACCATCGATATTTTAATGAAGGGCTGCCCCAACTGCTGTATCAGAAGCGTCTACGAATATCGCGAGTTCGGCGTCAACGGACGAATGCGCTGCAAGGCTACGTTGGCCAGTTCAGATTTGCATCGATCGAGAGCTGCTCCCGCAAGCGGATTCCACACTAAGGGTGTCTGATCATTTTTCTTGTTTCCGAGTATCAGTTGTTGTAGTGTCGTTTGGTATGTGGCTGCGTGTGGCAAGAATTTTCTATAAAAAAGCCAAAAGGTGTGCTGATGGCCGTTTTTGGGACGTCGTTCGGGTGTATCGGCACCTGATGAAAGGCTTTTTGCAAATCTATTTTAGAAAATATGGTCTTACCTTGAAGGTTTGCTGTAAAATCCGTAAGATACGGCAAATGGTACCTATCCGGAAGCGTTTGAGAATTCAAGGCTCGATAGTCGCAGGAAAGCCTCCAAGTCCCATCGCTTTTTTTAACCAGATGCAATGGGCTGGACCAATTGCTGTTAGATGGTTAGCAAATTCCGGTTTGAAGTAGAAAATCAAATTCAGCTTTTGCGGCGCACAGAGGAGTATTTGACCCAAAAAGCTGGCCAAAATTATTAAGCGTGTGTTTTGTTTTAAAAGTTTAACTTTTTTGATAGTTTTAGCTTTAGTTTGATAGAAAAAATTTATTGGCAGGTTATTATTGGGTTAGTGTTATTTTTTAAATTTAAATTTAAATTAAACTAATTAAAAAGTTCAAATTATGATCATGTCATACGTATCTCATTATGGGCGGCATCATCCGTATCAGGAAGAAGTAGTTTAATAGTATCTGATGAAAAAGGCTTTTTATCTTTCGTGTTTTTTGTGTATTGCATCTTAAAAAAGGGTCACTGCTCAAAAATAACCTATTTAGAACATCATTTCCATGTTATCTCTCAAAGTTGCAAAACTCTTATAATAAGAATTCTGCGCAATAAGCCATATATGTATGTGTATTTTTCAAAGTGCATTTTCCCCTTACTTACTTAACAACCTGATAC
The DNA here is from genome assembly GCA_963681545.1 of Germaria angustata. Lineage (NCBI taxonomy): Eukaryota > Metazoa > Arthropoda > Insecta > Diptera > Tachinidae > Germaria > Germaria angustata. Next base: position 7,452,438 of record OY813003.1, on the reverse strand, counting down.
TTGGGTGCATTTTTTATATACCTATACCGTTTTTAAATGTAATTTTGATTTTTACGGTTTTAAATTAGGTATGTAGTACAAAGCTAAAGAGTCCTGGAGACGATCAAGTCTTATATAGACCGCAGGTATACAAAAACAGTTTGATAGGTGTGTATGCGTGTGGTTGGCTTATAATTATGCCTGATATGACAGTTAGTAAATTTGAATTTATGAACTAAGAACCGAATTTTAAGAAATTCATTTTTTAAGGGCGGATAATCCATCACATTGGTACTTGTTAAAAGTGATTTAAATAATATTTCACATCAATAATTCGAAAAACACAAAAGTTTATGACGACAATAAAGTATAAGAAAAAGTGCCTTATGAGCAAAAATAGAAAAAAAGATAAAATTTTCAAAAAATCACCAAAAATAATGGCGCAAACATGCGCAAACTTTTTTTCTTTTTTCTTAAATTAGAGATCTCATATTTTATTGTGGTATATAACATTATTTGTAGAACAGCTAAGCTCACTTTCAAAAAACCTTTCCTTTTTTTTTGGTAAGAATTTATATACATATATGTATGTATAATTTTTTTTATAATTAATATTTTTAAAATAAATATTTGAGATAATTTTTTCTTTTTAAATGCTAAAAATAGCTGCTGATGGAATCATTCAGGTAAAAAAAAAATCAATGTAATACCTCTATTCGTTTAGCCACAAAAAAATATCATATAAATATCTTGAAGTCAAAAAAATTCAATAAAAACGCATGCAATTTTTTCACTTTCCTGACTTTAACAGTGTCCCACAACTACAAATCTTAACTTACAATCTTTTAAATGCACGATATGATGTAGAATTTTGTTTTCTATCGATCTGCGTAATTACTTCTTAGGATTTCATCAAATTAATTTTGCCTATTTGGCCAGCTTTTTGGGTCAAATACTCCTCTGTGCGGCGGCTAGTTTCTCCGGCGAGAGGCGACGTGGTCTACAAGAAACGGGTTGACCTGATGTTTCAATTTTGTGTGTGATTGTAGATTTTGTTTTTGAGCCATATGGCGAGATTTTTGTTATTTCAGGAAATTGTAGGATGATATCGGAAAATGGAGTGTTTTCGTTCGGCTCCGCATAAAACAACAGTAGACTATGGAAACGTTCCCTCCAGATGCTTGTGAGATTCCACTGTCGTTGGGCGCTTCTATTGATCTATCGCTGTGCGACATTTTCTTTGTCAAAAAAACGTGGCGTGATTTACGGTTTTTTCTTTAAAACAAAGATGACGGCGGATGAGTTTTTATCTTTAAAAAATGGCAAACAAAATAGCAGAATTTCATAAGAAATCGCAACTTGTTGGCGTGTTGCTAAAAATTTACACGGGGTCACAAATTTGGTTATGCTAGTTTGGGCTTATTTGTTGGGCGTACAAACCTTATAGAGTAAAAGATATGTTTTTTAAGATAACCAATGTATTAAATTATTTAATATACAAAAATGAGCGTGTGCTATAACGGAGGTATAAACGACGAATGAATTAAGATGTTCTTACAGAGTTGACAGTATAAGCGGTACTCAGTACTTTTTAGTAGTTGGTATCAGCAGCGGTGATGTCACACATAATCCGAAACTGAGAGTTGCGTTTTCCTTTGGACGGAGTTTGCTTGAATTTGGAACGATTTTCCGTCATCCCACTAATTTTGTTTGTAAACAGACCGGTATCGGCTATATATTTCTTCAGTGTTCTCTCCAAACTAGGTTCCGGGGACACATAAGGGATTACAATAGGAAAGTAAGGGAACAAGGATCAACATCAGAATCGAATTTTACTAATCAGATATTTGACAACAAATATACATAAGTACACATTAAAAAAATGGTTAAACATTGCATTTACAACATAAAGAACAACGAGTGAACGTATTAGAAAACATGGAGGTATACAAATATAAACGGAAGAATAATAAGTGAACAGATAAACACTGTATCAAACATAATTTTGGAACCATTAAAACAATTTTACATAAAACGAAACAATACCTCAATGAAAGCCACATGAAGAAAACAAGAGAAGAAGCCAAAAACGAACAATTACGGACTACAACCAGACAACTACACGTCCATGGAATGAAATATGCAATGCGGACATAGTAGTGAAGAGAGAGAGAGATAGAGAGAGACACAAACAGAAATAGCGGCAGGCAAACGATTAACGTCAAGAGAGTAGTATATTTGACGTAGCATTACGGAAAATCATTCCAAGTTGAGTAATTGCTCAAATAAAATTTTAAATGTGTAGAAAATCCAAATATCTAATTTGTTAGTTAATCGATTGATTCAGTAGAGTACGGAGAGAGATACGGTTGTCAACTCTAAAGGTTCCTTCGATCTTTGAATTGCTGTCATATCTTGACTTTAGCACTATGGGGCAAATTATCTCATCACGAAGGGTGTAAGCAGTCAAGTTTAATTTGTCCACTAAGTTCTTCGAAACTACTAACAGGTGATCCAGAGTCTAGCAAACATCGAGTGTAGGACGTTTTACCTCCAATTTTAGCCAAAACGGTAGGGAGAAGTATAACAGTGTTTTGGTGAATGATTTTGGACAACGATGTTGAATTGGATGCGGTAGATGATACAGATTTAGCTCTAGAATCTGGCAGAATGGATTTCTTCAAAGACTTGGATGAACTGGGCTTCGGAGATTCTAATTGTGAATGAGAACTTGGCCGTGGTTGAGGTCCTAACAGATCCTTTGCTAATCGGCGGTTGACATGCAGTAAGATATGGTGGGACTTGCGGCAATGTTTGCATCCATGTCCAGAAAAGCAAATGCCGTGGGAATGTTCATGTGCCAAGCAGTTAGAGCAATATTGGTTTTCATGTACCACACGAATACGATCAGATATAGTCATTTCTAGGAATTTAGGGCAACTTCGAAGAGGATGCAGTTTCTTACATATGCGGCAAGCGTAAGGTTTGCATCGTTCAGATAATTCTTCCGCTATAGATTTGGACTTTTCAGATAATTCAGGCATGAATTCCAGGCGACCGAAAACTCGAATTATTCCTTCTGGATCTAGAAAAGGATTTAAATTTAATAAGGTGATGGACATAGGTATGGAGTTTTTGGATTTTAAGGCTTTATACTCATTTGGATATCCTACCATCTGATTTACAAAGTTCAATAGAATTTTGACAGAAATTGGCCCGATATTGTGGATGTATTCTAAACAAAAATCGATATACATATGACATTACTCGTAATGCCCTAGGAAAGAAGGAAAACCGTTCTAGGATATCTTCGAAGTCAGTAAAGTACGAGAAATATACTTTATCGGTTTTATCTTCGGTACAAGGAATGTTGGATGGATAAAAATTAGGCCACAGAGAGTTTTCTGCCTTCAGCCATTGAGGCTCAAGCCACCAAAACTCATTTTCCCGGAGTTCTTTGGGATCTAGTCCTCTGCTGGCCAAGTCTGCTGGGTTTGTTTCAGAATTGATATGAAACCACCTTGAATAATCGACAATCTGAGTTATCTTCGATACTCGATTTGCCACAAAGGTTTTCCAACTGCTTGCTGGTTTCGCCAAACAAGATAAGACTATGGTAGAATCCGTCCAGCAATAAACGTAATACTTTTCTACGTCCATCCTTGGCAATAAATTTGCTATCATGTTGGCTAGCAGGACTGCGCCGCAAAGTTCTAGTCTTGGAATCGACAGTGTCTTAATGGGAGCGACCTTAGTTTTAGAAGCCATAAGATGTGTAGAAATAGACCCGTTTTTGGAGACTCGTACATAGAGAACCGCTGCGTATGCTTTTTCCGAAGCAACGCAAAATCCATGGAATTGGATTCCGGAGTCTTGGCAATAATCAGTCCATCGAGGAATACGAATGGTATTGATTTCAGAATAACTAGACTGGAAGGATTTCCAATCCTGAAGGGTATCCGGGCTAAGGAGTTCATCCCAACCGGTACCATCTATTCATATTTTTTGCATTAAAATTTTTGCTAATATAATCCATGGAGCCAACCAACCGGCCGGGTCGAACAATTTTGCTATTTGAGATAACACTTCTCTCTTTGTGTACCCAAACTGTTCTGAAAAAGGGTTGGCGGAACAGTAGAAATCATCAGAGGATGCATTCTAATGGATGCCTAGGGTTTTTGCACAGCTAGTATCCTCGAATTTTAGAAAGTTCTCCCGAAGTAGATGTTCTGCAGGAATATCGTGTAAAATGTCTTTGGAATTAGATGTCCACTTTCTCAGAGAAAACCCAGCGGATTTCAATGCTTGAATTAGATCATTTTTTGCCTTTATACAACTCTGCTTTGTATGAGAGCCAGCTAAGGCGTCATCCACATACATAGAATTTCGAATAATTTCACTGGCTACAGGATAAACTGATTTTACGTCATCTGCTAATTGCAATAAATCTGAATGGCGAGGTATGGAGCGCAATCGACCCCAAAAGTAACGGTTTTGAGTTCATATTCGCTAATGGAACTATTTGGATCATTTCTGTACAAAATCCTTTGATACGGAGTGTTTTCGGGATTGACTAGGATCTGCCTATACATCTTCTGAATGTCGCCATTGAAAACGTATTTGAAGAATCGCCACTTCAGAATTAATATGGTCAGATCGTTTTGAAGCACTGGACCTATGTGAAGCACAGAGTTCAAAATTTGACCATTGGATGGTGGAGTTGAAGCATTTAAAACAATGCGGACTTCAGTAGTAGTGCTGTCAGGTTTGATAACCGCATGGTGTGGTAGATAATACGTCTTTCGGTTATCAGAAAGGTTGGAAGATGCTTCAACTTTGAACATGTGACCAAGCTCTTCGTATTCTTGGATCACTTTATCGTAGTCAGATTTCAAGCAAGGATTTCGAATCAATCTAGCTTCGTTTCGAAAATACTGTGCCACTGCACTAGACCTGGATTGACCAATATTGAGAACATCTGGAAATTCTACTTTAAAGGGAAGCGATACTATATACCGACCTTCGGGACTTTTTCTTGTAGAACGAACATATAGATCTTCACAAGCTTGGTCAGATGGAGACATATAGTTCTTCTTGGGAGGATTCTCCACCCCCCAAAATCGAGAAATTTCCTTGTCTAATGAAATTTCGCAGAAATGTGAAAAAATCGTGGAACATCTTTTAGAATTATTGGTAACTGGGCCCGTCAGAATCCATCCGAATATGGTTTCCTGGGCTATTCGCATACATTGTGCCGCGTTCCAGGACATATTATTAAAGGGGAAAAATCGCCTCCAATCAGTATGTCGATCTTTGAACTCGAATTGAACTTAGGATCGACAAGTGGAAGTTTGGGCAGCCCTACAAATAGTGAGTCTGGCATGCTTCGGGATGGTAATTGGCTAGACAGCTGAGGAACTATCAGTGTCGTTACACAAATCTCAATGTCACAATTTAACCTGGAACCTAACACCAAATTACATTGACGATAAACCGTAGCCGAGACAGAATTATTCAAACCGGAAACTCTCGCTTTAGCAGGCTGAGAAGGTAGATTGAAGTGGTTGAATAAACGTTCAGAAATAAAGGTGCCTTCGGACCCAGAATCTATTAAGGCGCGTGCTTGGTATTTCATCCCCAAATGGCAAATATTTATCCAAGCTGTACCTAATAAGACCTCTTTTGAATTGGTAGTAAAACAGGACTGAACTTTATCAGTGATTTCGTTGGTAGTGGACTGTATATTGCATGAAGTGGAAGGAGTAAAAGGATTTGTCCTGGGGTTTAGGTTACTACTACGACATGGTCTTTGAGTAGGCCGCAATGAGGCATCAAACTCCATGTGCAAAGGAGTATTATGTTTCTTTTGACATTTGAAACACCTATGGTTGCTAGTACAATTTCTGACACAAAGAACTTTTGAGAAACAATTCAAGCACAAAGCTTCTCTTTTTATTTCTTCCAGCTGTTGCTGGTAGCCCATTTTTAGAAATTTAGGGCATTTCCGAATAATATGATTTTCCCTTGGACAGAGTTGACACTGTAGACCAGAAATATTAGCCTGAAAGCTGTGAACATTTTTATTTAAGTTAACTTTAGAAGGGCTTATAGCTTTAAGGTCATTTTTCTTAAAACTTTTCACGCCGTGAATGTTGGAAACCGATTTTAAAGTTCTATAACGATTTGTAAGAAATGCATCAAGCTCTGACCATTTAGGAAGAAGAGTTTTATCCTTAAGCCCCTGTTCCCATAATGTGAGTGTATTTTCAGGAAGCTTATTTGTAGAGATGAAAACGAAAATTGGGTCCCAGCTTGAGATATCAATAATGTGGAGTTTTAGTATCGATATGCAGGAGTTCATATCTCTTTGGAGCTGCTTAAGCGCTTTTCCTGTTTCGGAACAAATGTCTTGGAGACTAAAAAGGATTTTTAGCTGAAGATTTACTAAAACTCGCCGGTTTTCAAACCATGAGCATAAATTTTCCCAAGCTAAGTCCAAACGTTGATTGGTACTCTTTTGCACAATTTCTCTGGCTTCACCTTTCGTCTTCTGTTTCAAGTAAAATAATTTCTCGACATTACTTGCCTTGGAATTGTTAACCACTGCAGTAAAAGTGTCGCGGAATGTGGGCCAGGAAGCATAATCACCATGAAAATCTTCTATCTCTATCGGAGGTAAATGAAGGTTATGTGATTCTGAAGAAGTGCGATTTGGTGAGTTGGTGATAGCACTTGGAGAATTACAAAGTGTATCAGAAATTTCGGAAAATTTTATCACACACTGACAATAGGTCTTATATGTGCTCTTGTATTTTTCCTTAAGGGCCTCTATATCTTTTGGTTTGTCTTTTAAATGAGTTTTCTTGTCAACTTCAAACAGGCATGCTTCATATGTGGCTTTAACTCTTATCCAATTCGATTTTAGTTCATTTCGATGAACATCGATTGCATGAGTAGAGGCATGAGCATACAGATTATCATTAAGATCTGTCTCAAACTCCACTATCTCGTCGGCTAAACGAATAAATTGGCTTAAAGACATTTCTAGTTATGGTAAAAAGTCGCTTTGTGAAATGGATTTTAAAGATTTTCCAAAAGCAAGGAAACTTTAAGAAATTCAACGATATTTTTTTCTTTTTTTTAATATTATTACTTTTTTTTAATAATAATTATCAGTACTGACTAGAAAATTTTGTTCATTCAGTTCAAAAAATAGTGAATGAAGGAAATTTACAATTGGAGCACAGAAAGTTAGAAAATTTTCACAGGGAAATACTACATACATTTAGTTTTCTGAGTATGCAATGATTTCACTCATTAGCTTTGCTGAAGTAATAATCAGCTGCTCACGGGAATATAAAAAATAAAGGTACACTGACCTTTACTTGACTGGAACTTGTATTATTATTTATTCCAAACCAATAAATATAGGAAAAATATTGGGATGGTTTTATTTATCTTTGTGTTGTTATTATTATTTTATTTTATATATGGTTTATTTTTTTCTTGTAGATATTGTTTTGTAAAAAAATATGTTGGTTCTTTAGTACTGGAGAATCCTATTATTCGTTTGCTTTCAACAAGAGTTACCGTGTTAGCGCGTTAAATTGCTTGCATCGGTTTTATTATTGTACAGCTTATTAATTATATAAAAATCTGCACATGTGTAGTTATAGCACTCAAGAGGTCTTAATCTTTTACAAAATCGAATTTAAACCGTGCACAATTCTTTGTATAAAATATTTTTTATTTATTTTGCGTAAGTTTAATGTTTATAAAGTTTTCTGTTTATTTTGTAAATTCCACAACGGTAACACTTTCTTAAATGAATAAATGAAGGTACATATATGTTTCCAATATTTTGCAATATATTTGATGAGAATGTAAGGTATTGGATGAAAAGAAAAAACTAAATTTAATTTGAGTAAGAGAAAACCATCACGGGATGGATTGATTTAAAGAGAACAAATTTTACCTTCGACACTCGAAAAAGAGATCTTAGTATTGTATTATAATAGTTCTTGATTTATAATTTTTTTTTGATTTTTTGATTCAACCGTTAATCTCTCATATGATAAATAAAATCGGAGTTTAAGATTTAATTTGACTTTAATTAGTCAAGGTAAGAGAATATAAATGAGAAACGAGGGGATTTAAGCCTGAAAAAGGGAAAATCTCACTCTCATGCATGTATGAACCATAAAGAGAACACAAAAATGGCGCGATCAAATCGAACAAAAGGAGGATACCCTACATCAATAATACAATCTAGCCCGATTCTTTTGATAGGAAATTATTTCAATATAAAATAAAATAAATGCACTCAACTTACAGGTAGAGATCGATGAATGTTGAAAATAATGGATATACGTGACGATGTGGACAACCAATATGGAGTTTCGCCTGGATGTTGTTCCTGGTTCTTTTTCCACTTTTTTTAGGTATTTCCACTTTTAGTTTTGTAATTTTTAGTTTAATATCTTGCTGGACTTCGCTAATATTTTATTTTTTGTAAATTTTTTGTACTGAAATTTTAATTTTGAGTGCTTAAGACTGCATATGTTATAATTATTTGTGTTTGTAATAAGCAGAGTAATAAACGCACAAAATCTTGAACTGTTATTCGAAATGCACTTTGAAGAGAACTGAAAAGCAATCAAAGCAAATTACATGACATACCTTAGTAAAGATGAATATACGTTTTATTTTTGTACATATGTATGTATGTATGTAGATTTATCAGCGTATAGAAATAAATAAAATCCAATAATGAAATCTCAGAGAATTTAATTTATTGATATTCCAATCCGGCTCGAAGGTCCAAATGTTGATTCAGGGAATCTGTTGGAAAGGTTAGGAATATGGAATCAGATTAATTCTCTGAGCCGATGGAACATATAATATTTGGATGACTCCAGATGTATATATGTTGCAATCCCCAATAGGATAATCAGGGCCAATAAAGAAAAAATAAAACAACAACAAAATTAGTTGTGTAGGAAAAATATAATTGGATTTATTTGAAGTATAGAATTACCTCTTTACTCGGCTGATAGATGAACAAGAAGAGAATGAATCAATACTAGAAAACACGGAAACAACCTGTTAGACTTTTTTGACCCTTTGATCGTTACTTTTAGGCATTATTTACAAAAGAGTACGAACAATATTCAGCTATGATATATAAGACAAAGGGAAAACTCTTGTGTAACGCTGTTGATGGCAAATGGAATGTAAGACATTTCGACGTTAACATTATGAAAACAGTTCGTAATAAATTGCGACAACATTTAAAAGTCGTATTCAAAAAAGTATTAACTCTTTACTGTGAAGCATATGACCAAACGTTATGAAGTTTGCACAATAACACTTAAACTGGCCAATTAAAAAAAAAAATTAGAAATATTTTGTGTATGAAAGAAAACGAAAACGTTATATTTTCGAGTAGTTGAATATGTTCAAGTTTGTGCATTAAGAGACATGAAAACAGATTATAACCAATGATTTAAGTCCAAGATAATGATGGTACGGGCATGTTAGTCATTAAAAACACATTGTTTCATTCCAAAAGCCGCCAAAATGAAACTTGAAAAATTGATTTATGAGTTTCAAAATTAATAGTACGATAATATTACCCAAACTATAAAGAGTATATTTTTTTATTCTTGTTTCCTAAAAATTTCTGGGTTGGCTTTTGGAAATAAACAACTAATTTGAAAGATACAAAATTCCACACATGGTATAAAATATGAATATCGGTAATACTTAACGCTTAATTTGTTTTATTCTTCTTTAAAATTTACGTTTAAAGAAAAGTTCCTTTTGTGTAAGAAATTTTTAAATGCTTTTAAAATACATATACATAGAAAACTTACAAATGTTTATGCCATCATATTCCATCGTTTTGTTAGTATCCTGATCCGATTTCAAAGCTGAAATATATGCCCGGATTTGCTGTACGTGGCCTGCATTATGATATCGAAAAAGGTTTGCTTCTTAAATTGGACTCCTTTTTACAAATACAATTGGGTTCGGTATATAGAGGACGTACCAAAGTTCCAGATCAAGATGTATTGCAATTGTATAAAAATCGCATTTTACCAATTGCCTACGTAGAAGGCACATCTAAAAACTATCAGGTGAGGAATATAGTTACGTAGACAGTTCAATAAATTTTTAATTTAAATAATTTAATGTCTATTTCATTTTAAGCCAAATGTCAAATCAAAGATGGTGCAATTGGCCGATTTGTTTTCGGTACCTGAAATGTGTCTATTGTGCAATGTTGCTGAGTATTTTGAGAAAAATCACATCGATTACCACCCTGAAATTCTATTTCATGACATCAAAGCTGCTGTACAAGCTTGTCATCCCATAATGCATCAAATTGTCATGAGGAATGCCGAGGAATATATCGAGAAAAACGAACATTTGCCTAGCTATTTCGAAAGACTGCGAAAAGCGGATAAAAAACTATTTTTAGTTACTAACAGCCCATATTCTTTTGTGTAAGTTTAATTAATTTTTGCAGAAACTTTTTATATATTGTGATTTTAAAGATATAAAAATATGTACGAGGCAGGTAAATAAATCTTTGAACTAAGAATTTCCTGTCTCTTAAATGAAAGGGCAACACTGTTCCGGTCAACAGTCATCTGTCAGTTGACTTCTGTCAAAATTTGAACAAGCTGCGGCGTTTAGTTTGTATTTGATACCCATTGATTTGAGGAAAAAATGGAACAAAGTGAATTTTGTGTATTCATCAAGCATTATTTTTGTGTGGAAAACCAGCATTACTTAGCATACGAAACCGTGCTTGTAGATAGTTGTGCCAACTGTCGTAGGTTTATTGAGAGTTGTGCCAAATTAATTTTTAAATAAAATAACAGAACAGAAGAAAGGCCCTATGCTCCCCAGAAGAGTAAGAGGTACATTCATAAGAAAGGTCTGAACTGTTAGAGAAAAACATTGCGTTCGCTCGGCGGAGAAAAAAGTGCAAGGAGTTTGTTGTGTGGTGTGGTAAATGGAGACAATTGAAAAAAATATATATTGTTATATTCGGGATTTATCCTAGAGGGATGCCAATAAGATCATACCTAAAAGGCTAACTCAATTCGAAGAATATTAACCTCATCAATATTAAAAATAAATACCAATTGGATTGCTATTTACCATATGACTATGACTAAGAAGTACGTGCCTGCAATGATTTTTTCTATCAACTTTGAGTTTGTACTTATATAATATTTTTCAAACGTGGCTGAAAGCAAGTTGTTGTCAGAAGTAGTTAACGCATTGACTATGACTAAATAACATGAGTTCGATCCATGAATTTTTCTGATGTGCATTAGTGTGGCATTGTGCTAGTTGTTGTTGGACTATTTAAGTAATGAATGCATAGCACTGGTCACTGAATAGTACCTGCAGCGATTGATACTCTTCTATGCAAATGTACATTACAGCAGCCTCTTTCGTTGGTAATGTTAGCTGAATCGTCGGCGAAGTAAAACAATAAAATTACTACACATACAGCTTAAGAAGTCAATGCCAAACAAAAAACATAGTTTCTGCAGCTTTTGTAGTCATCATATTCAAGTTTCGACTGGGAGCGAGAGTATCCTTCCTTCGCACCCGAGTGTGGGCTCCATAATTTAGAATGTTGCGGGCTTTTATGATTCTCTAGTTTCTTTTTTGCTGTCACGTATTTTGTAACCATGGTTGTAACCAATGGAACGTCTAGATCTTGGTGAATGTGCGTTTACAAATTTACATATGTGTGGTGCTTGGGAATTGATGTGTGAAATTATTAAGATTATACATACCCGGTTGATAGTTTGAATTTGTGAACCCTCTAATGTTTACATAAAACTTTCGTTTCGCTGATATGACATATGAGAGCTTGATTATTTACGCAAGTTTTGATTTCGATTAAAAGAAATGTGAAGTTATTTTCATTTAATTTGAGAGTTTATGAAACAAGATTTTGTATTTGTAGACTTTTTCAATTTTATTCGCATGCGTTTAATCTTTTGGTGATGTAATTTTGAATTTGGTACAAATACAATATTTTTTATATTATTTTGATTAAACATCATATAATAAACAATAATAACATCATCAACATCAACAACATGCTGGTGAAGTTTATCGAAAATTTTCATTCAATGAAGCTCTGATAAATAAGAGTCATAATCTTGCTCCGCAATGATGCTAAATATAATTAAACCATTTAGCGTACGCAAATACCAAAGAGTATTTAATTGTCGTTTATAAAGAGCCAGACGAGGAGTACAAAAACCATTTGGAATTATGTCAGCACGTTGTGGAGTATTGCGTATCGCGATTAAACTTGATACATTAAAACAGTGCAAATAACTCTGGCGTGTCGCGTATTGCATAAATATTTTATCAGTCGAAACAGTTCTGTTTATTTTAAAGCAAATCTTGTTGACTGCTATACTGAAGACGGCGCTCTTATTCCTCGTGAATGGCGCAGTGACGATTCTGGGCAGTGTGTTCAGAATCTTCAAAAGCATTGTTCCCATATTGCACAAGGAACTTGTGTTTTGATTTGGCTAGTTTGCCAATCAGATGAATTGAATTACCAAGAGCCGATTTGCCTTGGTCGTTTGGATTGTTTTCAAGGTGAATCACCAAGAAAACAGTTAATTCAACTCGAGCATTTGAAACCCGGTTGATGCGGAGAAAATGGAAAGAAATAGTCGATTTAATTGTTTGATTACTTCTCTCAATGTTTATTAAAAATTCATTGGCTTAAATACTAAATTAATGCTAATTTGCGATTTATGGTAGAATACATTTTTTTTTTACATTTAGTTATTTTGCTGAAGTTCATTGCATTCACATTGTATAAAGAAAAGCAATGAACTCAGGTAATAAATAAAATTATGCTGAATTTGGATTTTGACTGAAGCGATCAAATTCTGTTGAAGTTCATTGCATTCACATTTGCAGTCTGTCATTCTTACATACAGAAAGCAATGAACTCAGACAGCAAATGAAATTATGCTGACTTTGGATATTAACTCAACGATCGAATTCTGCTCACAATTTCATGCAAAATTATGTACATACACATGTATAAATGTGCATGTGCATTCAATGTGAAAGTTTGAACATACACCCGGCCGTTGAGCTATGATCAACTAAGAGGAAATTGCTGATTTGACAGAATCGAGTCGCTTCAGTGTTATCCGTAAGTTCCAAACAGAATGACTTTACTTGCTAATGAAACACGTTCGCTTAACATTTAGGAACAAAAAAAAAAATTAATAATAGAAGACAGTACAAATTGCGAGTACATAAAAATGCATTGAATAATGATTGATAAATTGTGCATTCTTTCAGATTGCTTCGGAATCTTCCTTACGTAACCGTAGTAATAAACTCGGACGGTGTGACGTGTTGACGGACAGCTGGACAAGGTTGTTGACTTGGTTGCACCTTTCGACACTGTATTTTTCTGTAGATAATTATTATGATGATCACAATTGTTAAAAGAAGCGCAGAGTATGCCACAGGATTTGCGATGGTAGCTCCGTTAGCACCTGTTGATGTAACTTATTTTGAACATCAGAAATGTTTTGGAGATGATCGGAGTAGTGGTTTATATGGAAGTCTTGAAACAGCGTGCGCATTTGTTTTGGATGTGCAATGTCGCTTATGTTAGCACTAATTGTATACGATGACTTCAGTGATGATGAGTATGTTTTATGACCTTGAATTGTAATTGTCTTGTGCTTAAGTGTGCAATCTGGACCTATTTTGATGAGCCCAGACCCTTTTAGCGTGAGTTGTGAATGGTCTTGTCTACATACTGCTGTCATTCGAATAGGATGCTTCAATGTGTACATCCATTGATTATTGTGCTCCATTTGTGTGAACGATGGGTTGTTTGTAAGAGATACAAAATTACAGCTAGTGCGTGAATTGTTGTTGAAAAGTGACATTTCGCACCAACAGTTGTCAGCGTCTGCATCAAATGTAGATTGTATGTTCGGGCACAGAAACTCGTCTTCCCTTATCGTTGTACATGACCTCCACTGTTTTTCAGTTAACATGAAATAGTGATCCCTGTGGTTATTGATTGCTAACAGGTCACTGCACGGTTTTATTGCAATCAGTGTGTTGTTTATCAGGACTGGAATAGGATGTGGTCTATAGAGGCAGAAAATTTCTGGATTACATAATGGAATAGCTATGTGAAAGATGACATGATTTTCTGTTACTCCACCCTTCACAGTCATGAGGCTATAAAGTTGCATGAGGTTATCTTGGTTTACTGGTAACTGTAGAGATGCAGGGAGGTGATTTCCCACTTGTATTAGTTCAGATTGGAGTTGTAAGGGTGATAACAATATTGGACTGATTTTTCCATGATGCGAGTCGGACAGTGATGAAACTATTGCTGATTGTATTCGATGTAGTCTGGAAGATATCACAGAAAGCTGAACCGATAGTGATATAAAGATATTAAATAGCTTAGTTTGATAGTTTTCTTCTTCTTCCTCGTGTATCCTTGATATGATTTCGGTTAGTTGGATGTCCAGGCTGTCAAACTTTTCCTTTATTTTAAGCTCGTCTTGTTTGAATATATTGAGTGTTGCGTCAATAAGAGATGTTTGATTTTTTAAAAGCTCCCTTAGGTTGGTTTCATCTGCCTTAATGTAATCGATGGTATTGGACATTTGTTCTGCATAGGTTGAGTCGAGAACTCCAAATAGTGAATTGGCAACGTTTCCGATGATATTGATCGCACCACGCTTAACTCTCTTTTCTTTTAACAGAATATTTTCGTCCTTCAGATCTAGTAAGCCGAATTCAATAGTCCGTAGCACACTTAGGCAGTTTGACTTTTGCTTTATAATGTTGCATAAATGTTGCAGTGTTGATGTTCCATTTGTGAGGGCAGCCATCTCTGTCCAATATGACTGTAGTTCATAGTAGGCTATGATATTCCATGCCGATTCCTTCAAAATGTAAGCCAATGTTGGAGTCAAATTCTTTATGCTCAATTTTATTCGCTAAAATAAGGGGAAGAGCAACCAGTGACATCAATATTGTCGTCATAGCATTGGCTGCTGACATCCTTCTACTTCTCTTAGTCGGCATTTCATCGGTTGACAATGAAGGTTGCTGTCTCTGACTCTCTTTTGCATGATTATCATTTGACGTCATCGACAATTGTTGAATTGGTTGATCCTGGAACTCGTTGCTTTCATCGTCAGATGTAGGAAGTGGTGCCAGATAACGAATCGCGCGTTTAAATACACCCGAAGCTGTTTTGACATCTGCAACTCTGACGATATCGTCGCTTCCCTTGTAGGTTTTAATTACACGTCCCAAAGGCCATTTCATAACCGGGGTATTATTTTCTTTGAGTATGACGATGGCTCCAGGCTTAAGAGTTTCTGATTGCTTTTGCCATTTGTTACGATATTGTAATTCATTCAGGTAATCTCGCGACCATCTATTCCAGAATTCGTGTTTGAGACGAGATACCAAATTCCATCTTGTCGCCAGCTTGACGTTGTTTCACTTGGCTTGCGCATCGATTTGGGCAGTGAGAGGCTCTCCAATAAGGAAATGCCCTGGAGTCAAGGCACCGATGTCGTTTGGGTCGTTTGATAGCGGTGAAATTGGTCTGGAGTTAAGAATAGCTTCGACTTCGATGACTAAGGTTTCGAGTTCTTCATAAGTCAACGACGCGTTACCTACACTTCTGACTAAGAGATGTTTGGTAGATTTTACCGCCGCCTCCCATAGTCCGCCAAAGTGTGGTGATCTTGGCGGTATAAAATTGAATTGTATGCCCCTTTTTCCACAGGCGCTTGTAATTGCTTCTTGTGCTTCTGATGTGTAGATTATGGATGCCAGTTCGGGTAGTTTATTTTTCGCTCCAACGAAATTCGTTGCGTTATCGCAATACAAATTTTGGCAGTGTCCACGGCGGCTGATAAATCTCTTGAGAGCACCTATGAATGCCTCTGTGATGAGATCGCTCACTAGCTCCAGATGAACAGCCTTTGTTGCGAAACAACAAAATACTGCAATATAAGCCTTGTGCGGCCTTTTCCCTCTCAGTTTGTAGTGAACTTCAAGTGGACCACAGTAGTCGACTCCAACATTTACGAATGGCCGAGCTGGTAATACTCGTGTTGCAGGCAGATCTCCCATTATATGGTCAAACATTTTTGGTTTAGCCCTGCTACATATTGTACAGCGATGAACTGTAGCACGAGCCATAGTTTTTCCTTTTACTGGCCAGTAGCGTTGTCGGATGATGCCTAGGAGCGTTTGCGATCCGCAGTGTTTGTTGTCTTTATGAACCATTTCGAAGATTAATTTTGAAATGGGATCATTATATGGAATGACAAGTTGATGCTTCGAGTCATATGCCAATGAGGATGCCTCAAGCCTGCCTCCAACACGAATTAAACCATTTCGATCTAGAAAAGGAGACAGGTTGCACAAGCTGCTTGTTTTTTGAACTTCGTTGTATTTTTTTAAATGTAGAATTTCATCCTTGAAATCTGCTGCTTGCATTTGCTTAATGATCGGAATTAGGGCTTGATCCAGCTCAGTTGTTGTTAATGTTCTGTTAGGCTGTCGATTGTCCTTTCGGCATCTGGTGTGAGTAATAAAACGCATGACGTACCCAATTATTCGCTGTAATCGGAAGAACGAATTTTTGTGGTTGATCTTGTAGATGAAATCCTGTCCGTCTATTACTGCCACATATGATTCTACTGATTTTCTTTTTCTTTCTAAAGTGGTCGGAATGCTCAGGCTTGGATTAAATTTCAATGGACAGATCAGCTCAGATCTAATTTTTGTAGCTAAATGCGCTCCTAACACCGCTGCACATAGCTCCAATTTCGGTATTGTTTGCCTTTTGAGTGGAGCTACACGGGATTTAGCACAAAGGAGTCGATTCATAATGGTCCCGTTTTTGAACACTGACCGTATGTAGGCTGCTGCTCCATACGCCTTTTCTGACGCATCCGTAAAAATATGTAGTTGGACTGAAGCTGGGATTTCTCCCTTAAAGATGTGTCTCGATATTTCCAAGGTTTTTAGCTCATTTAGATCGGTGCGAAAAGAACTCCATTTGGTATGTAACGATTGAGGTAGAGATTGATCCCAATCTAATTTCAATTCCCATAATTCTTGGATGAACATCTTGGCTATCACCACAATTGGAGAGAGGATTCCCAGTGGGTCGAAAAGTCTCGCAAGATCTGATGTGACTGTACGTTTGGTGATTTTGCTAATTGCCTCGATGTTAACTTTAACACAAAGCTTGTCCTCCTTCGGCAGCCAGATGAGTCCTAATGTTATTATAGAGTCAGCATTTACGCTTTCAAAGTCCAAATTTACTTCCAGATCACCTTGTGGTATGTTTTGGAGTAACTGTGGATGATTTGCAGACCACTTGCGAAGATTAAAACCACTTTCTTTCATCATTTGTGTTAGTTGATTTTGCAAATCTATTGCAGTCACCAAACTATCTGCTCCACCAAGCCCATCATCAACGTAAAAATTCTCTTGCAGAAATTTCGAGGCAAGAGGGTAACGAACAGTGTTTTCTTTAGCGAGTTGTTGCAGACATTTAGTTGTTAAATACGGAGCAGCGCGTGTACCATATGTAACTGTGTTAGGTTATAGGTTTTGTGGTGTCCTTTCTCCAAATAATGAGCTGAAAGTGACGATCTTCAGGAGAAACTAGGACTTGCCTATACATTTTTTCGACATCAGCAGTGAAAACGAATCTTGGTAATCGAAACCTCAACAGGATGGAGAATAATTCGCACTGAGGGTCCTGTGTACATTAGGTCATTCAAAGACTGCCCTGATGATGTTTTGCAAGACGCATCAAATACTACACGAAGCTTAGTGGTTGAACTTTCAGGCCTCAGTATGCAGTGGTATGGTATGAAATAGTTTGGTGTGAGGATTTCATTTGCTGATATTTTTGTCATGTGTCCCATCGATTCATATTCGTTCATGAATTTTGTGTATTGTGCCTTCAATTCGGGATTTTTCTGTAGCCGGCGTTCGAGGGCGAGAAATCTGTTAAGTGCAATTCCATGTGAGTCTCCAAGAGCAGCAGGACTTTGATGAAAGGGTATCTTCACTATGAATCGGTTTTGATCGTTCTTGGTCGTATGTTGTGCAAAGTGTTCTTCGCATTGTTTATCTGCTATCGAGAGAGGTTTGTCGTTTGATTTAATTTCGTCCAATTCCCACAGTCGGGCGATAGACGTTTCGAGGGCTTCATCCGTAGTACAGATTCCACATGAAATATCCGTTGGACAATCTTCATTTATTTTTCCTGACACTATCCAGCCGAATACCGTGTTTTGTAAGATCGGCAGTTGATCGGATGATTTTATTTGTCCGATTGCCAGCAGTTGATGATAGTGCTCTGCACCCAATAATATGTCGATTTTTTCTGGGCGGTTGAAGCCTGGGTCGGCCAATGTTAGGTTTTTTGGCAGCGACCACCCTTCAGTGTTGATAAATCGTGACGGTTGTTGTGAAATAATGCGAGGAAGAACATATGCCTCAAACCGTGTTGTGAAATTGTTAATACGAGAGGTCAAGGCTACATTTACTCTGTGGTGTATATTTGTGTTAGTAGCTCCAATACCATTGATGTTTAACGATGAAGGCTGCATTGAAATACCCAGTCGTTTTACTAAACGTTCAGTGATGAAATTTGCTTGGGATCCGGAGTCAAGGAGGGCGCGGCATTCAACTTCTGTTGTATCAGTTTTTACCTTAACTACTGCTGTGCTGAGTAAAACATATGAGTCCGCGAACTGGGTTTTGGCTGTAGTTAGCGAAGTGACTTGCGATTTATCATTTGCAGGAAGAGTGATTGTCGCCGATGATGTCAGGTGGGAGCTGTTTTTATTGACTGTTTCACTCGTTGGTCCTTCCTTTGGTGGATGATCCCTTTTTTCCAAATGCAGTAGTGAATTGTGTTTTTTGTTGCATTTGGCGCATGACCTTAAGGTACAGTATTTGGCTGCATGACCTGATTTTAAGCAGTTCACGCATAATTTCTGTTTCTGTACATAATTCAGGCGTTGTGGTGGTGTTAGTTGTTGGAAATGTGGACATCGGTACAGTTGATGCGAGCCATTTTTGCACAGACTGCATGCCTTTTTGGATTGTTTTGATGAAGCAGCAGATGCACACACCTTTGAAGGTGGTTTTTCCTTTTGTCCCATCGCTTCCATGGACTGAAAGCGTGTTTCAAGAAAGCCCAAAAATTCTTTCACTTGCTGGAGCTCCTTTGGATTTGTGATCGATCTCTCGTATAGAACATGGGTGCTACGATCCAACTTTTTGGTAAGTAAATGCAGCAGAATTGGATCCCAGGAGGTTGTGTCGATCCCGATGTTTTGTAATGCGTGTAAGCACTCCTGAGTCATGCTGGTGTTTGATGCCTGCTGCTGATGATCCGCCAGACGGTTGATCGAGTAGCTGCTGGATTATTGATGCAACAAGAACTCGCCGATTGTTGTATCGCTCTTGTAAAAGCGTCCAGGCTGTTGCGTAGTTTTCAGCAGTAGCCGAGAGGTGGCTGATCAATTTTTCAGCTTCTCCTCCTAAATTTGACTTCAAATACCACATTTTTTGTACTGGCGAAAGCTGTTGTTTGTCTATTAATTCTGAAAATAGATCAAAAAACGCTTGCCATTTTAAGTACTCGCCGTTAAACTTCGGTATTATAATCTTTGGTAGTGGTAGGACATTATTCTGACCATATGCAAAGCTTTGTGGCGCTGATGACGTCAATGCGAAATTGTTCATGGTCAGCCTTTCAAGATTTTCGTATGACTCCATGTCGTATCCTTCTGGCAGAGGATCTTGACAGGACTCCCATATTGTGAAATGCAGATCTTGTATCTGTTCCCAAAGTTTTTCTTTGAGCTTCATATTCTCAGTTGTTGGATTTATGCTGAGTATCCTCCTTAAAGACGCTATCATTGCATTTTGTCTTCGAATTAAGGAGCTTGTTGCAAATGTAGACGATTGCGTTGTTGTGCCAGTAACTGTAGGAGGATCTTGACAGGACATTTTCTCAAAATTTCTTCAAGGAAGGAGAATTATCTTTTCAATACAAACATATCTAGGGAACCAGCCTTCCAGCTGCTATAAGTATGCCGAATTCAAATCTGTTTTTATACTTTTAAAATAAACCAGTATCAACAAAAAAGATTTAAAATATATATTAAGATATTTACTTTGCATGGGCGTGGCGCTACCCACTTTGCTAATTGTTCAAGATATATTTTTATTTTATTTTCTTACAATATGTAATTATGTTATTTACTTCACATTTAAAGTAATTGCATAATAATACGATTTACTTTAGTGTCTTATTACAAACTATGTATGTACATATGTACATAACAATGTCACATTTATAAAATAAATAGCCAGTGTATTTATGATAATCAAAGTAAACGCATTTAGTCTTCTTCTTGGACATTTTTTGGTGACCCCGACGTGATACGTGAAAAAAATTTAAAGTGTTTTGGTCTATATTACTGCTCTTGATATAACATAAATACAAAATCTATTTAATTTGTGTATTGTTTTATGCAAATCATCGCAATTTGTTAAGAAAGAGTTTTTAAAATAAGAGCCAGACTGTAAAGATTAGAAGCCATCTTTGATATCTTTCATTCGTTGAATATTGAGATGAGAGCACATAGTGACAGTGTACGAGACCGCGCTGCCGACTTGGAGGATTTTTAAAACAGATATTTCCGAATGAAGACAAGGTATTGTGAAATAATAGACGCCATATCGCATTCTACAAATATTGCAGGTTAGCACCTAAACTCTGCAACTGTTGAACAACGTGTCATGCAGGAGCTACTGGAATCACAAACGGCTTCTTTGGAGAACATTCCATAGGCAATAGGTTAGGTTAGGTTAGGTTGATTGGAGGGGTGTGATAGCCCATGTCATACGACATACACTTAAGCCAGTGAAGGCTTGTTGTGCGCTCCCTTTTTTTATCAAACACAAACTGCCAGAGTTCTACGGCAGGATTCGAACCTGGGACCTTCGCACTACGAGTCTAGTACACTACCTACTAGTCTGCGAAGGTCAGCAATAACTCTGAACTTAGATCACTTTTTGATTTGTTTAAAGGTTACGTACATAACAACTATTCGTGAACTGTCTCGCAGTAGTTTCAATACCTGACCGGGTTATAAAAAGGTGAGCCTGTCAAGCTTATTCATCATCTTGCAGTATCCGATCAAAACCATTCTGAAGCAATAAAAAAATTTAAAATATAACAACCCTTCTATGGTTATTGACTCATTAATTGAAACATTTTTATTGATACCCAAAGGTAATAGTCCCCGGGCTCAAAAAACGTCTTAAATGTTGCAGATAAAGTTATTTGAGGCCTACGATCAAACGGCTTTAAAGCAGAGAAACGGGATCCGTGGCTGATACATCTTTTGCTAAAAAAAAGTTATAGAAACTATTACAAAGTTTGGACTGAATATTGCAACAAAACTACATTCCCTACATTGTAAAGTTTTATAAATTTTATAAATGAACGCTGTGACGCCTTGGAGCGTGTGCCTACTTCAGATGAATTTACTAGGTATGTTACAATTGAAAGGTAAGTCGGTGCAGCAGAATCATCAGCGTGCTCACAGAATCATCATCTTGCACAGTGTCTAACATTTAGTAGAATGGCCGGGCCGAGTCGTGTTGAGTTTGTTAACGAAAAGCGGTTATATTTCAATTGCTTAAAGCCCGGTCATGTGGTACAAAGTTCCCCCTTAAAACACGAATGTGAGTCCTGTAAAGCCCACAGTCACCCTTATATTTATTTAGATATAAATTTAAAGTTGGTACTAGCAAATACTGTTAAAAGTGCAGTAAGTAATTTGCCCAAAGAATTAAAAGAGTCCATCGAATCACCTCCTAACGTCGAAACTGTCGCAGAAGCTTCGATGTCGTCTAGTACAACTCATACGTCTATAAATCATTCCTTAAAAATTAACAACTTGAATATGATTTTGCCTTCTGTTGGTTCAAAGTAGAATATTTGGGTACGTCCTGTGCGGAGGTTGCATGCATACAAATACTATTAGCGCCACGTGAGCACTCAAGACCCATCTGATGCTGATTTAATCCAAACATTGAAATTTTTTTGGCAGATTAAAAGTGTGTTCCAATTTACTACTCTTTGTTATTAGTATTCTATAGACTGAAATCTGTGGAAAGGTATTTTAAATTGAATCCAGATTTAAAACGAGGCTATATAGAATTTATGAATGAGTACATGGTACTAGGTCACTTCAAACTTGCTTCTCAAGATAAACTAAATTGCGTAGTTTAAATAACTAAAAAACTTACAGTAGTTTTTGATGGCTCAATCAAAGCCTCTAATGGCAAGTCACTAAATGTAAATTTTTTAAAATTTCCGACATTGAGTGTAGTTTTGAGCTATCGTTGTAAAATATATTGCTCTTCTGATATCAACAAATGTTTAGAATGATCAATGTACAAGAGTGTGATCATGACTTTCAGCGCAATCCTATGACTTGAGTCTCTAACTGACGAAGTACGCCATTATTAACTAAATACTGCGACTTATTGTACCCGGCACGCTCCATACGTTTAAATTCGAACGCACTTGCAACAAATATTGACTGTTTTTTTAAGGAAAATCAATATCGTCTTCATATTAAAAGAAATCTACTTTCAGAGATATCGAAATTGTTTATCCTCTTGGCTAGATTTCACCAGCAATTGTAGCTGTGAAAATAACAATTCAGCAACTGTGTCTGTCTAAACTCGACTGGGACGAAATGTTGCCGAACTTACTCTGAATGAAGTCAATCTACTATTTTCAGAATTTTATATGCTCAATATGGTTAATATACCCCGATTGATTTATTCCGCACAAAACCAAATATACTTCTGTGATAGCATAGCTTACGCAGCAGTTGTATATTGCCGTTAAGCCTCAGCAGACAGACAAGTGTCTAAAAATATCGTTCTCTAAAACTAAAGTAGCTCCAATCGCATTGCTATCCCTAGGCTGGAACTCTGTTGTCCCAGTTACTAGAAAATTTGGTGTCTGTCATTGATTTGAATCTAAGCAAGGTAGTATGTTGGTCTGGTAGCAAAACAGTCCTAGCGTGACTCCATCCACATCCTTCGATATGGAAGACGAGAATCTTCCACGGGTAAACTGGTGATATTTACCCAGCAAACATAATTCTGCTGATGAAAGCGCTGCAGTAAGATCAAGTATCTTAATAAACTATGATTTGTAGTTCAATGATTTGTGGCTTATCCAAAATGAGAATAACTAGCCACACTGGCAGGATAACCAATATAATACGGCTGAAGAAATTCGTCCAATTCATATGATTTTAGTTGCAACAATAAACACTTTAGATCAAACTAAAACTATAGATGAACAAATTTCTCGTGGGCCGAAATTAGTTAGGATACTCTCCTATTGATGTAAGATTTATACATATGTGTATTAATTTAAAAAATTTAATTGTTCAGAGTTGAAGAGATTAATGATGCTGAAATTTAAAAATTCTATCAAAGAATTCACTTCTCAGAAGTTATATAAAACACTACCATAACCAACAAACGACTGAAATGACTTTCACCATCCTGGGATTCAAATGAGGTACTACGTGTTGTGTACGATTTACATTTAAAAATCTACATGGCGGAGTCACCGTATTATACTCTACGTTGCGGCAAAAATACTGGATCATTGGTGAAAATTTTAAAATTATACCACAACTGTGTGGGTTTTGTAGACACTACAATGTAGTTACTTAAGAGCAGCTTATGGGCACCTTGCTAAGTTTCGCTGGTCCTATTATCTATAGGCAACATAGTGGACGTGAGGCCCCAATAGTCAAATCATATGTGTCATTATTCAGCTGCCTAGTTACCAAGGCTGCACATCTTGGGCAACAGTTGTTTGTTCTTACAAAATCTTTGCAAGAGCTAATAATTTTTTGCCAAATAAGGGTAAATGTTTGCCACACTGTTCACATCAGGAACATTTTTGTTTGGAAGCATATAATTTTGGTTACCATAAATCAACTGTTTTGTTGTTTTTACCTCAAAAATATTATATTTGAAGTATTTGTCGTTTTTCTTCAAATGTTTCCTTATTGCGACCGTGCATTTAGACGTAACTTGAAGAAGTTATTTAATATTTCTTTTTTGAAATTTTGTTTTTCCTATATAGATCTCGTGGTATGACGTTATTAGCTGGGAAAAATTGGCGCGAATATTTTGATGTCATAATTGTCCAGGCTCGAAAGCCAAAGTTTTTTACTGATGAATCTCGTCCAATACGCTTGTACGATGAAAGAAACGACAGCCATGTTTGGGACAGAGTGTCGAAATTGGAAAAAGGACAAATTTACTATGAGGTAAAATTTTTATTGATGTTTATACTAGAGTTAATGTCGACGTCGCTGACGGCGTCTTAACGCCGAAATTGTGATGTTCTACGCAAAATTTCATTTTGCTGTTAATGTAAACGTCGTCGACGACGTTAACACATCTGCTTACTACTGCATTGAATAAGCAGAGAACACTCTTTTGACTTTTTCTCCGCATATACTTATCTCCCACCTTTTCCACTCTCAGGCTTTCTCACCTCTCAACGCCCAAAAAGTTGAAACAGATTGAACTTTTTCTGCGTCAAATTTCTTACGTCGTTGAGATTAACTGCTCTCATATAATTTCATACGATTCAACTTTTTTTGACATTTGACGCCGTCGACGACGTCGACATTAGCATTAGTTATTACAGATAAATATTTTACTTTTTGCAGGGTACTGTAAAACAATTGCAAGATTTAACTGGTTGGTGTGGCCATTGTGTGCTATATTTTGGGGATCACCCTTACAGTGATTTGGCTGATGTTACATTAGAACATGGATGGCGAACAGGGGCAATTATTAGTGAATTATCAGTAAGTTATAGCTTTATCCTCATTAACCTTAACGTTGCATAATAAGTAGTATATTTATGGAGTTTCAGTGTAGAATCAGTGCATATTTTGTGGATAAACATTTTCCATCCCTGGATGTTTGTTTGACATTTCTAAACATATTAAAGGTGAATTCACCTATTCGCTCTGACCGAAATTTTTGTTGTGAGACAATTTTAGTTTACTGAGAGTTTGTTCACAAAAGATTCACACACATCGAACAAATATTCTGCAGAAACAAAGCTACCATATGGAACAAATGATGTGTGTTACTTTAACAAGCAGCCAGTACAGTGGCAGATGATTGCAATTTGGTGTGTTCTAAATTAAACAAATTTTTATAAAATTAAAAAATATACAAATGAATAAAAGTCGAGTGCATGTCCTAATAGCTATTTTGTTAAATAAATAAAAAAATTTACAAATATACTCTGTATATTATTATAAATACATATGTACATATAATGTGATGTGGCAGCTCATTTCAATATTGCATAAAAATGCATATATCTGGCAGCACAGTTTAATTCGTTCGGGACGATAATTAAAATTAAACCAATTCAAGCAAAAATTGTTCCACATTAAATTTACTCTCTTTCTCTCTCTCTCAAACTACATATAAAAAAGCGTTCGTAACTTTCAGAACGAATGGTGAATTCACCTTAAGAGGACTTGGAAAATTATGAATAATTTTCTTAATAGGTGTACTACTTAATTGTATGGAATTTTTTAGACAAGTTCCACATCCCTGCAATAATTAAAATAATTAAAACTCGGCTGAAATAACCATTTTATATTTTAAACTTTTATTTTATTATTCTACAAAAAACCAACTAAAACTTTGTTGGGTTAAGTCTTGAATAATGCTGTTCAAACTTTCACATTGAATTCCATGTACATTTATACATGTGTATGTACATAAGTTTGCATGAAATTGTGAGCAGAATTCGATCGCTTTAGTCATTATCCAAAGTCAGCATGATTTCATTTGCTGTCTGAGTTCATTGCTTTCTTTATGTAAGAATGACAGACTGCAAATGTGAATGCAATGAACTTCAACCGAATTTGATCGCTTCAGTCAATATCCAAAATCAGCATAATTTTATTTACTACCTAAGTTCATTGCTTTCCTTTATGTAATGTGAATGCAATGAACTTCAGCAAAATAACTAAATGTAAAAACATGAATTATACCATAAATTGCAAATAAGCACTAAATTAATATTTAAGCCAATGAATTTTAATAAACTTTGAAAGAAGTAATCAAGCAATTAAATCGACTATTTCTTTCCAATTTCTCCGTATCAACCGGGTTTCAAGTGCTCGAATTGAATTAACTGTTTTCTTGGTGATTCGCCTCGAAACAATCCCAACGACCAAGGTGAATCCGCTCTTGGTAATCTATTACATCTGATTGGCAAACTAGCCAAAACAAAAAAAAAAAAAAAACAAATGCAATGTACAACCTTTGAATCTTCGGTAAATACTCCCGTAAAAAGTGAAACACTGTGTCTTTAATTCAGTTATAAAAATTCATTTTATTACAAGTGTAAAATATGTAAGAACTTGTTCGACGTTCTAAAAAGGAATGAAAGTTCTCGATATGTAAAAGAAACCTTTTTGGCGCAGAATTTTTACAATTAGTAAAAAATAGAATTAATTACAGCGTTGATTACTTGGGATTGAACTATAGTTGCATCATTACTCAACAATCTTCCCCTCAAGCGAAATGCATAAAAAATTCAATTTTAAAAGATGGCAACCATTTATGTGCTTTTGCTTCGCCAAATCCTTTTTCAAAATATCAGCAGCATTCTCATCATAACTAACGTATTTTATATCAATTACCTTCCCCTCGTAATGATAACGGATCTCGATATGCTTACTTTTCTTCTGAACAGTTGGATTCTTCACCATTGTCACATATTGTAAAAGTAGGACTATTAACATACTGTTCAAATCCCATTTCATGTAAAAGACCACGAAGAAAGTCAACTTCCTTTGTTCCCTGACATAGAGCAATATATTCGGCATCAATGGTACTAAGGGCTACAACAGGTTCTTTACGGGACTCCCAAGCGGCGGGACCACCATAAGCACCACATGACCGGAATAAGATTTTCGACCATATGTGTCGCTACCCCAGTCAGAATCTGTAAAGCATAAAAATTGTTCCACATTAGAAGAAAATGTAATTTTACCCACTAGGTTCTTCCTAAGATATCTTAGTACGTATTTCGCAGTTTGAAAGTGCTCTTTATGAGGACGTGAGTTAAACTGGAATAACTTCGATACCACATGAATTAAGTCAGTTCTGGTAATCACGGCCAAGTACATTAAAGCCCAAATCAAACTTTGATAGTTCTTTGTGTCCACATTTTCATAGTTTTCTTTACATTTAGTAAGAATAGTTCCATTTCCCCAAGGACCATTGTTTCAGTCCTTCTTCCGTATATTTCTTTTGATGTATAGATATATCACTCCGGAGACCATCACGTACAATTTCCATGCCAAGATAAAATGATATAGAACCACGTGTAGAGGCTACACATTTGTCAAATTTGTTATTCGAGATATTCTTCAAAATAGCTAGGTATATGCCTGCATTTCATTGGCGCTAACCACATCATCAGTACCCCTTTAGCCAAATCATGACTGAAAAGCATTCAAGTTCGTATACTTATGCCAAATACTACAAATACTATTTGAGAATCTAAACAGAACTCAATCATATTTCCCTATTTGTAATCATATACCTAGCTAAACCAACAACAAACAATAAAATATTAAATGGCTACACATTTGTTTAAATTTCCAAAAATAATTTTCATCTCCGCTTCACTAGAACACGCTACTAACATGTTTTCAACATATAAGGCAGCTATAGGCAGTTATAGTTATATTATGTTTATCTCTTTTTATATATACACAAGTGTCAGATTTAAATCTTAGAAATCCCATTTCTATTAATATATAATTTATTCTTTTGTTCCATTCACGTCCGACTTGTTTAATTTACATACATTGTTTGGACACTGTTTCCTTTCAAACATTGTGGGTTGAGTCATATATACCTCCTCTTTTAAATTAGCATTCAAGTATGCTGCCACTATATCAACATTTTTTTTCACGCTTATATTTATTTATTGTATCTTCAAAACTGAACTAACAATAAGTATTCAAATCTTAAATATATATATTGTAGTGCATCTATACTAAGTTAAGGCACTGTAGCAATGTAAGAATTTTATTTACTCTAACATATTGAACTTGAAATTTAATTCACTTTGTTTACGAGAAGTATTTTTAAGAATTTCATTGTTAAAGCCTAACAGTTAAAATTATGAATTTGTTTTTGTGTTTGGTCAGCATAAATGAGCATTAAACTTTTTGTAGTGGATTGTTGGCATTGGGAATGTTGTAATATGATTTTTGTATTGAATATTTTTAATAAATTATTTTCCTGCGCCATCAAGTTCTGGTAACTAAAAAAAAAGAATTTGTCAAAATTGCAAATTCCCGTGAGAACGCCAAATTCCCTATTGATTTGTTGTTGTGCCACATTAGTGCTAAACAAGGAATAAATTAGTATATAAGTTGGAAGTTTTAAAAAATAAAATCAGAAATTATTGAACAGCTTGAATAAAAAAGCTTCTCTTAATTTCTCATTTGAAATCGGCACTGTTGGGTGCTGAAGGAAAACGGCTGCAGAGCTTAGTAAATACTGAAAACAATCCTTTTTCCCTTTAAACATAAATTCATTACAATATATAATTATTAGGCCCAACCAGTGTCGGACATAAACTTAGTGATAATAATTAATAATACATAAATGTCATGTTAAGCACAAAAAATATTTTCAAAGAATTTCATCTGGAGAGTTGCGTATAAATGCCGTAATATCCCTCTTTATTAAGCGGATGTGTCCAGTAAAGTTCAAGATGTTACGAGCAAGAGGATTAGGATGGGACTCGAGTTTTGTTAAATATTTGCCAGCATATTTTGCAATTTCAGCGGTCACAAGTGGCATATTTAAATCACGATGTAAAATTGAATTTTTCATGTACCATTTAGCCGATGTTATTAACCTTAAAATTTTGTTTTGCATTCGTTGGATTCTCTCTACATTGGAAGCTGAAGCAGTGCCCCATAGCTGAATTCCGTAACACCATATGGGTTTCAAAAGCGACTTGTATATTAAAAGTTTACAATCTAGACTGAGGGTAGAATTTCTACCAATCAGCCAATGTATCTGGGTTAATTTAAGCTTTATTTGTGTTAGCTTAGAGTCTATGTGTTGTTTCCATGTAAGCCGTCGGTCAAGGTGTATACCAAGGTATTTCACCTGTGAATGTTGAGGAACAACTTGATTGTTGATTCGAATGGGGGAACAAGTGTCTCTTCGTAGGGTAAATGTGACATGAACACACTTTTGTTCATTTACTTTTATTCTCCATAAGTTCAACCACAGTTCCAACAGGTTAATATGTTCTTGGAGATAACGGGATGCCTCGTGAGGGGTTTCATGCATACTAAGGCAGGCTGTATCATCGGCAAATGTAGAAGTGTGGATATTACTGGTCACAGGCATATCACAGGTATAAATCAAATACAAAAGTGGCCCCAGTATACTCCCCTGTGGCACACCGGATGAGATAGTTTCGAGCACACTCATGAAGTCTCCTTCCACAACAGTGAACTTCCGGGCAAGAATGTAACTTTCCAAAATATTTAGAATGTTTATTGGTAAATATGTCTTCAATTTTAAAATAAGGCCTGCATGCCACACTTTATCAAATGCCTGAGAAACATCAATAAAGAGGGAAGAACAATACTTCTTTTCTTCAAATGTTCTTTTTGTAAAATGAACCAATCTATGACATTGTTGAACGGTACTATGCTGACTTCTAAAACCAAATTGATGGTCCGGTATACATCCATAGTTAGTTAGAATTGGGGACAATTTTGTCATGAGCAGCTTTTCGAAGAGTTTTGAAATTGTTGACAATAAACTTATTGGCCTATATGACTCAGCCTTGGTAAGATCTTTGCCCGCCTTTGGAATCATTTTGACCGGGGCCTTCTTTGAGTTGGTTTCAGCAATTAGTTTTTGCACGCATCTTAAATTTCATGGGTCGAGGGGGTAGAGCAACTACACTCGGTAAAGCAACAGCACCAGTACATGTGTTTGGGGTAAATACGTATTTTAAATGCCCAGCAAATATGTTACCTTTTTCAGTATTAGTTCTTGCCCAACCTCCGGTAGAAGTGCGCAGGGGTGGTTTAGACTCAACGGGTGTTTTAAGTTTTTTAGCAACGCGCCACAAGGAGTAATTAGATGCTGCTGTGACATCGAGACCTTCCAGATAGTTCTTAAGAGAAGCAGATTTTTCAGATGAAAACAACTCTTGGAGTCGTTTAGTGCATTCTTTAAATCTATTTTTATGTTGGGGTGATCTGTGCTGTAGCCATTCCCTTCTAGCTCTTCTTTTTTCACATACGAGACGTTCAATATCCGCAGAATAAATTCTATTAAACCCAGTCTGCGGCTGGGAGGTAGTGGCATGTTTAGCAGCCTGTTTAGTATTTTCGGTAAGATTGGCAATGTTAAATTCAATATCATCGGCAGTTCTTAGCTTGATGTTTCCCGTAAAATGACTACTGAGATATTTTTTGAACCCCAGCCAATTGACGTGATTTATCATCTTCACATATGGGTGAGGTAAGTCACTTCTTAGTGGGCTACAAATTGTAACGATCGTTGGCGAGTGATCGGAGGAGAGATCATGCGAAGCTTGAACATGAATTAAATCCCTAGAGATATTTTTCATGACGCCAAAATGTATAACATCTGAAATTTTTGTATGTCAGTAGGCCAGTAAGTGGGCTCCCCGCTCGAAATGACATCCAAACCCATTTTTGAGATTGTGTTGAACAACGCTCGACCTCTAGATGTAATAAGACGCGATCCCCAGAACGTATGTTTCGCATTGTAGTCGCCAGCTGCTACGAAACAAGGGCCAAGAGTTTTGTAAAAATCCTCATATTGATCCTCAGTGATTGAAAGTCTGAGAGGGGAGTAAATCGATGATATCACGAGATTTGAACAAAAATTTTCGATGCAAATGTTCGTTGTTTGTAGATGGTCTTGACAAATGTTCTCAAGAATATAGTGCTTTAGACTTGACTTTATTAGAACTGCTGATCCTCCGCATGCTTTTCCTCTCGGGTCCTTTGTATCATATAAGGTGTAGCCACTCATTGTAAAAAGGCTTCTCGAAGTCAAATGAGTCTCAGATACCAACATTATATCAATATTTTTTGCCGTGAGGAAGTGCTCAAGTTCATTTTTATGTTGGCGAATGCCGTTTGCGTTCCGGAAACATACTTCTAACGTGTTCATGTCTTGTTAACTAATGCTTGGAGCAGTGTGTTCTGCATTCGCAGCATTTCTTGCATCATGCTAGTCATATTTTTTTTAAAGTTGTTTATAGTTTGCACCAGATTATCAATAGTAGCTTCAAGGCGAGTGAAATTAAAGCTTGCATTTGCATTTGTTGTATTAGTTGGTGGTGACACTTTTTGCACTGGAACAGAGTTGATCTTTACAGCGTCAGCATACGATACTTGTGTAGTGATATGTTAGGCCATTACAGGATAAGTAGCTTTTGACTCATAGCCTGTTAGGCTTTTGACTCATAGCCTGTTTAACGAAAGAGTATACAGGACATCCTCTGTAGTTAGCAGTATGATTACCTCCACAATTACTGCACTTTTTTTCCTTCTGGTCTTTCCACTTATTGCAAATGGCATTCTAGTGCAATTCACCGCACACAACACAAACAGTAGGTAATTTGCAATAAGTTTTCGTATGGCCATATTCTTGACAATTATGGCACTGTACGGGTCCTGAACGCTTGTGTGGTTCTTTAACTGTGATTTTCCGGTATAAGATATATTTTAGGTAATAAATTGGATGGGTCTCATTTTTCTTCAATTTTATATCATTTGGCTCCAGTTCAACGCGAAATAAAGGTTGGGGGATCTTCTCCCTGTTTATTATGTTAGAGACGTTTTTTACCTTAAATCCTTAGAGGGTGAAAGCATCTTTTATTTCCTCAGGAACAACATAAGAATCTATGCCCTTCAATACAATCTGTAGGCCTTTAGCACTCTTAAGCTGGAAAGTGTAGAAATTTTTCTCAAATTCTGTAGCCATTTTGCGGAAGTCTTTTTCATCATATATTTGAACTTTTGTTTCATCAATGTTACCACGTTTTATTGGAACAATGGGAAATGCCTTCTCACCAATGACCGAGATTAGTTTTTTAATAAGTGTGTTTGATTTCTTTTGTGTCAGATAGATTGGTGGTGGTTTTGGGGTTTTTTTTCGAAGATTCTTCGGGTTTGTCGCTGTCGTCTTGCAATGTTTTAAAACGGTTTTGACGATTAGCTGAGGCGCCGTCGTTATCCCTGGATATCTTTGGAACAGGTGAGATTTTGGATGAATTTGGGCTTCGCCCGCGCTTTACTACTGTGATATATCTGTCCATTCCGACAGGCACTTTAGATTTCTCAATATTATTGTCTATAGTGATAACTGGGTTAAGAGATGAACACGAGCACCGAGCGGATAATGGCGCTGACATAAATAAAGAAGAACTAGGCAACGGTAATGTTAACGAATCACTACTTGGCGTAGGAGTAAGCGAAGTTGATCGATGATTCATGGTTCATGATTCACAAGCAATTTGTGCTTTGCTGACAACGCTAATATTAATTTTATTGTTGAATGCCGTACGACGCACAGTAGAGCATTCCCCGAGAAGGAGGTCAAAAATATATAACTTTTGACTGGATTGAAATTTTGATAGGCGTTTTTTTATATATTTATTAATTTCATCGACCTTATGGTTTTTGTTTACTAGGTGAGACTATAGACTTTAAGTCTATGATATGAAAATTTAAAATCGACCGGATAGAAAAATAGTTATGATGGGTTTAAAATGCATTTTAAGTTTTAGTTTTGAGTCATGTTTACAACTTACACTTATTAAAAACTTAAATTTTGTCAGAAAGTGCCAAACTTTGGCCCGCATGAAATTTTTAGTACAAGGGCCAAAGGTTGGTGTTTTGAAGCAGTTTGAGTTAAAAATTGGTTTCTTAAGGAGCGAACATAAAAATAGAAACATTGGTTAAAATTTACTTTAGATAAAGAGGTTTTAAGAAGACGTAGGTTTCTATTTAAGTCCAAAATAGACATTGTAAATATTATATGTTGACTTTTATATAAAATTGATTAGTGCACATAAAATGTTAAAACGATAAAATAACGATACCTCTAGCGTTTTGAACAATTACTATTATTTAAACAAATTTAGGTACAAATGTGTTCATTGCGAACAACAATTGACTACTGTTGGCAGTCACTTGCAATTTTATACGGATAAATATTGATAATACCTTACACTGTGTGTAATTTTTTAAGTCGTGGCAAACTAACCATATACGGACACCACTACGTGATAAAAGACTAAAAAAAAGACCCGTGTCTCCCAATTTTTCCCAAAGTCATGCACTTTTTTTTATGGGCCGCCAAAGATTTGGGGCCTCGGTATCATTTTCGCAAAAAAGTGATCATTTTCTCGGGCTCATATCTTGCAAACCGTTCCGAATTTCGATTTACTCTCTGAGGCAAACTTGTAGCTCTTGTCATAAAGAACAAAAATTGCGAACATATAAAATCAAAAAAACTTCACCTTCCAGATAAAAATCGCAAAAAACTTAAAAAAATTCGATTTTTTTCCTTTTGAAATCTTGTAGATGTTTTTTTTCTGGTTTGATGACCGCAAACGTAGCAAAATAAATCAATTTTTTCACACTGCATACTGAAACTGTCAGTTGACACTGTTGTGTACGAATTATGTTGTAGCACTTTATATAACTTTCACCGCGTCACTTTTTTCACTTTTGCGGCTACCTAAGCGCTACTTAAACGGTGTTCAGAATTATTCCCAGGAAGTTTATATGTTGTAGAAATTTGTTTATTGAGATCTTAGGTAAATTTTTGTAGTTGATTGTTTCCTTGAATTTTGAACGGTTTGCTACCTATGGACCTGAACAAGAGAAAAAGTTAAAAAAATCGAATTTTTGTAAGTTTTTTGCGATTTTTATCTGGAAGGTGAAGTTTTTTTGATTTTATATGTTCGCAATTTTTGTTCTTTATGACAAGAGCTACAAGTTTGCCTCAGAGAGTAAATCGAAATTCGGAACGTTTGCAAGATATGAGCCCGAGAAAATGATCACTTTTTTGCGAAAATGATACCGAGGCCCCAAATCTTTGGCGGCCCATAAAAAAAAGTGCATGACTTTGGGAAAAATTGGGAGACACGGGTCTTTTTTTTAGTCTTTTATTACGTAGTGGTGTCCGTATATGGTTATTTTTTTCGTGTTGCACTGTGTTATCAATAGTCACCATTATTATTTTCATCGTAATCGATACAAAACGGCGTCGTTTGTTGTCGTCGCACAGTGGCCAATTTTTCTGAAACCCGTAGAAAAAATCAAAACTTCGACTACAAATTTTTGAGAAATAAGCTAAACCATATTGTAGGTTATATTTTACTGGGCAAAATTCAAAAAGCCGTTCTTAAAAAGAATGAAAATTGTGGGTGTTGTGGCCGCTCAAAGTTCGTAATTTTTTGGACTGTGAAAAAAGTAAATTTGGGACAAAACTTTAGGTTTCAAATTTATTTTTTACACAAAGTTTGCAACCGATTACTACTTTTTTGATTTTGTTAAAAAATGTTGTTTGTTTTTTATTTAAATTCGACAAAAAAATTATTAGGTTTTTTTTACATTAGTAGGCGGAATTCTTCAAAAGCCCTATATTTGGGTAGTTTTTGGGAATTAAATAGAGTAGAACTAATAAAGGGACACGAAGTTTCGGGAAGTATTGTTATGAACGCTTTGTCTTCCTTGTATACTAACTATATCAAAAAATTTGGCTGCCCGATCCGGTCCGTTCCCTTGCAAGAAAAAAAACTATCACAACCTCGTTATTAAGGCGAAAATACGTAGTGTAATGGATATACATGTATGACTTTTTTAATTAAAAGTGATATAACTTTTATCTGAATAAAGATTTCGCCAAGATTCAAAAGGCATTTAATAAAAAACTTCCAATACTATAAAACACATGCTCGCAAAGATTGCAACAGGTAATTTATCACTAATTCCTTAAGATTTCAAAATATGAAAAACTAGTATTTTTGACAACTTGGTCAGCAAAGTCACATTATGAGCATACATGCACTTACTTAAGGTGAATTCACCCATTCGTTTTGAACGATCCGAACGCTTTTTTTATATGTAGTTTGAAGTCTCTATTTTTAAGAGAGAGAAAGAGAGTAAATTAAATGCGGAACAATTTTTGCTTGAATTGATTTTTACTCTCTTTTTCTCTCTCTCTCTCTCAAAATTAGAGGCCTCAAACTACATATAAAAAAAGCGTTCGGAACGTTCAGAACGAATGGGTGAATTCACCTTAAGTAATTACCTGCCTAGGGATAATTCGTATTAAATAATTATAGTTCTTAAATGAGAGGATTCCTCAAAACTAAATAAAGCTTCGGAACAAAACTCCACAACAAATTTTTTAGTTATATGCATTATTTATCTTTTGTTTATTCTTTAAGAAGCAAAAGCAGCGATAAGACATGTTACGTAAAAATACATACGATAAGAAATAAATTGTTTATTTTCATTATTTAAATTGTGTTATTTAGAAGCTCCGATGCTGAAGGTACATAATTATAAACTAATTAACAAATTAACAAAGGTTAAACATTTTCACAGAGGCGGAACAAAACGAGGTTCTGAAAGCTTCATTCATTATATAATTTGTTGCAGAAAAAATGGCAGGCATCTAATCGCACAAACAAAAACTTTAAGAGAAAAAATTCTGCTTGGTTAGATGAACTTCTACTGGCCAAACAATAGGGAGACCGAGAAAATCTCTTGAAGACTGTGCACCGAATACAAGAAAACGGAAAATTTAGGATGCTTCCGCCTCAATAACTACGCATCAGCGTTATCTATAAGATACGTAAAGGACCAGGAAAAGGCAAAATCAGACATCACCAAGGCGGTCTCTCGATCGCAAGTCCACAACGTCTAAATAGGATAAAAGAGAGCATACCTACGCCACCAAATACTTCTCGTACAAAGTATACTTTATAAGAAGCTTTAGCATTATATCATTATATCCTTCTTACTGTCAAATTACTATTGCAAAAAAGGAAGCAATTCCGATTGGCTTACATATAACTGAAATATCAGCAGAGGTAAAACTTCAATCTTTAATGGATCATACTGCAAAACGTCTAATTCAAAGTTTACCTGAAGGACAAGCAGAACTACTTCCGAATAAACTCACATTACTCTATAAATGGGGTTGTGATGGATCATCCAGTCAAAGCGCCTACAAGCAATTAATAAATACAAATGACATGACAACTACAGATGCAAATATGTTTATGGCTTCTGTAGTTCCTTTAAGGCTTAGAAGTGAAACCTCATAGTACTGGAAAAATCCTCGTCTATCATTAGTTCATTTTTGCCGTCCAATACTGTTCCAATATCCAAAGGAGTCCTCAGAAGTAATCAAGTCTACACTGATCAATATTAAAGATCAAATTGATAAACTTATCCCTTCTGTTTTTTTTTTTTTTTTGAGGAATGTGAAAATTGTTACTGTTAGTCATACATTTTTTCTTACACTGATTGACGGTAAAGTCTTGAATGAAACTACAAGCACCTTGTCAACTTTGAAATGTCCTGTTTGTAAAACAGCACAGAAAGACTTTCAAAATTTAAACGATTCAACCAGTGATGAGAACAACTACGAATATGGAATTTCCCCATTACATGCTAGAATTAGGTGCATGGAGTTCATTTTGGCATATACAATTCCACGGGTGGGAGAAATTTTTAACGAGAATGCACCACCAAAGGAAAAACAGATGATAAGAAAAAAAAGTCATACAAGAAGAATTTTTTAAAAAACTTGGACTAAAAGTTGACTATCTAAAGTTTGGATATGGAAATACAAATGATGGCAATACAGCGAGATCATTTTTTAATAATGATGAAATGACATAAAAAACTTCCCAACTTTTAACCAAAATGTATCCCGAAAAAAAGCTTACCCCCACGGTATACACAATTTTGTCTCATGGGAAAAATTTAATGGAATATCAGTGCTTACTAATTGGAGAACTTTCAGAATAAGCCCAGGAGTGCAGAAATAAAGACTATCAAAAATTTAGATACACGAACACTTGCACGATTTTACGTATTAGAGAAAATGAAGATCTCTTCAGCATATTGATTTCTTCATCAGATCCACTCATTTCATCCCGAAGACATGTTAGATCACGGAACGATTTGGAAAAAAATTATTTTAGTTCAGAATGCTGTTTATTAGATATTGCTCCCAATGTAGATGAATACTTTGTAAAGAACTAACCAGTAAAAAGTTCACAATAAAAACATTTTTCCACTATTAAAAGTTCAAAAAGACGGTTTTATATAAACTACTACAAACAACATTTATAGCTAAGTCATTAACATTAATAATATTTCAATAATATAAATCTTTGACGCCAACAAGAAATTTAATAAAAATTATAAATATAAAATATGCACCGAAACAATTTTTTTAAATTTGACTGCGATTTTTGCCGCATCCTGTATTTATTGAAACACATGTGGTATACAAAAAAAATATCTCCGTTACTTCAAAAGTTATGATTTTTGCAACGGAAAAAGTGAAAACGAGCCACTGTGCGTTGGCTGTTGCTTATTATTCCAGTTGTCGTAGTCGTTATTTATCGAGAAGTGCTTGCTTATATTTGACTCAGATTTTTTCTTCGCCATTTTTATCAACAACTAGATACTATTTTAAATCAATAACATGGAAAAGTGAAATAATTGATAACAATAAGCCATGTGAATTGCCTGTTTCAAAATCTTGTGGAAGAGTTGGGAAAAGATGAAAAGAACTTCGTAGAGGTACGAATTAGTTTAATTTCAAAGCAAAATGGGAAGAAATAGTAATATAGTTAAATGCGCTTGGCTCATTGAGAAGACTAGCCGATTGGTTGTTGAAAGTAAGAATCATAACAATTAGTGGTGCATTATATGAATTTAACGTACGTAATATATTTATAGGTTAGGCGAGACTTTCAAAATCAAAAGGAAAATGGTAGCCAATAAAGCTGAGCTCAATTCTACCGGTAGCGGGAGTTTGCTCTCAGTCCACTGGAGAAAGCTGTAGCGAATTTA
The DNA here is from genome assembly GCA_963681545.1 of Germaria angustata. NCBI lineage: Eukaryota > Metazoa > Arthropoda > Insecta > Diptera > Tachinidae > Germaria > Germaria angustata. The sequence continues at coordinate 7,414,060 of OY813003.1, read as the reverse complement.
CGACAGGATTGCCACTCCACACACACACAAATTTCTTATGACACTGCTTATTTTGTAAAAAAAATGTTTTGCTTTGTTTACCAATGTTTGTGATTTACTTTTTCTCTTTTTTCTCGAAGATATTTTTGGGGTTGCCAATGTTACACACACAGATTTAAAATGACATGTATGATATAAGGAATTTACACTAATTTATTCTTTAAGATAACATTTAATTATTGCTGCTAAAAAAATTAATAATAGTCAATATTTAACTAATTTTAGTGCCAATTTAGAAATAACTTAGTGCGAAATGTAAGCAAATGTCATTGATGAATACAGTGGCAACTTTGTTATTTTTGTATTATTCACCCCTATCGTGAACGTTTTTTTCCCTCGAAATATTTTCCCTTTACCCCAAGTTGCAATCGTGAATAATTTTTCCCTTCAAATGTGCGAAATGTAATTCAGTGGGGACTAACATGCACAAAATTATTCCCATTAAAAAAATTCGCCATATCGTGAACGACTCTTTCAAAATTATTTTTCCCCTTTTTGTGTTAGTTTGTTCACTTTGTTTTCTCTAGGGAACTGAATAAGAATGTAAGTAATTTTTATTTTCTTTCGAATATTCTGATTATTTAAAATTATTTTTTAGGTCGAAATCAACAAATAAACAACATTCTACTCAATAGAAAGCAAAACAACCGACCCATTGCTAGTGGTTTTGTAAGTTTCCAAAGATGTGATGGGCGAATTCTGGAGTTCTCTTGTAGAAGATCTAAATAGCGATGGTCCTCCTCTGAAAAGAATCCGTGAGTGGAAGAAGGTAGTCTTATTTTATATATCGTACATTTTTATACATAGATATATAACTTGTATTAGGTGTGGATAGATCAAAAAAGGTATGTCCGGTCAAAGGCTGCCGCTAATTTGAAAAGCCAACGGGAAAAAGGAGGTGGACCAAACAATACCAAAAGTTTGTCAGTTAGCGAGCAGTGCATATATGAATTAATAGGAATGAAAGAGACGGTAGAGGGCTTAGAAAATTCCTTCAGCTTTGGTTTGCCAGAAGAATTATTTATTGATTTTAAATAAATACTTTTCAATTTAATTTGAGACATAAATGTTTGTATTTATTTACCTTTCTAAAACAAAATACTTTTTTAAATGTATATGTACATACATACAATTTGAAATTATATTCTTATTCCCTGTTTATACATTCTTCTCATTTTACATTCACTACGTATTGATAGCGGGAGCAAATATTCCCATAAAATTCACGATAGCAAATTTCCCTTCATGGGGAATGAAAATTTCATGGGAACAAAAATTTCACATTTTATTGGCGATAGGGGTGATTATTATTTTTTTAACATTTAAGTACTTAAGGCCGTGTCAGATACAACTTTTGCTTCGCGTTGCGTTACAGATTCGCTTTGACATTTAAGATGAAATGTACATACTTTTTTTTTTTGCAAATGGACCAGTACTCAGGGGATGACCCCTATTTATGCAGTGCATTGTGCTGGAACTAGGAAAATAGGATAGGGTGAGGAGGATAGCGGGAGTAGTGCTTATGGATATTCGACTTGAATCTCTCCACGCTGGGTATGGCAGGAAAGACATCTGCAGGGAGATTGTTCCACATACGAGCCGTTCGCTCAAACAACTAATTATTTCTGTAATGCGTAGTGCGATTCGCTGTTATATCGACCACAAATGGATGTGCTCTTAATGAGGAACGTGTTGCTCGTGAGTAAGAGCGGATCTCGGGAATATGTTCCCGTACCTCATTAGAGCACAGTCCATTGAAGTAACGATAAAACAGCGTAACACATCCCACGTTGCGACGATGCTCCAGTGAGTCAATAGAGTTGGCTACACTATTGTCACCTATGAGTCTTTTTGCCCTCTCCTGAACTTGGTCCAGTAGCTTCAAAATAGACTTTGAAGCACCGGCCCATACATGAGAGTTGTATTCCATTTTCGGCCGGATGTAGGTGGTATAAATAGTGAGGATATCAGAAGGGATGAAGTATCTCTTACACCGTCTTAAAAAACCGAGGCACTTGAATGCTTCTTTGGCGATATGAAAAATGTGCTCAGACCATCGAACATCGCACTGAATTTTCATGCCCAGAACATCAAGAGCTTTTGATTCCTCAATATTTATATCACCCATAATTACAGATGGAGCAGCATGTACGGTCATACGTTAATGCGTAAGCATACAGCACTGAGTCTTCCGGGCATTGAAATCGACCCGATTCGCATGACCCCATTCGGAGATTGTTGCAAGATCTTGATTTATTGATTCGACCCTATTTTGCCTCATAGCCCTAATCTCCAACGGACTTGGTCTATGGTCAAATGAGTAAGAATGGCTAATGCTGCTGTCATCTGCTGTCATCTGCAAATGAGTAGATAGGGTTGGAAGTTTTACAAAGTAAGTCATTAAGAAAAATGAGAAATAGGGTAGGAGGGAGAACGGAGCCTTGTGGTACCCCTGAATTTATCTTGAACTCGTCTGATGAGATCCCATCTATAACAGCTCGTATAGTGCGATCACTGAGGAAGCTCGATATAAACCGAGTGAGGCCATTACCAACACCAAAAGAAATTAGTTTTGCCAGAAGTGCCCCATGCCAGACTCTGTCAAACGCCTTGGAGATATCAAGAGCCACCACGAAACAGGCCCTTAAAACACTTAACGCAGCGTGACGCAAAAAGTTCGGCAACTCTCATCTTTTTGCGTGCTTTGACAATCAAAGTTATGTTAGAATATGATATGAAAATGTGATGTGATATGAAAAATACTTATTTTTTTATTTTTAAAATTTATTTCATGTTGAAGAATATAAGCTTTTTTTCAACTTATTTATAAAATAGTACCTATTTGCATGCTATATGCAAGTATATAGCATAAGATTATTTCATTGTAAAAAATCAGTTTCAGCCTATTTTATATAAGATTTTACCTTTTTATATGAATACGTATTTGAAAATCCAAAAAACAAATGAATTGAGGAGAATAAAAAGCTTTATACGGTAGAGTAATGTATTTTCAATAAACTACAATAGATGTTAACAAACTAAGCACACAAAAGCAAATAAAATTTTGACTTTCATTTTTATAATAAAAAATAATTAGCAAAATGCATAACCACCTTTTTGGTAAACACACAATGCGCGCGTTCCGTCATGTTTTATCTACATATATATACGTATGTATGTATATATGTATATATTAGGGTGACCGCAAAAAATCGATGTCGGAATTTTGTTCGTCTGGACCCCTTTCCAGATATTGAGGTAGCCGAAATTTGAGCTCGATTAAACGACGTTAACCCGTGCCGCTCGTCGTTCAAAGTTTGAAAAAATTCAAATTTTTTGCCAAAAAGCTGACATATGGAGCCATAACTCCAGAACGGTAAATAATAAAAACACGCTTAGTATCTCAGAAGAAAGCTAATATTGTTCTTCAAAATTTATATTCTATTCATAATTGTTGTTATTTCAAGCCAAACCGAGTTACAACAGCCTTTAGCCCCAGAAACGTGACCTGATACCAGTAGGAGCCAGTTTGGGAGTATTCTAAGAATTTTACGGGTTTTTACATAATTTGTCTCGGAATTAACACTTTTTTCTTAAAAAGTATTTTGGAACTCAATTTTCAAACATAAAGAGCCTTTTGTTCAAATTTAATATTTTATCATATGGGGATTACCTGACTAGTTTACCAAAGAAAGACCCAAAGAAAGACCCGTTCAAGTTAACTGTTATTTGCCTATTGGACTCTAAAATGGCATCCACATCAGGTGTACAAAACCGGACCAAGGATAAAATATTTCTTGTGGGCTATCCCATTCACCAGATCACCGGTTGTAAACTACCCTCAAATCGTCAAGTTTTGTGTGCTTTATTTTATAATTTACGTACTGTGAAATTAGCTGTAAGAGAATCAACAAAACTTACCATACGAGAAGTGTTAATTTTTTGGGAGAAACCTCGAATCCCGACTAAACATGAGCAAAATGCAATTACCAAGCTGGAAAAACTTCACGCAGAGTGGAGAACTCTTCAAAAAGACCGGAAGAAAACATCGGAAACGGCCAAGAACAAATTTAAACAGTTTCTTGAAAAGTTGGAAGATCTCTTTGATATTGCTCAACAAGATGCCTTGGCTCTGATGAAATCGGAAGAAGATAAGGCGTTTCTCGTGAAACAGAGGCAGAAGGGCCGCCCAGGTTCCATGACTGGAGTGGATCTCAAGTTGTCTCAAGCTGAAGAAACCAAGGCGCAAAAGGAACTTGCAAAAATGAACCGACAAATCCAAGAAGAAACTTTTGATATTGGTGAGTTTATTATTATTATTATAATTCTAAAAAATATATAAACAAATAAGTAAATGTATGTATTATTTCTATTCTGCTTGTTGCTTCTTAGATACGGATGATGATGACAAGTTCGAAGAAGGAGAAGAAGACACTGAAGAGGACAGTATCTACCAGGAACTTGAGAGCTTGGATGAAATGGACATCCCTGAAGAAGCTCCAGAAGATCCAGGACCATCAGAGAGCAAGGGGATGAAAGTCTCACTTGCAAGGGGCGTTAAAGAGATTTTAAACATGAAATTGTCCATTTTGTTAGATCGATGTAAGGTATCCGACAGAAATGCCACGAGAATTTTAATAGCTACTCTAGAAGCACTAAACCTTGACCCTCTTAAGTACAAAGTCTCGAAAACTTGTTTACATCATAGAAGGAAAATGTTCAGAGAACAATATACTAAAAAAATTTTAAATAATGTAAACATTCCTGAAAAAGAGCCCGTGGTTGTCCATTGGGACGGTAAACTTTTACCGGGTGTTTTAAAAAATGAACAATGTGAGCGAATAGCTATTGCTATTTCATATGGCGAAAATGAACTGCTTCTGGGAGTTCCTGTAACAGAAAACAGCTCTGGAGAGGAGCAAGCCGTAGCCGTATATGAATGCCTACATGAATGGGGTCTTTTGAACACCGTCAAGGCGATGTGCTTCGACACTATAGCATCCAACACGGGAAGATTCAAAGGAGCATGCGCCATATTGGAGCAAATGTTAGGAAAAGAATTGTTATACCTAGCTTGCCGTCACCATATCTTGGAAATTCTGTTAAGAGGCGTATTCGACACAAAAATGGGATCAACCACTGGAGCATATCTAGACATTTTCAAGAGATTCCTCACTGCGTGGCCCAAGATAGACAAAGGAAAATACGACACAGGTATCAGTGACAATTTAATACAAAAGCAGCTTACTCCAGAAGTAATTGCAAATGTTACTGCTGAATTCGAGACCAAATTAACTGAGAGCCACCCCAGAGATGACTACAAGGAACTATTGCAGTTGGTTCTCGTATTTGTTGGATCACTAGACGGCAATGTTGTGGGTTTTAGAACGCCAGGAGCCATTCATCACGCTAGGTGGATGGCAAAGGCTATTTACTGCTTAAAAATGTTCATTTTTTGTCGTCAATTTAAGATGTCTAAAGAAGAAGAAAGTTCTGTGCGTGCCATTTCTGTTTTCCTAGTTAAAATTTATTGTAAAGCTTGGTTCAATGCTCCAAAAGCTCATCTTGCACCAAAGCAAGATTTAGGTATTTTGCATAGTCTGTTAGACTATAAAGAATGTGACAACGACATTGCAGAAATAGCCCTGACCAAATTTTCGAACCATTTGTGGTATTTGAATGCAAAGTTGGTGGGATTATCGTTTTTTGATCCCACCATTACAGAAGATGAAAAGGTGTTAATGGCTAATAAATTGCTCAGTAGCACAGATGAACCATCAGAGCACGCTAGGGTTGTAAATCCAAAAGTTAGGAAAGAAAAATTAAAAGAGGTAGTTGATGGAGGATTGGTAAATTTACTAACCAAAGAAACGTTTACATTCTTTGACCGATTTAATATAAAAACAGATTTCCTAAGACAACATCCAAAGTCCTGGCGTCAAAATAATGACTTCCAAGTAGGATTGAAAATTGTCAAAACATTAAAAGTAGTTAATGATATGGCTGAGCGTGGTGTAAAATTAATAACCGACTTTAACAGCCTTCTGACAAAAGATGAAGACCAAAAGCAATATGTCCTTCAAGTTGTAAGTAAATGCCGAGCATTATATCCTGACGTTTCAAAAACTACTTTAACAAAAGCTCTAGAATAGATTAGATAACTGTAAAATTATCATCTCATATAGGTACTACGTCTGTATCTTTTCTGTGTTTGTTTGTATGTATTATATACCTGATTTTTATATTTTAAAATAAAAAATGTCATTAGACTTATCAGTATTACTTGTTTTCTTATTATATTTCTACTTTAAACTCAAAAATATACCAAAAAAGCAAAATTTATCACTTAATATCAAAATATACGAAGTATGCTCCTAGTGGTACAGGTCACGTTTTAGGGGCTAAAGGCTGTTGTAACTCGGTTCGACTTGAAATAACAACAATTATGAGTAGAATATAAATTTTGAAGAACAACATTAGCTTTCTTTTGAGATACTAGCGTGCTTTTATTATTTACCGTTCTGGAGTCATGGCTCCATATGTCAGCTTTTTGGCAAAAAATTTGGATTTTTTCAAACTTTGAACGACGAGCGGCACGGGTTAACGTCGTTTAATCGAGCTCAAATTTCCGCTACGTCAATATCTGGAAAGGGAAATCGTTTTGTGGGGTCCAGACGAACAAGATTCCGAAATTTTTTTTCTCCTCTATGAGATCCGGTCACTCTAGTATATATATTATATTATAAATAAATAAATAAATAAATTATATATATATATATATATATATATATATATATATATATATATATATATATATATATATATATATATATATATATATATATATATATATATATATATATATATCTGTGTCGTTTTATCATAACATCTTAAGTCCTATCTTAATATATTAGACTTAAGATGTTATGATAAAACGACACACATATATATATATATATATATATATATATATATATATATATATATATATATATATATATATATATATATATATATATATATATATATATATATATATATATATATATATATATATATATATATATATATATATATATATATATATATATATATATATATATATATATATATATATATATATATATATATATATATATATATATATATATATATATATATATATATATATATATATATATATATATATATATATATATATATATATATATATATATATATATATATATATATATATATATATATATATATATACATACTATATAGATTAAGTTATATTTCTCATAATTTTTTTTTTGTAGTTAGGATTTTCAATAGATAAACATAAATAAAAAAATTAATTATCAAATCAAAATAACATGAATTACCGACTACCTATGATATTTACAATTTAATAGTCACATGTAGTTTCGTGTAATTTGTTTTATCATTGATTATATATTAAGCTAAGTACATTCGTTGTTATGTTTAATCAACTTAAGAGTTAAGTGATAAATCGAAACAAAATTCATTCAATTTGAAATCATCACAGCGGAAGAAACCTAAAGGTGTTTCATTAAATTGATAAATAAAATAGTTAAACCTTGAGGTCATTGCAACCCTTGTAAAAGTTGTTTGGTCTTTAAATTACAAACCCAAAATAAATTAAAATTAATTACTTGCTGCAGGCTTTAAATATTTGAATATAATTTACTAACTGTTTTTCTTCTAGCACGAAATCAAAACATTAAACACTGATGAATTTAAGACGACGGCCAATTGGTTGCAAATGTTAACTCAACTAATTGAAGACAATCAAGATAATGAAAGTCAGGCAGCAAAAATATACCTACATAAATGGATGCAGGAGAGAGATCAGTTAAGGTAAAAACAATAGTCCCATATTATAGCTACATACATATGGTACATATTAGAGAAAATTATTAGTCGTTATTAAAACTAAAAAAGTAAAGCCAAGAGCAAGCTTCCAGGAACTCCATAAGTTGGTTATTTAAAATAAATAAAAAGAGTCTATTTTTGAACTCGTTTTAATTTTCCATATATTTTGAAGTCCGGTTAATTTCCCCGATCTTCAAAAATCTACTTTTAGATAGATTTCCTCGTTTTGAGGTCCTAAGAAAGTCTTCTGACTATTATCAAGACGATTTCCACTATCTGATGTATATGTGTAGTTAAAACTCCCATGATTTTTTAAAAGAACGACATGTGCGGCATTCTGAGAAGATTAAAAAAGTATAAGCTTCAGCATCTATCGAACCCGAAATCTAATCAGCATTGACGTAAGAAAAACAATATCAAATGGCATATTGCGTTTACATGATTGATTTCTATTAGAGATTTCGTTGTAGAAAAACTCCGAAGTGCTTTTATTCAATTATCTCCAAAGATTCATAATAAATCATTCTAAGAAACTACGAAAACTTGTGCAGAATTAACTAATGTAAATATCAAAAATATTTTTTTTTTCATAAAAACTAAATATTCTTGAAAAATAGATATTTTAAATCCGGTCGCTTTTGGGGATTTTTGAACTGCTCCGAAAACCATGTATGGGATATGCTTCAAGAGAAATGATCGAAAATCTTGCACAACAGTTTCATTACCCCAATACGAGGTCTGTTCAATAGAAAAGTTGAATTATGACTTCTAGGGCTACGTACATTCCATTAGTGATTTTTTATGTTGGCACACTTCTCGAAAGACTTAACATTTAGAATTGTTTTGCTTATTCGGTGATTTTCTGCTGTGGAAAAAATGGACTAGAGAATTTGCATAAAATGTTGTGTGAAAAATTGAATTAAGTGATCAAAAGCACTTGAAATGTTGAGAGTGGCATATGATGATTGTACTCTGAGTCAAAACAATGTACAAAGCAAAAATGAAAATGTTGAGAAAGTGAGAAAAATTTTTATGGAGAATCGTCGAAGTTGCAGAGGATGTCGGAGTATCTGTTGGCTCATCCCATAAAAATTTTTTCCGGAAATTTTGGGCATGAAGCAGGCGGCAGAGAAGCTCGTTCCAATATTGCTGAATTGTGAACAAAAAAACCGTCGTATGGGAAATGTTGAATAACGTTAACGACGATCCAGATTTGCTTATAAGGGTCATAACTGGCGATGAATCATGTGTATATGGTTATGATATCGAAACCAAAATCCAATCGTCAAAATGGGAGAGCCAAGACCAAAAAATCACGCCAAGTTCGATCATATGTCAAAGTTTTTCTCATTGTTTCTTCGATTACCCTGGCGTAGTGCATCATGAGTTCTTGCCACATGGTCGTACGGTTAATAAGGTCTATTATCATGAAGTTATGTTCCGCTTGCGAGAAGCAATACGAAGAAAACGTAAGGAATTTTGGAAAAACATTTCATGGCTTTTGCATCACGGTAATGCACCTGCTCACTCGTCATTGCTTGTTCGTATTTATTTGGTCGAAAAAAATAGCGTAATCATGCTTCAGCCACCGTATTCACCACATTTAGTCCCCTGCGACTTTTTCCTGTTTTCAAAATTAAAGAGACCCATGAAAGGAGGGCGTTTTGCGACGACTAAAGAGATAAAATCCGAATCGCTGACAGAGCTCAAGGCCATACCAAAAAATTTATATCAGAACTGCGTCGAGGATTGGAAAAATGCTTTCACAAGTGTATTATATCTAAGGAGGAATACTTTGAAGGTGACAAAATAGAAATTGATGAATAAATAAATATTTTTTGAGAAAAGTTTAAATTCACCTTTTCTATTGAAAAGACCTCGTAGTTCTTAATCGAACGTGATATTAGCGGGAAACTGCATTGATGATCTATTATCGTAAATTTGAGTTATCATGATGTTGATGAAATGCCCACTCTCATAAATAAACTTAAAAAAATTGTGCATGTTCTGGGAGTGTACGAACGTATGTTAATAAGCTTGCAGTATATTTGATACATACTCGTACATCATAATACGAGGGCGGGATGATTTCATCGTTGGAGTGAAACCTCTTTCTACTGAGCCATTTATCCAGCTTTGGAGACAAGAAATAGTCACTCGGAATTAAATCCGGTGAATAGGGCGGATTAGGGAGCAATTCATAGTCTAATTCATGGAATTCTGCCATGAAAACTGCATATGTGTATGCACTCTTACATTGTCCTTGTGGAAAATTATTTTTTTTCGTTATTTTCAAATTCTCATTTAATCGACCCAATAAATTGGTATAATGTTCGCCATTGATTGTTGTATTCTTTTGAAGTTAGCCAATGTGAATTATACCGCGTGCATTCCTTGGCTTTTGGCGTCGATTCATCTTGAGAAACCCACTGTTTGACTACTGTTTGTTCATATTGCAAAAGCTCGTTCATATTGCGGTTAAATTACGCCAAAGATTCCTGCGAACTTGTCACATGATTTGTATTTCTATCTTGCGGTAAGCTTTCTCTTACCCAAGTGATCATTCAAAATTTAAACCACTGCACCATGTGATATGCTCATGGCTTCCTTAATCTCTCTCACTTTCAATATCCGATTTGCCAATACCATAGCGTGAATTTTTTTAATATTGTCGGGTGTAGGTACCTCAACTGGGCATCCAAAACGTTCTATATCTTCCGTGCTTGTACCGCCACAACAAAATTTAGTATCCCACTTATTTACTATTGAAATTGATGGTGCAGAATTCCCATAGTATTTATCAAGCTTGGTTTTAGTGATCGTGTTTTTCCGCAAAAATTAAAGCTGGATGAATACACGAAACTACTTTTTTCCATTTTCTCCTCAAACAACACTGTAGTCTGTTGTCAATGGCTGTCAATCGCAATTTTTTACAGGAGTCAACTGACAGATTCCTGTTGCCATGAGTAGTGTTGCCCTTTCAGTTGAGAGGCGAGAAGTTCAAAAAGTCTAGGAATTATTGACACGTTCAACATGTTGTATTATTATGTGCATTATTTTATGTTAATAAATGCGTAACGTAATTGTTATTGTTGTTTAAAATTAAAAGGTGGTAATAAATTGCACGCGTTTTTGTTATTGGTGAAATTGCTAAATGTATGTATGCACTCAGACATACATATCTTTTTGTTATTGTTTTATAATAAACGACTATTTAAATGTATGAACGTCTATTTAAATGTTTAAATTAACTTTGTTTTGATAATTATTTTGTAATATTATTCATTTATTCGAAATGAACACAATGGATTTATAAGAATATTTTATGACTAGCGACGAATCATAGGGATGAATTTCATCCGAAGCACTGATTGTGTGCGTTTCCGTATACTTAAATTTGTTTTATTTCTCACAACGAATATTGGCAAAAAAAATCGTCCTTCGTCCCGGTTGTATATATTGCACTACTATAAATATATTAAAAAACCAAACGCACACACACGTAAAAATAGTGTTCCGAGCGGGGAAAAAGGCTCTACTTTTTATATTAAAATTATTATTTTAATTTACGTTTTTTTATTTTTTCTCTTTCAGAAACAAAACAAAAACCGTGTTCAATGAACAGTTCGGCAGTGTATTTAGAACTTACCATAATCCCACTTATTTCTCCCGTCGTCTATTTCGATTTGCTGATATTTACATGAGCGACATAACGAATTTACTAAATTATTCAATTTCTCATACATTTTATCCTCGTAGAGGTGTAATGCCACATGAGTATATGTCCTATTTTATGTAAGAAATTAGCGTGCGAGCAAAAAAAAAACCAAATAAAAATTAATTGGTGCCATATAATTAAAATTAAAATAAAAACATAACTGGAATGTTTTACTAGAATTTGTTAACTATATACATACATATATTATTGTTTTAACTTAAATGTTTATTCGTAGAATAAGCTCAATTTTGTAATTAAGTATTGTATACATATATTAGTGTATTAGTGTGCATACATGTATTAGTAATTCATTAGTAAATACATATACTGAAATGGAACTTTTAAGAATTGCTTATTTTTTTCATAAATTCAGTTAATCGTTCCACAGAGGAGTATTTGACCCAAAAAGCTGGCCAAAATTATTAAGTGAGTTTTTTGTTTTAAAAGTTTAACTTTTTTGATAGAAAAACTTTAGTTGCAGATTATTATTGGGTTAGTGTTATTTTTACGTATTTCATCATAGGCGCCATCATCCGTATCAGGAAGAAGTAGTTTAATAGTATCTGATGAAAAAGACTTTTTTATCTATCGTGTTTTTTGTGTAGTGCAGCTTAAAAAAAGGTCACTGCTCAAAAATAACCTATTTAGAACATCTCGATTGGTATCGATTCTGCTGAATTTTCTCGAATAATTAGCACGATATAATCTGAAGTGCTTATTTCTGCCCTCGGCAGCTTCTTATGACAATTGTCCAATGGGCAAGATTGCTTGCTTTATTACATGAATTAGAATTTTGTGCATCGTTGGACTCATGGGATGCCAATTGTAGAGCTGCACATACATTTCGGCTGTGTTATGTGCATATTCATCAAATTTCTCAATTTTAATGCGGTGCCCGCTAGTTATTGTTTCCAATATTATATTCAGGCGTTTTATAAGTTCTTCATTTATGCCAGTAATTTTCGAAACAGTTGCTGGATCCGAAAAAATCCTCTTGATGCGTTGCCATCATTAGTGTTGCCATATCCTGGTTTTGGAATATCTACAAGTAGCCCCATCTCTTCCTTAAGCCTCTTCTGGATGATTATCTTTCTTTCTTTAACAAGTGCTTTATCTTCATTGCTCCTTACTTGCCACTTTTGAAGTGTCAGTTTATATGAAAGATGAAGTATTGATTCTAAAAAGCGTATGCGTGCGTGTAAAGTTGATAGCCCAAAATTCAAAGCATCAGGGTTTTCAGGAAGATTTTTCCGCAATGTGTTAAAATCTTTTGAAGTTTGTCCGCAAATGTGGATGTCATAGTGGATTTTGTCTCCGTTGCAGCATAGCAGACTTTTGCATCGACCATTGTTAATAGCATCGTGTGTTTAATTTGTGCAATATTTCCATTACATGGTACTTCACTTTTCTTTAACAATTGAATTTGGTTATTTATGTATTCTATTTCTTGCTTTATGATATCAGTAGTTTCATGCACAAAAGGGATTTGGATTGGTCTAAAAAACCTAGTTGATGATGGTGTTGGATTTCGCCATATCGTTTTTATTTTTCCATTAGCGGTTGTGATTAATTTAATTGGCACACAACTACTTTGAAATATATTAACGTCACTATCGTTTTCATTTTCGAATTTTTGCTTATAAGGTGATTGGTGCGATCCATCACAGCCCCATTTGCTTATAAGTTCCAGAAACTTAAGTTCTTCATAATCCAACTGCTGTAAAACCTCATCAATGTATGTACATAATCGTGTTGCTGTGTGGTCAAGGAGAGATTGCAGCTTCACTTCCGCTAATGTCTCAGTTATATTTTTGTTGGCATTGTAAAAATTTCATATTGGTTTTTCGTGAGATCAGCATTTATAAACAATGCTAAAGCACCCTCCGCTGAAAGCTTATTAACTGGGTTGACCTCGGAATTTGTTAACGAGCGCTTGCAAATTTTTGCTTTTCTTGAAGATCGTGTTATATCCATTATCAAATGTGATCTCCTCTGTTGTTAATTGCTGACGAATTTCTTGCGTTTTTCTTCGTTTTGTTTCACTTGCTTCATTATATTCTTTTTTTGGTCGCCCTGAAGATGAACTGCCAAATACTGGTATTGTCACAGTTCCTTCCAGCCATTTAGCATACGTACTTAAAAATCGGTCCTCTTTTCGTTGTGCTAAACCCCAATATCTTTTAAAACAATTTTTGAAATTTTTAACACACTGCTTTACTACTTGTATATCCCCGTCTCCTTGGCATTCTGATATCGCACACAATTTAGTAGCTAAAAACTGCAACTTCTCGTCAATGGTTCTACCATTAGATTCCTGTACTATTTGGAATAACTCAAATCTTGTGTAAATTTTTTCCATGTTATCTCTCAAAGTTGCAAAACTCTTATAATAAGAATTTTGCGCAATAAACCATATATTTGTATTTTTCAAAGTGCATTTTCCCGTTACTTAGTCAACAACCTGATACTTGGGTGCATTTTTTATATACCTATACCGTTTTTAAATGTAATTTTGATTTGTACCGCTTTTAAATTATTTAGTCTAATATAGACCGCAGGTAAACAAAACAGTTTAATAGGTGTGTATGCATGTGGTTGACTTATAATTATTCCTGATAATAAGATAGTTAGTAAATTTGAATTTATGAACTAAGAACTGAATTTTAAGAAATTCCTTTTTTAAGGGCAAGTAATCTATCACATTGGTAGTTGTTAAAATTGATGTAACTAATATTTCACATCAATAATTCGAAAAACACAAAAGTTTATGACGACAATAAAGTATAAGAAAAAGTGCCTTATAAGCAAGAATAGAAAAAAAATACAAAATTTTCAAGAAATCACCAAAAATAATGGCCCAAACTTGCGCAAACTTTTTTTTCTTAAATTAGAGATCTCATATTTTATTGTGGTATATGTATAACATTATTTGTAGAACGGCTGTTAAGCGCAGGCTCGTTTGCCTTGCTCAATTTTATCACGATGGATAACTTGGTGATTCACCACGTTATTAATGTACGTAGGGGTTTATTATCCTAGTAGTTCACCAGGATAATTCAAGCGATTATTTTCAATTCAGTTCTTCAAGTGGTACACAAGAACAACGTAAACTGACTCGTTGTGAAAATGAAATTCCGATGTTTGCTTGATGAATGGCAATCGTTCAATCACAAATTTTACTAAAAACTTATTGTATTTAAAGAAGAAAATTACAAATACAAATAATAAAGGAATACAAATACAAATAGAAATACAATACAATTAAAAAAGTAAAAAATTTTAATTTTTAGCAGGCCGGAAACCGTTCATTCTTCTGCTGCACTAATTATTTTCCCACCGTTAGCAGGAAACAGATATTGGATTTCATAACTGGCTGGTGAATTAAATAAGCAAATTATTTTTTCACTGAAAGTAAAGCCCAAACAGATATTAAATTTCTCCAACGTCTGACTAGTTATTTGATTGGGAGTGCCACATAATCCCCAAAATCAAAATCCCCAAACACAAAATACCCAAGCGAAAAAAAAATTCCCAAAACAAAATCCCCAAACACAAAATCCCCAAATACAAAATCCCCATATTTTTTGGAGATAGTGTCACAAAATCCCCAAACACAAAATACCCAAATGTTTACGATATTACCGATCATATAAACAAAAGTGCAAGTAATGCTATAGCGATGTGGAACAACTATGGAAATAATCACTTTTTAATTTCGCTTTACTTTATTTCTCATTGCTTTCCATTCACTTATTTTGTTACTACGTTTATAAAACTTCGCTCTCAATTATCACTACATATATTTTTTTTTAAATATTCATTTCAAACTGAACTACTTTTATAACGAAATATTGTTTTTTTTTCTTTATTGTTATATATTTTAAATTAATACTACTCTTCATGACATACCTATTAAATATTTGTGAATTTATCATACAATTTGTTTTGATTTTTAAATATTAATTTCAAACTGAACTACTTTTATAACGAAATATTGTTTTTTTTTTCTTTATTGTTATATATTTTAAATTAATACTACTCTTCATGACATACCTATTAAATATTTGTGAATTTATCATACAATTTGTTTTGATTTTTAATTTCAGAAATAATGCCAAACACAAAATCCTCATTTTCTGTATAAAATACATTAAAATTAGGTTAAAAATCGCGCGATTTTTAACATAATTTTAATGTATTTTATACAGAAAATGAGGATTTTGTGTTTGGGGATTTTGTGTTTGGGGATTTTGATTTGGGGGATTTTGATTTGGGGATTTTGATTTTGGGGATTTAGATTTGGGGATTTTGATTTGGAGATTTTGATTTTGGGGATAATGTGGTACACCCTATTTGATTTAGTACGTGTAAATAAATAGTTTGTTTTAATTTAGCTATGAATTATGCAAACACGGTAATTCTCACGCCAAAATAAGAACGTAAAAAAGAGGTACGGATTATGTTCAAGTATTATTAATTCTATTAAGAGTTGTTTTTACTTTTTAATGAAGAATAAAAAAAAAACTCAAAGGAATTCATATATTGCGGCCCCAAGGGGATTGAAAAGTGCGAATGAGCGATCTCCGGCAATTTATTTTGAAGTGGGTTGAGGTGTTGGTTCCAATGAAACATTCCATTTGGATCGTGGAGACGGTTGTGGTGCTTCGGGGATCGGTTCACGTCTTCTCTTCAACCTTTGTTTTGCTATCAGGGCAACTATCACTGCTAAGGCTAGTTCAACATAGCTAATGGTTAAGCTATGTATTTTATGGGTTCTTGCTAGAGGAAATTCTTGTCGTTGTGCCCTGACCTCATCCTGCAGATGGGTTATCTTTTCAATTGTCGAAGTATATGACAGGGGTTGTGTCATGTTGTTTACGCTTTCTTGGAGGTGAAGGAATTACATCCCATTGCTTGTATATGATGAATGCAAGTTTGATGAGATGGTTCGATGCCCGTATATGGTAAGAATATATTTTTTCATTGCACACCCTGCGGGAAGCGTGAGCAACCGTACCTTCCAGCAATTGTGACCTGCTTTCACCCTTGCATACTGTGCTTAGTTTTAGTTGCTGTTGAGTTGCGAGCAGCCACTGGTTCTTGTTATAAAGTTGGTACCATGAATGTGTGTGCATAAGAAAATGTTATGCTCAAGTTTATTGCAGGTAGTTAGCTTCGAATCATCTAGAGGGAAATATTCGTCCCGATGAGCGTTGAGAGCCATCATTTTAGTTGTTGGTATGATAGCCACTAAAGGGTCGTTCATTAGCTGTGGTACTAGAGTAATATAAAATAGGTCATATTGCCCTTGATGGGCTAGAGGGATGAACAATGTGCAAATAATGTGCTTAGTTGAGATTGCTGCGTGAGCCGTGACTACACCATATAAATGAATAATGTCTGCAACTGGAAGTGCTAGATCTGTGGGAAGGTTCGGCTTTATGTTATCGATTTCACACGAAAATTGTTGTCGGGTTAGTAGAACCAGACTAATTCGACCATGGTAAGTGTCCGCTAACAATGTGATCATAGATGTGTGCATTTTTTGTAAATTATTAGCAATTGTAAGTATCTGTAAAATGACTTCCGATAGATGGTAACTGTCATTGATTGTGAGGTAGAGTAGTTTGTTTATTATACCGTTCATTTTTTCGAAGTTATCTTGCGTGCGTTGTTCAGTTTGCTTCATGAGATTGAGGGTCGAGTCGAGAAACGATGTTTGATTCCGCAGTAGGCTATGCAAGTGGGCTTCGTTGGTTTTTATACTATTAATAGTATCGGTCATTTCTTCTGAATATTTGGAGTTAGAACGCCAAACAAGCAGCTTGCTATATTTCCAACGATGTCTATTGCTCCTCGTCGCTTCCTTTTTATGAAATTTTCCAAACCGTGCTCCATTTCATCCCTGAGATCTTGAAAATGGGATAGAAGTCCGTTGCATTGATGATTAAGGGATGAGTAATCGCAGGCCCTTTTCAGCGCAGAGGTACCGTTCATTAAAAGCTCTAATTCGTTATAGAACGGTGTCAGCTCACAATAAATCAGGAGCTTCCATTCAGCGATGACAGGTTTAACTTGGCCAATATTTTCGAAATGTAATCCAGGGTTGCTGGTGATTAGGGTGTACGTCACTTGTTGACATAGGATTAGAGAGAGAAATAATGCTACGAGTACTAGCAGACCTGTTGCGTTTAGAGTACAACGTTTTGAGGGTGGTTAATTAATGGTTTTGTTCTTGGGTGAGCTGTCTCTCTTTCGTGTTGGTTTCTCATCTGTTGTGTCATTGCTAACATTGGTTCCTGGTGGCTCCACAGGAAGAGGAGCCAGCAAGTGAATCGCTCGCTTAAGGATACCACCAGATATTTTTACTTGTTCTGATGAGTCCGTCTGGACCGGGATAAATTTCAGTTACTTTTCCAAGACGCAATTTCATGACTGATGTGTTGTCCTTAGTTATAACTGTGGTACCCCGTTGCAAATTTTGAGCCTTGGTTTGCCACTTGTTCCGCTGCTGGAGTTCACTGAGGTATTCCTGCGTCCATCGTTTCCAAAATTGATGTTTTATTTGTGACACTAACTCCCATCGTTTTGTAAGAGTTGTTGAAGTTAACCTGGCAGTTGCATCCACTTGTGCTGTAAGAGGTTCACCAATCAAAAAGTGGCCTGGTGTTAGTGCAGCCTCATCAATTGGTCTCGAACTAAGGATTGCTTCGACTTCTATGATCACGGTTTCCATTTCTTCATAGGTCAGAGACGCGTTTGCCATTTCTTTAACAAGTAACCTTTTTTGTGGATTTGACTGCAGCCTCCCATAGTCCGCCGAAGTGCGGGGCTCGTGGAGGTATGAAATGAAAACTGATGCCTTTGCCCTTCTTGAATTTTTTCTTGAGCAGCTGTGGCGAAAAGAGCAGTTGACAACTCTTCTAATTGATTGCGAACTCCCACAAAGTTTGTTGCGTTGTCACTGTAGAGATGCTGACAGTGACCCCTTCGGCCGATGAATCTTTTGAGCGCTCCAATGAAAGCGTCGGTTGTAAGGTCTGTTACAAGCTCCAGATGGACCGCCTTAGTCGAAAAGTAACAGAATACTGCAATATACGCCTTTTGGGGTCGATTTCCTCGGGTTTTGAAGTGAACCCAGATTGGACCACAGTAGTCAACTCCCGCATTAATAAAGGGTCTCGCTGGCATTACTCTGGCTTCTGGCAAGTTTCCCATAACTTGCTGCAGAAGTTTTGGTTTCGCTCGTACACATTGCACACATTTATGCACAGTTTCCCGAGCCAAATGTTTGCCTTTAATGGGCCAAAAACGTTGTCTTACGATTGCTAGAAGTGCTCCAGGGCCACAATGTTTGTTTTCCCTATGTATCGACTCAAATATTAGTTTACTTATTATGTCGTTATAAGGAAGCAACATTGGATGTTTGGCATTGCCTCCGACTCTTAGAATGTTATATTGTCTAAAAATGGGGATACGCTTTTTATTTGACTCGATCCTTTTTCTGTTGAATGTCTTCTGTGGACGTGCATAGTTGGGTGGTTCGAACAATGATGGCAAGCGCATCGTGAAGTTCAAGAGGTGTGAGAATTTGTTGGGTTTGTCGCTCGGGCTTGAAAGTTCTGGCATTTTTAATGAATCTTAAAATGTATCCTATGATACGTTGGAGCCTGTTATGTTTGAGAGACACACAAGTTTTTAACAATTCAATACTTTTATTGTGAACTTTATTATTCTTATATAATGATTATATGTATATAACTATTGGAAAAAGAAATATTAGGTATTGAGTGCCATTGCTCGACACGTGAATTAGAAGCACAGAACACAATTAGAAGCAAAAAGAAAAACTAATGCCAAAAAAGGAAATGCTAACCTAAGTAAGTGTTGTATATGTCAATGTGACCAAAAGGTTGCCATATCTTTGTTAACGACACTACAATCTCCCACGCTTAATGGAGCACATAGTCTTCCATATGGATTGGACGTACCCTGGTTCGGTTAGATCTTTTGTTGCCTGCTGCTCCGACAAGTGTCGATTGATTAGGCGGTTCTGGATTTGCTTCCACTGTGGGTGTTGTTGGTGTATTTTCTATTTGTACTTCTTCAATTACAGTCTTCTGTTGCATCGGAGTTTCAGCAAATGTCACAGCTTCCTTCGGCTTGGCTTGGATTTATAAAGTTGATTTATGTGCCGTTTCAGTTCGTACCCATTGTCCAGCTTTATTTGATAATGGAGATGTCCAAATTTCGCTTTTACCGTTCCAAATTTCCAAGTAGGTAAGTTCTTACTGAACCATCGCAGCTGCACTCTATCTCCCACGCTTAAATTCCGGACAACAGGAGTTATTCTTACCGATTTTGATTGTTTCACTGGGCGCATTGCATCTAGTCGGATCCTTATGTCACGACCGAGATAGAGCTTTGCTGGACTTTGCCCATTTGCTAACGGTGTTGCTCTATATCGCAAAAGAATTTCTTACAATTTGATGTTTAATGGTAGATTATCTTCTTCCATCGCTTTTAATTTTGTTTTAAGTATCTGCACATACCTCTCTGCTAAACCATTTGTTGTTGAATGGCCTGGAGCTATGAACTTTTGTATAATGCCATTATCATAGCAATAATTTCGAAACATCGAACTTTGGAAAATGGTTGCATTGTCTGAGACAATAGTTTGCGGGAGACAATGCGTGGCAAATATCTTTTGTAATATTGCAAGTGTTTTTTCAGACGTTGGTGCATCCTTTATTATTCGTATTTCCGGCCATTTAAATTTTGCGTCGACCAGCACGAAAAAATTGTGATTTTGAAATGGACCCGCGTAGTCTATGTGGACCCGTTGGAAATTGTCACTTGGCTCTTCCCAATGATGTATAGCTGCCTTTATAGGATTTTTCTTTATTTTTGCACAACTGGTACACGATCTAACTACTCGTTCAATGTCTGCGTCTATGCCTCGCCAAAAACAATATTTTCTTGCTAGTTGTTTCATTTTTACAATACCACTGTGTGTATGATGCAGCTCCTTCAAAATTTCGTCACGGAGAGGTAATGGAATCATAACTCGGTCACCCTTGAATATAACACCGTTTTGGACTGAGTATTCTGCTTCATAGTTTTTTCCTTCCAGAAGATCTTGTTTTAATTTTGCCAGCTCTGAATCACGTTCTGTTTCTCTAGCAATACTCGTAGCCGTGATTGCAAATGTCGAAATTTGATTAATTTTTTGTTCTTGGATAATACGTACTTCTTCGTCTAAAAACTTATTAAAATTTGTTGTTGTTTCAATTGGTGCCCTAGATAAGCAATCAGCATTAACATTTTCTTCAGTCCTACGATGCTTAATCTTGTAGTTGAAACCTTGATGAAATGAAGCATATCTAAGTAGTCTCCCCGATGTCATCGAGGGTGTTTTTGCATTTTCATGAAAAAATCTTGAAAGGGGGCGATTATCCGTTATTAGTGTAAATTCTCTACCATGAAGATACATAAAATATTTATCCACAGCATATATAATTGCCAGCGCTTCTTTATCGAGCTGACTGTAATTTTGTTCTGCTTTTGTTAGCGATCGTGATATAGAAGCCACTGGACGTTCCTCTCCGTTTATCTCGTGAGATAATACCGCCGCAATGCCGGTTGGACTTGCTTCACACGCTAATGTTACAGGAAGACTCTCATTGTATGGTGTTAGCACTTTGTCTGTTAGAATTTCTTGTTTCAGTTTTTCAAATGCTTTTTCGCAATTTTTCGTTCACACAAATTTTCTGCCTTTTCTTAACAGTTGGCGCAACGGAAATGTAATCGTTGATACGCTGGGTATAAATTTTGAATAATAGGTAACCATACCAAGAAATCTTCTGATATCATCTACGTTTTTTGGTGTTGGCAGCTTCCTGATTGCTTCTACTTTTCCTTGACATTTATACATTTTATTGTAACTTACTACATACCCAAGGTATTTGATTTGATTTCTTAAATATTCGCACTTTTTTTGTTGAGGTGTAATTGATATTCATTTAACCTTTCCAAGCATTTGATCAGCCGTTCTTCACATTGATTCATTGTTTTTCCATGAATTATGATGTCATCAAAGTATGAAATTGTACCTTCTAGGCCTTGTAGAATTTGGTCTAGAATTCGATTAAATTCGCTTGGAGCGGTTTTTATTCCGAACGACAGACGGTTCATGCGATATATGCCTCGGAGGGTTGAAATCGTTTGTATTTGTTTGCTCTCTTCGTCTACTAACACATGTAAATACGCTTTGTACAAGTCCAACCTGCAAAAATATTTTGAATCTTTTAATGTATTTAAAATTTCATCAATCCTTTTTATAGGGTAGTGTGCTGCATCTAATTGCGGATTGACTGCTACTTTATAATCAACGCACAATCTGACATTACCATCTGGCCTCGGTATCACCACCAATGGTGAACTCCAATTGCTGGTATTTACTTTCGTTATGATTCCGTCGCGTTCTAAACAATCTAGCTCACGTTATACTTTCTCACGCAATGCAAAGGGCACATGCCTTTCTTTAATAAAAACAGGTTTAGCACATTTTTGTAGTTTCAGATTACAAAGCAGACCTGGAATACAACCCACATTTTCTTGAAATATTTCTGCAAATTGATGCTCAATTTGTGCTATTGAGTTTACTTGATGAATATTATTTTTCTCCTGCTCGCCTTGATCAATGTCTACAAGGTTAATTTTAAGATGACAAATCCAGACACGATCCAGTAATGCTGTATGCTCGGATGACACAATATACATTTCTTCATATGATGACTTATTAACATATTTTACGTTTACGTTAACAACTCCCAGCGGTACAAAAATGTCACCGTTGTATGCTCGAAAAGCAATGTTAGTTTTGTTGAGTTTGGTCTGTATGTTCAATTTTTTAAAATCTGTTTTTGGCAATAAAGTGAAACCCGCACCTGAATCGACTTTAAACACTGGATATTGGTTTTCTATGTTTACTTTGATGAAACATTTTTGTGTATTCACAGAAGAAATAACGTTTTTATTGTAAATATCGATGATTTTGTTAACACTAAAATATTGGTCATTAATGTTATACTTTTCAACTGAATTTGCTGTGTTATTGTTATTATTGTTTTTCTTTTATTGATTTTCTTTTACTTTACATTTTATGCATACTTGCTTGACGTAGCCTGTTTTGCCGCATGATTTGCATTTTAAATTATTTTTATTTATTGTACACTCTGTTGATAAATGATTGTTGCGACCACATCGAAGACACAAACCTTCAACACTTAACTCATTGTAGTTTTCCCTTGTTTTGGATTTTGACGCCGGCTTTTTTGATGTGTTACGATGGGGTCTTAATGCTCGACGGCTGTGTATGAATTGTATTTGATGTACGTCGGTAGTTGAACACGAGGAACTATTTCCCATCATTTTGTTGTCTACCTTCGCCGCTTCTAATATTTTAGCTTTTTCGATGATTTCTTTGAAAGTTGCTTTTGGATTTTGTAGTAGTTGCTCTCGAATGTACGAGTCACGCACCCCTCTAATAAATTGAGCTCTGAGGAAAATGTCTGAGACAGACTTTTTGCATTCACACATAAATTCACAGTCAATACTTCTTTTTTGTAGTACCGCACCGAAATCGGCAATCGATTTGTTCTCGTTCTGAACTTCACATAGGAAATGGTGTTGTTCCACCAAAATGTTATTCTTCGGACAGAAATGTGCCTCCAAAAGAGCCACAATGTCATCATAATGTAATTGATTAATGTTTTTAGGTGCTGCTAAGGTAGTTAACAGCGTATACGTTTGTGAGCCAATATATTGTAGTAGCAATTTCGCACACATCTCTTTATCATTATATATCTTTTTTTACCTGAAAGTGAATTTCCAGACGCTCTTTATATGTTTTAAACTGCTCACTTTTCGGGTCGAATAGATCAAAATTTGTTATGATGTTCACACTGGTGTTGGACGGTGCTTGACTCTGCTGACTTTGCTGGCGTCATAGCCATAATGGCTTGTAGCAACTAATGAACCTGAGCCTCCATTTTGTGGGGTTATGCACGATTTGTGAGGTTATGCACGATTATGGACTTTATCCTCGTCGCCAATTCTGTTATGTTTGAGAGACGCACAAGTTTTTAACAATTCAATACTTTTATTGTGAACTTTAATATTCTTATATAATGATTATATGTATATAACTATTGGAAAAAGAAATATTAGGTATTGAGTGCCATTGCTCGACACGTGAAGTAGAAGCACAGAACACAATTAGAAGCAAAAAGAAAAACTAATGCCAAAAAAGGAAATGCTAACCTAAGTAAGTGTTGTATATGTCAATGTGACCAAAAGGTTGCCATATCTTTGTTAACGACACTACAGAGCCCTTTAAGGTGCCAATAGACGACATGTTTTTCACATTGTATATGTCAAAATTTGCATATGTAAACGGAAACATGTCGTGTGTTACCTTTAAAACATTGCTTGTGTAAAAAACATCACAAAAAACATAAGACATTATTTGAAATAGAGCGTGCTCTATTTTCTTATGTTAAACATAAAGCTCCAAATGTCTATGTCATGCGAACAAATTCGTCGGCGGTTGATTATGTGCACTATCATTAGCCGTCTGAATGAAGTATTTTGCAAGACAAATAAACTATATATATTTTTTTAATTTAACGTTGTCGTTTTATTAAAATAAGTCCTAAAATATATAGATTTTTTTATGCAACCTCAACGTCTTTGTTTAAAAAAGAAAAAATTAAAAAAACACATTTGCGTTGCCAGTACTTCAACGACGGAACCAAAAATATTTCGACGGATGCAAGTCAACAACAAACAAACGACGTGGATATTTATGTACTGAAAAAGAAGTCAACAAATGAAAATTGTGTTTTTAAAGTTGCAAATTGTATTTTCTTATCTCTCAAATCCATTTCACAAAAAGTTATTAGCTAGCTTTCGCAAACACTTTTAGCAAAAAACAAATTAAAATTTTTGGGCAATCAGCTGTTCTCAATAAACATGACCGTTGTCATGTGTGATATACATGTACGTTTGTGACCAAAAATTATAAACCTTATGTAAATTAACCAATATTGACAGACATAAAGAAAAACATACAAATCGAAAGCTTAAAAAACACATGTAAAAAACATGTCGTCTATTGGCACCTTTAGTGAATATCGGTGGTTGATGCTGTGCAAAAAGTTTTCACTATTGACAGCAATGAGTGAGTTTTACGATCCTTGCTTTTGTTTAGGGGTCGGCAAATTAGGATCTAGGCCTGGGAGTCCAATGTTGCTCGTCTTCATGAAGAAAAATGTCCCAAACATCCATTGGGGTGTCTGCTCTAACTGTTGTGGATCCAATCCTCTTAATATGATGTCCGCTGGGTTATCTTTAGATTTTACATGTCGCCATTGCTCAGGTAGCGTGTTTTCTTGAATTGAAGCGATTCGATTTTCCACAAATGTACGAAAGGAAGAAGATCTTGAATTTATCCACGATAAGACTATTTTTGAGTCGGACCAATAGAATGTTGGCGATGTATTCATATCCAAGTCTAGTTTCACTTTTGCAGCTAAGTTAGCACCCAATTGTGCGGCACATAGTTCCAGTCTTGGCAGCTTTTCCTGCTTGAGTGGATTTATCCGTGATTTCGCACATAACAAATATACTCTTATTGTTTTGTTTGGTAGAATTGTTCTCACATATATTGCAGCGCCATACGCCTTTTCGGAGGCATCGGTAAAAACATGAAGTTGAGTCTTGCTAGGAAGAACTCCTTTATAGATATGCCGATGCACTTGAAAGCTGTCAAGTTCGCTTAGGTTGCTTCAAAAGGTTCGCCAGCGTGAGTCAAATTCTGAAGGAATAGCCTCGTCCCATGAGAGATTCAAGGTCCATAATTCCTGGATAAACATTTTTGCTTTGGCAACTACTGGCGACAGTATTCCTTGTGGATCAAAGATTCGCGCCAAGTTTGACGTGACTGTTCTTTTAGTCACGACTTTAATTGTTTGAATGTTGACCTTGATCTTAAGTAGGTCATTTTTAGGTACCCATACCAATCCCAGTGTTTTAGTGTAATCAGTTTCGTCTGAGAAGTCAAGACTGACTTCTTGGTCATAACTGGGCATTATTAGCGCACCATTTTCGTAGATGGAACCCGTACTTGGCCAGGACGTCTTGCAGCTGGCGCTGAGTTTCTAGGGCTATATTCAGGCTATCAGCTCCACCCAGCCCGTCATCGACATAAAAGTTCTGTTTTAAGAAACTGGCTGCCAAAGGAGCTTGCATCTTATTATCCTGGATTATTTCCTTCAAACATTTGATTTGCCAGATATGGTGCTGGTATAGTACCATAGGTATCGGTATTTAGTTGAAAATAACTAATGGGCTGAGAGGCATTATTTCGCCAGAGGATTATCTGGTACTGTCGGTCCTTGGGGTGGATATAGATTTGGCGGTACATTTTTTCGATATCTGTTGTGAATACGAAACGCGGTAGCCGAAATCGCAATAGAACCGTAAATAGATCATTTTGTAGTAGTGGTCCAGTGTGCAGAATATCATTTAAGGATTTTCCTGAGGACGTTTTTGCTGACGCATCGAAGACTACTCTGAGTTTAGTTGTACTACTTTCGGGTCGCAAAACGCAGTGGTGAGGAATAAAGTATGATGCCCCTTTACTTCGTCTATATTGATTTTCGACACGTGCCCCATTGTTTCGTAGTCTTTCATGAATAGCGCATATTGTTCCTTCAATGAAGCGTCTTTTGATAATCGACGTTCTAGTGCGAGGAACCGGTTGAATGCGATACTATGTGAGGACCCTAATAAAGATGGTTCAGCACAAAACGGCAGTCGTGCTATTAATCAACCTTCATTGTCACGTGTGTTATGTTGATTGAGCATCAAAAAGTGATAAATTTTGCTCTCTTCCTTCAACCTCCTCGAGTTTTCAAAATCGCTCAATAGCTATATTCATGTTATCCTCTTCTGTTAAGACTCCGTAGATTCCTTATGAAAGCCTTTCACCAGATACCTTTCCCGATACGATCCATCCAAAAGCTGTATTTTGTAGCAGTGGAAGGTCCTTGCCTAATTTAAGTTGTCCGATCTTGAGTATTTGATGATAATATTCCGCCCCTAACAAAATATCGATTTTTTCTGGACGGTTTAAGGTTGGGTCCGCTAATGCTACGTTGCTGGGAATTGACCACCTGTCGATTGTAAGCGATTGAACTGGGGAGGGGAAATAATTTGCGGCAATACGAATGCACCAAGCCGTGTTGAAAAATTGTTCAGCCGAGATTGTAGCCGAGACTCGGTGTTGAACCTTGGTACTGTTTTTTCCAATACCGTTGATTGAAACAGAAGTAATCCGTGCTGGGAGTCCAAGCCGGTTGACTAATCATTCTGTGATCAAATTGACTTGTGATCCTGAATCAAGGATTGCTTGGCATTCAGTTTCCAGACCATTAGCCTTGAACTTTACCAACGTTGTTCCCAGTCTTTTGTTAGTGTAACTTCCCGCCATGCTTTCAGCTTCTGTTGGTATGCTGACTAGAGATGTCGCGAGTTGCGTGGAGTTATTCGTTGGAACTTCTTCATTGGCTGACTCTGTTTCCCCCTTTGATTTGTTACGCTTCCTGAATATTGAATTCTTTTGCGGGTCTTGTTCCAAAGGTACCAGGGTGTTGTGCATTTTTCCACATTTCTGGCAGCGGCCTGAAATTGTGCACTGTTTGGTCAAATGATTGTGACTAAAACAATTAACACACAGTTTATGTTTCTGTATCAAGTTTAGTCTGTTTACAGGGCTTAGCTGGATGAATTCTCTGCATCTATACAATGGGTGATATCCTTGCTTGCAAACTAGGCATCGTTGGTTCTCATGGCGCAGATGTGCCGTAAGCGTGCATGTTTTGCTAGCAGGAGAAAATGTCTTATCTTTGTGTCCTATTGCCTCCAGAGTGTGGAAGTAGTTCTCCAGAAAGGTAAGAAATTGGCTGAGTGGTTGCATTTCCTTTGGGTTGGTGATCGATTGCTCATATTGAGTGTATACAGTTTTGTCCAACTTTTTTACCAGAAGGTGGAGTAGGAGTGGATCCCATATCGAGATTTCGATCCCCATATTAGAAAGAGCTGGCAGACATTCTCTCGTTGTATCGTGCAATCGTTTAACGGCAGAAAACGATGTCCATTTCATATAATCATCTTTAAATTTAGAGAGAGTGATTGTGGGTAATGGTAGGGTAGATGGTCTAGCCATAGTCTCTCTGGATGAGTGGTGATTGTTGTTAGACGTGGTAAGCTGGATGATCGCTAACTGAGCGGCTTGTTCGAGGTGGATGTATTTGCTTGTGTCATAACCGGCGAGGTCTGGATCGGAATATTTATCTGACACTTCATCATTAAGTAGTTCTAGCTGCTGTCACAGTTTGGTAATGGTGGCCTTTTTAACATCGTAATAAGGCCCATCCTGACCTGACTGCAACTGAAGGCCTTCTAGCTGTCTAGCCAGAGCTCACTTTCTGCTGTGTTACTCGTAGTGTACGGATGTGTTTTCTATAAGCGAAAGTTTACGCGAGTGTTTACGGAAGTAATTCTGCGAATTTGTTAGAGATTTGTGTATCGTGCGGTAGCGCGGAATCCAAGGATTCCACTGGTATAAAAATTTTGAAGATCGGTTGACGGATGCCAGAGATATAATCGGATTATACTCTGCATCTTGGACGACATAATACTTGGCATTATAAACACACAGTGCGTGTGTGTGTTGTATTTAAATAAAAGCGTGTTTTTTGATTTGAGACTCCGCTGGTAAGGTGTCTCAAATTTCAAGGTGAATCTCCGGCAGTAAGGTCAAATCGAATTGATCGATCTGTGTTGCCGTTGCGGGATTTTAGTTGAATCGGTGTTGTCGTTGTTTAATGGGGAAGTTTCCGGGGAACTTCTGGGATTTTGGCGATTTTTGTCCCAGGTTTTGAGGACCCCAGGACAAGTTTGTGTCTCGACTAAATGGGTTGGTGTCTTGGCTAAGTCGGTTTTGGGTTGTGCTGAACAAGGTGTATATCCTTGCTACTATCGCGGACCATTGTATTACTATCTTCTTGGCGATAGAAGGAAGATTGTTGGCAGTTTACATTGTCTTTTATATTACTGATTGCTGTTTGTAAGGTAGGTGTTTTTTGATTTGTTTATTTTTTTCAATACTGAATGGGTATGCCGCCTGAGAGTAAACGCAAGTCCTCTAGGGACAAGGTAGATTCGAGGGCGGAATCCAGTGACGCGGGTGTTGTTGATGTTATGGGACCGCCCCCGCCTGGAAGGAGCTTGCTGAAGCACTCGGACAGCGAGACCGAGGGTGAAGGCAAGCGCTTCAAGCCGGGTACCCCGATGCAGCAGAGGAAGGGTGATGCAGCTGGGATGGTGCCTGAAGTTGTTGCTAATGAACCTGTTGTTTTGACGACTTCTGATGGTGAACAGGGAGCAGGGGTAACCAGGAGGGAAGGCAGACGCAGGCGTCGTGTTGCTGGCGTCGACTCGTCGGCATTGCTGAACTGAAGGATATTTCGTCCGGTCTGATGGGAGTGGTTCTGAGCGACGGTGTCGACAGGGCGCTGGTACGCGATGTTCACGAGCATGCATCACGTTTTGAGGTGCTGCTCATGAGGCTGATTGCCGAGAATGAGATGCTGAAGGGGAGGCTGGAATCTGGTGTTCAGATCCCAGCTGCTGTGCTGCTGTTGGTGCTGGTACTGGTGCTGTCTCTAAGCACCAGTTAGGAGCGTTCCTGGGGGTTCTGCTGCAGTGCCTGCTCCAGTGATGTCCAAGCCTGTGGAGACGTGGTCGGTGCTGGTGAAGGGCAAGGGCACTGCTTCGTCGAAGGTGGTGGTGCAGAAGGTGGTTGGTGAGGTGCGACCTACACTTGGTGTGCGTGTACATGAGGTGCGTGCGACGCGTGATGGTGCGGTCATTCGCACTCCATCGGTATCTGAGCGGCAGAAGATTGTGGAGAACAGCAAGTTTGCGGAAGTCGGGCTGGAATTCTCTGTGAGTGACAGGCTAGGTCCAAAGATCACGGTGCGGCGCGTACACCAGCAGATCACGCCTGATGTGTTCAGGGAAGAGTTGTACTCCATGAACCTGAGGAATATGATGTCTGCGGAGAATTTCCGACGCGCTGTCAGGTTGAATAGCGCGCCATGGAAATCTGGTGATGGTGAGATCAATGTCATGTACACCACAGGTGGCGGAGCATCTACGTTCCACGGGTGTTTATGTGAAGTGGTCCGGTTCTTGGTGCGTGTGCTTGACGTGATTCCCGCTTGCCAGAAGTGCTTGAGTTTTGACCATCGTGTCAGGGAGTGCAGAATGACCGAGAACGTGTGGAGAAGGTGTGGTCAGTCTGGCCATGAGGTCCATCGCTGCCAGAATGACGTTAGATGCCGGAATAGTGTATTCAAGGGACTTCCCTCGGATCACCTAATGATGTCTGCTGCATGTCCGATGTATGCGGCGAGGATTACTAGGGCGAATGCTAGACACTAAATATGGAGGGACTTATTATTCTACAACAGAATCTCCAGAGGGCTTACGTGGCAACATGCGAATTTGGACAGGGGATGCGGCGTCGAGGTGCTCCTTTTGCATCATTGCAGGAGGCTTATGTCACGGATGGCCAAGTTAGGGGTCTTCCGGGGGAATGAGGGTTTTTGCGGACTTGACAGGGGGAGCCGCTGTTGTTGCTGATGGCGATGACTTTGACTGTACGGTACTTAGTCGTAGCCAGTGGTGGGTCTGCGTTGCTGTGGAGGTTTTGGGAGGATGATTCTGGCTAGCATCTACTGTAGGTTTGGGTGCCCATTGGACCCGTACTTGGGATATATGGATGCGGTGTTACTCCTAGCGAGTAACTCTACGACTATCCTTGGCCTGGACGCGAATGCATGCTCTCGTGCTTAGTTCAGTAAGATGACCAGGAATGCTCCTGCTCATCAGAACTATGAACGAGGAGTTATGCTAAGTGAGTGGCTGGTCGAAAATTGTATTTCTTTGTTAAATGGGGTTAGCGATATTTATACCTTTGATGGGCCCGTGGGTGCCAGTAACATTGACGTGACTCTTGCGAATGGGGCGGCAGTGGCGTTTTACCGGTTTCGGTGGAGGGTGCGTGACAGTGCGGGGGTGAGTGATCACAATCTCATTGAGAATGTGGTCTCTTACCATGTGCGTGCGGTGGTGGCTGTGCCGCCACGTGGATGGCGGCTTCGCGGGGTGGACTGCGACAACTACGCGGACTGTTTTCGGGGGGCTGCTCGGGCGCTGCCATTGGATGACTTTAGGGCAATGTCCTTGGATGAGCAGGTTGACCAGATAGATCAGTGGGTGTGCATGGTTAATGATGCACTACTTGGACGGTACCATTGTATCCGGCCAAGTGAGGTCAGGTGGTGGACCCGGGAGTTGGATGTGATGCGGAGCAGTGTCAGGCGTCTCAGGAGGTTACTCCAGAGGGCACGGCGCTGCAATGTTGATGATCTAGCTCACCGTAGGGCTGAATATCTGGCTGGCCTGCGTTCATACAAGGACTTGATTGTTAGGGTTAAGGAGGACGAATGGAGGCATTTTGTGCGGGACAATAGGGACGACCCATGGGGTATTGTTTACCGTATCTGCAGGGGTAGGACTAGGAAGCTCGACGTGGAGTGTCTCCAAGTTGATGGTGTTGAATTGTCAACTTGGAGGGGCTGTACGGAGGCTTTATTGGGGGTTTTCTTTTCGGTGGCGGAGTCGGTTGGTTACTCTCCTCTCATTAGGGAGGGGGCTGGTCCTCCGAACCTGGAGAGCTTTGAGATAGGTGACAGTGTCTGCCGGATCAGATGTAGAAAATCTCCTGGTATTGACGGCATGACTGGAGAGATGTGTAAAAGCATCTGGAAGGCCGTGCCGGAATACCTGGAGTTGGTTTTTGGAAAGTGTCTGAGTGAGGGCTATTTCCCGAAAGCTTGGAAACGTGCACGTGTTGTCGTGCTCCTAAAGTCGCCTGATAGAGTCAGGAGTAATCCTCGCTCATATCGGGGCATCAGTCTTCTCCCAGTGCTTGCAAAAGTACTTGAGAGAATAATGGTGTCAAGACTGAAGGAGCTAGACGGTATGGGTACTTCTGAGTATCAGTTTGAATTTCGGGATGGGAGATGTGTCGAGGATGCGTGGCTGCATGTTAGGCGTATTGTTGGTGACTCATCTGGTAAATATGTCCTTGGCATATTTGTGGACTTTAAGGGTGCGTTTGACTATCTCTCATGGGGTGCGGTTCTGGACAGACTTCGAGAGAAAGGCTGTCGGGAAATGGCCTTATGGAGAAGTTACTTCAGCGACAGGAAAGCTTGTGTGGTTGGAGGGATGTTACCCGTGGCTGTCCTCAGGGGTCTATCTGTGGTCCATTTATATGGAATCTCATGATGGATTCTCTGCTGCAGCGGCTGGGGCACTCCTTTAAGCTGTGTGCGTATGCGGATGACTTGCTTATCTTTATTGAAGGTCAGTGTCGTGCTTAACTGGAGAGAAAGGGAGGGCAGGCCATGCGGGACGTAAATGAGTGGGGTAACCTGGTTGGGGTTACTGTAGCTTTGGACAAAACTGTGATGATGCTGCTGAAAGGCAGGTTGTCGCAGGCTCGTCCACCGCTCATTCGATCTGGCAATGTTAGTCTCAGATACGTGACACAGGTCAAGTATCTGGGTATAATGATGGGCGAGAGGATGAACTTTTTAGTTCATCCTGCTGACATTAGGGACAAGCTGAGTGCCGTTGTGGGTAAAGTTAGACGCATTCTTAGAAGTGACTGGGGCCTAAGCAGACGTGCCACTCGTAGCATTTATAGTGGACTGTTTGTTGCTTGCGCAGCTTATTGTTCTGCTGTGTGGTACGAAGTGGTTCTGTCTGTTGCTGGTAAAAACGAGGTCTTGTCCTGTCAGAGGATTGCTATGCTCGCCTGTATGCCAGTTTGTCGGACGGTCTCGACAGATGCTCTTCAGGTCTTGCTGGGTGTGGTCCCGCTTGACTTGGAGGTAATGCGCCGAGCTATTGCCTTCAAGGTCAAGCGTGGACTACCACTTTCCTCGCATGACTGGCTTTCTGCGGATGATCTGGTGGGCGTGGACGTTAGGAGAATTAAGGTGCTCTTAGATGAGCATCTTGTTTCTATTTGGCGGGCGAGATGGGCGGATAGTGATAACGGCAGGGTTACGTATGAATTCATACGTGACGCTGACTTTGTGCGTGAACGCCCCGACTTTGGCTTCGGCCTTAGCCTGGGGTTTTTGCTAACGGGGCACGATGCATTCTTGCATCGGCGAGGCCTGTCGGATACTCCGGACTGTGGGTGCGGGAGAGGGCTGGAGGATTGGAGGCACATACTGACGGAGTGCCGACTCTACGCGGACATTAGGGATTTGGGCGCAATGGGGATTTCTCGCGTTGGGGCGGGTTGGGACTTCGGTGGTGCATTGGTGGATGGACGGACAAGGGCGAGGTTGGGCGAGTTTGCTCGCGAGGTGTTTAGGAGGAGACGGGGATAGGGTTAGCATGGAGGAATCTTGCTTGGCCATCCGTAATCTCGGTGCTCGCGGATATCGCAGTGTGCTGTTCGCTCAGCATTGTTGTTGCCTGGGTTTGATGTTGGTTGCTGTCTGTGGGTGGTGGTCTTCTCTGTGGATGGTGTCTAGAATTGGTCTTGCTCTCCTTGTCGTGCTGTAGTGCCCCTACTCTTGGTCCCTAGTGACCTTGGGAGGGGTTGCTGTGTCTATACGCCTGGCTTGCGGGGGCTGAATCCGGCGGACCTCGGCTGTGTCTATGGTTTTTGTTTGTATTGCTGTTTTGGTTTGGTTGTTGAGTCATTTTGATGACCTGAGTTCATCCGTGAGGAGAACTGTGTTCAATGTTGTCCTAACTTGTGAGTATTGTCCTTTGCTGGTCTCACTTGCGTGAGCAAAGTGTTCCCCGTGAGGGTGGCTATTAACTGTTTTGTGTCTGCTGTCTTGTATTCTCGCTGTTGATGTATGTTTTATTGTTGCTGGTGGTGGGCCACCAGTCCGGAACAATTTGGGGTTCGACTGGTAGTAGCTTCGGCTACGGGGTCTGACCGGAGACTTAATTCTGGTACCATGGGAACCAGTAGCCCCTAGAACTTGTCCTAGACTGGTTATTGGTGAGGCCCCTTCAGGGATCACGTGGTGGCTGTGGTTTAGACCCAAATCGCGGGAAGAGCATGCGCTCGGTGTGGAGTTGCATTGCAACCAGGTGCCGTGACCCATAGAACGGAAGGAGTGTTAGATAGGCTCCGCTCCTAACCAAGGGGAGGCCATGTCCAAATGCATGGTTTCTAATTGGTACTCAGGCGTGACAATTTGTTACGTGTGGGGGCGTTGGTGGACGCACTGGGTGAATACAATTATTCACCCAGTGCGAAGAGCACCGTCAAGTTGGGCCTTTGGGCAGGTATTGACGAAAATCTTGGACGTATATCTGTCTAGCCAGAGCTGCCATCCTAGGGAGCGGCTGATTAAACCATCGTGGCCACTTGTAGGTTGAGGTTTCGTGGATGGGGGGTTGTTTATAATTTCGGACTGGTCGTCCCCTTTTGTGTTCCGTTAGAGCTATATATTTGGATGCCACTGACTGGATTTGACTATAGCAGTCTGCAGTGAAGTATTCATCTTCCATATCAATATCCTTTATAGTCCGCAATTTGGTATCTGCCTCATCGAATTCTTTTCAAGCTGTAGTCAGCCGGAACAATCGTTCTTTGTAGTACATTGGAGTTTTGCGGCTAGCTGGGTCCTTGGAAAAGTTGCGGATGATGGCGATATGCTCGCCGGTCTCCTTCAGTTGGTGAAGAAGCTGCTCTGCGGTTGCCATATTGCTTTGTTGATGCCCTTGAGACGTTAATTGAGAGTTGTAGTAAGCTGCTTGTTGGTTCTGCTGCAACATTGTCTGTGATTGGACGCCTGTAGTTTGTGGTTGGCCGCTGATATATTGAATTGTTCGCTTGAAGGACTTTAGGTTTTCCTAAACCCGAAGTCCTGTCACAGTCGCCAAAATGTTAAGCGCAGGCTCGTTTGCCTTGCTCAACTTTATCACGATGAATAACTTGGTGATTCACCAAGTTTTTAATGTACGTAGGGGTTTATTATCCTAGTAGTTCACCAGGATAATTCAAGCGATAATTTTCAATTCAGTTGTTCAAGTGGTACACAAGAACAACGTAAACTGACTTGTTGTGAAAATTAAATTCCGATGTTTGCTTGATGAATGACAATCGTTTAATCACAAATTTTATTAAAAACTTATTGTATTTAAAGAAGAAAATTACAAATACAAATAATAAAGAAATACAAATACAAATAGAAATACAATACAATTAAAAAAGTAAAAAAATTTAAATAATTTTTAGCAGGCCGCAAACCGTTCATTTATAGGATAATAATAGGATGTTTGTAATTATCAAATTTTTTTTATTATATTTTAATATATATGTATATAAATCTTCATAGTTTACTGCTGATCATCAAGTTGCTAGAGACACCGAGTAAAGCTCACCGAAAATGTGAACGTATGTTTAACTCAGTATCTCTGCACTCATTTTAAATGAATTGGTGCTAACCGTTCATCGGTAAGTATTAGAGTGGCCCAAATACTTATCGATAAACTTCAAGGTCAATAAATTCATGACACCTACCCATTTTAGAAAAAGAATGACCGTTTGGTCACATATATAATAAAATTTTTTTTTGTTTAATAAAAAAAAATTAGTTATTTTTTTTGCATTTATAATAATATTTACATCAAGTAAGCAAATTGTTACGAGCAGTTTCAAAATATTAGGAGTATAATATAAAATTTTTGGTCTTGTAAGGGTAAACTATAATTGTACAAAGGTTATTTATTTTTACATCCAAAAACTTATATCGAAAATGTTTGTCACATGTGTGTACTTCTCATATGTGTTTTGATACTAATTTTTATTATTATTTAAATATATCACTTTAGCCAATTTTATTTTATTATATATATATAATTATTTAGTAGTTTGCGATCTTTATAATTTTATATACATATATAGTACATATATCTATATATATTTTTTTTTATTTTGAATTTTGTAAATTGTCTGAATTACAAAAATTGTAATTCATAAAAGAAAAGTGAAAGAGAAAAAAATTTTTTTTTTCTTACATGTTTATATACTATTTTATCCTAATCTAAGTCGGTTTTTATGAACAGTAGTAGACTTTTTATTGCTAGTGTTTGGGTGTGGAACCATGGTGCAGTTACCAAGCTCATCAATTTGCGTTACTAAAAACGGACCTTTGAACTTGTTATCCAATTTATGACCTACAAGGTTGTCGATGTATACTATGTCCTGCAATTTAATATTTTGTGGTCGAGCCGTTTTATCATATTGAGCTTTACTTGCGCTTTTTGCTTTTTCAACTAACTCTCTCGCTTTTTTTTGAAACTTGTAGCCTATATTTTATTTCCTTATCATAGGCGTCAATATTGTAGATCGTGTCTATTGTATTATTGTGAATAAATTCAATATTATTAGGGAATTTTCCAAAAACAAGTTCATATGGGGTGTATCCATGGACCGAAGAAGGGGTGGTATTGAAACAATACGTAAAATATTTAAGCCACACATCCCAATCTGTTTTATCGGTGGAGATATATGAACGAAGATATTCATTTAATGTTGTGTGACTCCTTTCGATCGTTCCGACTGTTTGATGATGGTGGGAGGTGGATGTTAAGTTTTTAATATTTAAAAGTATACAAAGTTCCTCTAGAAGTTGATTTTTATACTCCGTGCCCATGTCTGTTAGGATTTCTTTTGCAGGACCATATATGAGAATAAAATTTTCAAATATTGCTCTCGCAATGGATTTAGAAGATTTGTCGGGAATGGGTACCGTTATAAGATATTTTGTCAGATCACAAATGATCGTAACGGCGTATTCATTTTGATTAAGAGATTTCGGCAAAGGCCCTATAGTGTCCACTATGATTCGATCAAAACTGTTAGGTTTAATTAATGACTTGTTTTTCTTGCAAGCCTCACAGGATTTAATATATCGGGAAACATCTTGGTTCATGCCTCGCCAATGAAATAAATTTCTTAGTTTATTAAGTACCCTAGTAATTCCTGCGTGACCTCCACTAATGGGGTCATCATGGTACTTCTTAAGAATTTCCTGCTTTTCTTGATTATCGACAACAATTTTGACTTGGGGGGTAATGGCAATTTTAATAGTTTTTAACCTTTCATTTCCTATTTGTTTAAAATTTGATACAGAAACCTTCTGAAAAAGTTTATCATTAGCCGAAATTTTCAATTTAAGATAACCGAAATCGTTGGCTTTCTCTTCTAGCCTTGAAAACAATTTCTCTAAAGAAATATTTTCATTGACAATAATGTCTCTTAACTCGATTTTTAACAGGTTGTTTTTTTGTTGTTTTATAACCAATATTTTTTTTTTAAGCTCAAAAGTTAATTGTGCGTATTTTTTTACGTCCGTTTTACGTAAAGCTTCAAAAACACATGGTTCGTCAAACAGTGTATTATTAGGAATTTGTTGTATACTAGGCTGATTGGAACTTCTTGTTTTTGATCTTGTTGTCATTTTTAATAGATTTGTTGAACGAGCATTTTCTTTCTTGATTTGTTCAAAATCAAGTCTAGATAAAGCGTCAGCTCCGCAATTATCTTTTCCTTTAATATATTCGATCTCGAAGTCATATTCTTCGAGATCTAATCTCATCCATGTTAATTTTGATGATGGATTCGTCATTGAAAATAAATATACAAGAGGTTTATGATCAGTTTTTATTAAAAACTTTCCCATATATATATGGTCGGAAGTAATTTATACTCCAGTGTATGGAAGTTAACTCCTGCTCTATCGTGCTTTTGTTGCTTTCCCCCTTGGTGAAGGTTCTTGAGACGAAAGCTATTGGTAGTTGAATACCGTTATACTCTTGGCTTAGCACGGCCCGGTCCGAAATGTTTGAGGCATCAGTTGTGATGCAAAAGGGACGATTAAAGTCTGGATATTTTAATATTTGAGGACTTAAGAGTGCATTTTTTAAATACTTGAAAGCTTTGTCGCATTCGTCTGACCAAACAAAAGGAACATTTTTACGTCCTAAACGTGTTAAATGTATTGAATGATACGCGAAATTTTTAATAAATCGTCGGTAGTAATTTACAAATTGAACGAACCTTTTCGCTTCATCACCGGTTTTGGGTGTAGGGTAAAATAATATTTTGTCATATTTGCTATCATCCGGCAGAATACCTTCGCTTGTACATTTATGTCCCAGAAAGGTGACTTCTGGGTTGAAAAATGTGCATTTATCCGGATGAAGCTTTAAATTTGTTTTCCTACAAATTTCGAAGACTTGTTTAAGATTTTGGATCATTTGTTGAATCGAGCATCCAACAACTATTAGGTCGTCCATGTATACAAAAGCTCTATTAGGGGTAAGACCCGCGAATGCTAAGGACATCATCCTTTGAAAGGAATTCGGAGCGACCTTTATCCCATAGGGCAGGCGCCGGTAACGAAAAGATCCTGCCCTTGTTGAGAACGAA
Source organism: Germaria angustata (assembly GCA_963681545.1). Classification (NCBI taxonomy): domain Eukaryota; kingdom Metazoa; phylum Arthropoda; class Insecta; order Diptera; family Tachinidae; genus Germaria; species Germaria angustata. The sequence continues at coordinate 7,375,748 of OY813003.1, read as the reverse complement.
GTTATATCTCTTGAGTCTTCATCAAGTTCAATTTGGTGAAAACCAGAGATTAAGTCAATACAAGAGAAATATTTGGCTCTCCCCAGCTGATCGAGGATATCATCAATACGTGGCAAAGGATATTTGTCCGCAACAAGCTTCTTATTAACTTGTCTATAATTAATGACCAAACGCCATCTTTTTTCTTGATTACCTGTCAAACATTTTTTTTGGAACCAATAAAACTGGACTATTAAATTCAGATGAGGACGGCTCAATGATATTATCTTTCAACAATTTGTCTACCTGTTTATCTACTTCCTCTTTGTGGGCATATGGAATTCTATAGTTTTTTATATAAACCGGATTATCATCTTTCAGCCTAAGTTTTTGTTTGTAAAAATTATTGCAAGTTATAGCATCTGTTTCTAAAGCGAACACATCAAGGTATTCTTCACATAAATTCGAAAGGGTGTCTAAATGTTGTAAAGGACAATTGGCTTTTAATTTTTCTCATATGGCTGATTTTCTACTACCTGTTTTGTCTATTTGATTAAATTGTTTTATTTCGTATTCTTCAAGATTTTCAGACTGAATTTTATAATTAGTAATTATTTGATTTTTCTCGGTAGAATTTAGAATTTTTACATACGGGTGTTCAGTATTAATAATTGAGTTCGCAATAAAAACTCCCGGGGCAATTACCTGATTGGGAATTATAATCTCTTTATGAATGGAATCTATTGTAATTTTTCGAATAACTTCTGCCCTTGCTGGCAGAGAAATTGAGCCAGCCGTAGGCGCATGTCTAATTTCATATTTTACCCCAATTTGATTTGGAAATGGATTTAAAATAAACCAATCTTTATTATTTCTTTCATAGTTTATCCTACAGTTAAATTTTTTTATTAGATCCAGACCAATAATACCATCAGCTGGTATTGGAATAGATTCTTCAACAATCTGAAACTCATGCTTTAAAGTGTATTTTCCTGTAAAAATAGCAGCTTTTACCGACCCTAATGATTTGACAAATCCCTCATTTATACCAGACATTTTAAAAATAACATCATTATTAATGTTTGTATTTTGTTTTAGTTTATTTATTTTAAATACACTGATTTCAGACCCAGTGTCAAGAAGAAAATTTAAAGGTTTTCTATTTAAAGAAGTCTGTATTGTGACATAATTTGTTAATTTTAGATCTATGTTATAAATTTTTGAGGTTTGTAATGCACGACGTTTTGTTTTTTTTTTAATAGTCTCCCAGTTGTGCGTCCTGGGAGACCTCCTCGTTTTCCGGTACAGCATCAATCGCTCTAATGCTTTGATTACTATTATTTTGTCTATTGTTATTATTTCTGTTTAGGTTTCTGCCTCTAAAATTATTTTGGAATTGGTTTTGATTATGAGAGTTAGTGTTACTAAAATTGTAACCATTGTTTGGCAAGGAAGAGAAATTAGAATAGAAATTAGGATTACCCATATTTTGACCTTGGGACCATTCATAAAAATTATTCCGACCTCTGCCTCTGTAACCTCCACGCCCTCTGCCGTTGAAACGCCTATTTTGATTGTTGTTGACATAAGCGACTGTTGCTGTATTATCATCTGTATTTGAGACTGCTCTTGCATATTTTGCCACTACCTGGTTTATATTAGAAATTTCACCTGCCTCTATTACAGTTTTGATTCTGTCATTATAAGTGTTTTTAATCATCACATTGACCGCAATATCTGCAACGCACTTTGAAGCCGCTGCAGTTGATAAACCACCAGAAATGTACGCATTTTCGAGCATAGCCGACATGTCTTCAATTTCTCTAATGAAATCGGTAGTTGATTTTCCTTGATGCTTTATAGCTACAAGTTTAGAAGTTAATGTTGCTATTGACGGACCTTGGATTGACGATTTTAATTTGGCAATAATACCTTGTATCTATTGTACTTTCGTTGGCAACTATGGATTTGGCCGCAGTGGCCAGTTTTGTTTTAATTAAAGCAACTGCAGTACTTTCGAAACCTTCTTTTATTTCGTCTAACAACTGCAGTGCATCTAAAAATTTATCAAAATTTTCATGCTTGCCGTTAAAGTCAGGCAACAACTTAACTGCTATTTTCAAGAACTCGTTTTTCGTAGTCATTGTTGACGTATTTGTGGTGTTAGTTGATACAGAACCAAGTTTTGAATTTGTATCAACACTAGTTGCGCCCAGTTCAGTTTTTTTTTACGTTTGATATGTCTACTTGTTGTGATTTGTTAGCGGATATATAGACTCCTACCTCTACCTCTAATTGCTCGATATCTTGAGTTAATTCTATTAAAACTCCTAATTTTTCTGGGATAGGTTTAGTAATTTTTAGTCTATCGAAAATTGTATAAATTTTATTTTTAATATATGTTGCTCTAGATCTTATGTCATTTCTTTGTTCCTCTGATAAACTTTCATAGGTATCTATAAGTAACTGGGATACAGTATTATACTGTATTAATAAGTTTTGAATATGTTCTCTTGAAGTAGGAATGGAAGGTATATCTGTTCTATTCAAATTTTTATATAGCCTATTGCATTCACTTTTTGCTTCATTTACTACTTCATCTATTTTTTGCCAAGAATGGGACATCATAAAGTTCAAAATAAACAATTAAATCATCTTATTTTGCATTATTTACAAATAAATTAGTGTGCTCAATAAAAAAAATTAGCTCAAAAATTTTACAAATGTACATACATACTTGTTTTTAAATAGAAAAAATTCTGATATTTAAAATATCTTTAAACAGTTTTATTGTAACATAATTATTTTGTAAAGAGTAAACCTAGAACTATAGCTGTTATATTTGTATAGTTGTTATATTTGTATGTTTTTAGAGGTGGTAGAATAGAAAAAAAATCACTAAAAAGTTAAGAGAATTTCTCTTTGGTAATAAATAGTAGTATATAAAGCAGCGATAGACAAAAATACATATAAACATTTTGTTTGCCCTCACAAACACACATAAAGAATCACTATTGCCAGATCTGACATTTTCATGTCATACCTAAATTTGAAATCTTAAATCTCCATTTTCTCATAAAAATTTTGTTCATAAGAACTAGTATTTCCTCAGGTTAATTTCATATGAATTTCTGGGGATCTCACTTTTTGCATATGGCAACGCTAATTTCTAACAAGAAGAGTAACACGTCCATCGTGTTTGAGTGCTCGAGTGAGACTGATTTATGTTTTTTATTTCTCTGCAATACGTGTGCACATGTACACGATGTAAGAGCGTAAGCATTGGCGCCGCGCCCTTGTTTTGCCTATCGCTGATATAAAGCAGCGATAGGCAAAAATACATATAAACATTTTGTTTGCCCTCACAAACACACATAAAGAATCACTATTGCCAGATCTGACATTTTCATGTCATACCTAAATTTGAAATCTTAAATCTCCATTTTCTCATAAAAATTTTGTTCATAAGAACTAGTATTTCCTCAGGTTAATTTCATATGAATTTCTGGGGAACTCACTTTTTGCATATGGCAACGCTAATTTCTAACAACAAGCGTAACACGTCCATCGTGTTTTAGTGCTCGAGTGAGACTGATTTATGTTTTTTATTTCTCTGCAATACGTGTGCACATGTACACAAAAAAAGAGCGTAAGCATTGGCGCGGCGCCCTTGTTTTGCGTATCACTGATATAAAGTATAATTTTTCTCGTATTCCTTTTCTGCTTCTTCTCTTCTGGTTTTAGCTGAAACTCTTCCCATTGTTAATTTTATGTAGGAGATTTCAATGTTGAAAAATGTTGAAGACGATGGTAAAATTGAGACTTTTAATATATTAATTTTTAATTTTGCTGTTCTTGATAATATTAAAGATGTTGTTAGATTTAAACGGTGAAGAGTTTTGGTTCTTGTTATTTTTATTTTGTATTTTAAATGTATGCTTTTATTTTTTTTTTTAATAGTGTTTATTGCCAATTTGTGTTTGATACATTTTTGTTTAAAATCTGGTTTTAGTTTTTAGTATTTTTCTCTTTTACAATTATTTTGAAAACTGTATTTTAAATTTGTTGGTTTTTTTTATTTTATATTCGAACTCTATTTACAAACCGTTTTTTTTTTAATTTTTTTCTTTCTTTAAATGTTTACCGTTTCCTTTTTTATATGTAATTATAATTGTATATAAAATTTTCATATATCGTTTATTGGCAAAGAATAGATTTTGGTGTGTTTAAACGTTCCTTTTTTTTATAGGTATATAATCAAAATTTTTGGTCCTGTCACGGTCGCCATATAGGATAATAATAGGATGTTTGTAATTATCAATTTTTTTTATTATATTTTAATATCTATCTATATATATAAAATAGGATGTGTATATGTATGTATGTATGTATGTAACGTAATGGCTCCAAAACGGCTGAGCCGATTTTGACGAAATTTTCAGGAAACCTTCAGAATACTGGGGCGGGTGACACTGTGAAGTCCGATTTTTTATTTTCGGTCTGTGGGCGGAGGGGCGTGGCAAAATCCAATCATTCATAAAATGAGAACGGCTTGGCCGATTTCTGTAAAACTTTTTGTCAGTTGTTCGTATTTTCGAGGAGAAGGTTTTTATGGAAGAAAATTTGGAAAATCCCTCCGGAAAAGTCGGAAAATTGGAAAAATCGAAAATCGCGTTTTTGTATGCAATTTTGTTATTCCTTAATGGCTTTTCAAATTAAAAAAATAGAAAGTTTGTCTAAAGGCTTAAAATTGGGGCGAGGCAAAGTTCGCCTGGTCCGCTAGTATATGTATATAAATCTTCATAGTTTACTGCTTTATTCAAATCACCAAACCAAACTGATCATCAAGTTGCTAGAGAGACCGAGTAAAGCTCACCGAAAATGTGAACGTATGTTTAACTCAGTCTCTCTGCACTCATTTTAAATGAATTGGTGCTAACCGTTCATCGGTAAGTATTAGAGTGGCCCAAATACTTATCGATAAACTTCAAGGTCAATAAATTCATGACACATTCTTCTGCTGCACTAATTATTTTCCCACCGTTAGCAGAAGACAGATATTGGATTTCATAACTGTCTGGTTGGTGAATTAAATAAGCAAATTATTTTCCCACTGAAAGTAAAGGCCAAACAGATATTAAATTTCTCCAACGTCTGACCAGTTATTTGATTTAGCACGTGTAAATAAATATTTTGTTTTAATTTAGCTATGAATTATGCAAACGCGGTAATTCTCACGCCAAAATATGGGAAAAATAAGAACGTAAAAAAGAGGTACGGATTTTGTTCAGGTATTATTAATTCTATTGAGAGCTGTTTTTATTTTTAATAATAATAAAAAAAAACTCAAAGGGATTAACAACAGCAATCTTCATTTTCATTTTTTTGGTAAGAATTTATAAATGTATAGTACATATATATATAGTTTTTTTATAATTAATATTTTTAAAATAAATATTTGAGATAATTTTTTCTTTTTAAATATTGAAAATACCTGCTGATGAAATCTTTCAAGCAAAAAAAAATCAATATAATACCTCTATTCGTTTAGCCACAAAAAATATCATATAAATATCTTGAAGTCGAAAATATTCAATAAAAACGCATGCAATTTTCTTCTCTTTCCTGATTTTAACAGTGTCCCACAACTACAAATCTTAAATTACAATCTTTAAAATGCACGATATGATGTAGAATTTTGTTTTCTATCGATCTGCGTAATTACTTCTTAGGATTTCATCAAATTAATTTTTGCCTTTTTGGACAGCTTTTTGGGTCAAATAATCCTCTGTGCGTTCCTTCCACGTCAAAGGAAACATTTTCCCCAAAATTTCAAATATATAATTGAAGTATCTTATTTACATTTAATACTCGTATTCGTAGGAAAGGAGTTGAAGAAATATTATTGTCAAATCATTGATAGGGAATCCCAAATTTTTTTTTCGCTATGATCTTTTTAATTTTGTTTATTTGGTTGCTGTTGGAATATTTATGCTGTCTTCTGTCACATATAAATACTATCTTGCGAATATAGAAGGATAAAAGGGTTATAAACATTCAATAAACAGCAAGTAGCTCTTTAATATTTGATATGAAGTTCATGGGAAGCATTTTTCCCTATGACCCACAAATGAAATCTTCAGTATTACGTTTACTGAAGAAGACTATGAAATCGTAGTTACATTGGTTGGTAACTTTATTTTTATTATTTTTTAATTCTCTTAACTTAATATATAAATTAATGATGCTCCCAAGAATAGAAAAGTTACACGCAGGGAGGGCATTTCCACTAGATATAAACATGCAGAAAGATAACATTTATAACCAGTGCTGCCACAATCAAAAAATTTTTACATCCAAAATTCGCTTTAAAAGTTACCAAATGAGAAAAAAATAACCAAATTTCAATATGTAGTATTTATATTAAATAACATATTAAATACATATACATATGTGTATTTAGTTAGCGTTTATACATGTATATAAAAAATAATACGCTTAAATTTTTTATTTAAAATAAACAAAATTTGTACTTCGTAGTATAGTAATAAAAAAGATATTAAAATTTAAGATCATAGAAGTGCGTACTTCAAATTAATTTCATTTTAAAATGAAGATTTTTTAGCAGACCGTACATAGTGTGATATATTTTCGTTTTTACACAGTTCTTTTGACTGAATTATGCTGTTGATAGTTATAAAATCAAGACTGTTGCGAAATTTAGTTTTTATCAAACTCAGTTGGGAAAACATCCTTTCGGCTGCAGCTGAACCATGGGGCAAACTTAGTAATTTTTGCAAGAAATTGACAGGCTCAGCGAAATATTTTTCATTGACTCCATTTCTCCATTCTATCTCAAAATTCAACAATATCCATATCGCTCTTTACAGAAATATTTGAAAACTTTAGTAGTCTCCATTGATGTAATATTTTTTTCTCATTATTATCCGTTAAATCCGGGAATGACGACAATAACGGCTCAATTTTTATTTCTGAATTACTTAACACTTGAGGTGGTGTTATAATATCAAGATTTTTTAAATCTTTTCGTGAAAAATCAAAACGTTTTGAAATTTCTTTTAACAGTTCTATATAAAAAGATTGTACATTTTTTTTATTTCATATTTTTCCAAGTGTGAGAACTTATTTTGCTCCATCCATAGTTCATCTTTTCGGCCGATAAAGATGTTTTCCACGTTTAGATAGTTATTATCGTCTAACAAATTTAAATATTCTAATGAATTTGAATTTTTAACGAATTTAATTTTAGTAAAATTGCTCAAAATTAATTTAAAATTTGATTCAAGTTGAGTATAAACGTCTAGAAGGCGCACTTGATTTGACTGGGATTCCTTATTTAAATTATTAATCACATTTATAATATACGAAAGAAATAAAAAGTATATTTTCAAACTTGGTTCACCCATTAGTTCCCCCAATTCACAAGCTTTTATGCCGTTTACCTCAAAGAATGTTGATATAAAATATAACTGCAAGGCGTGCCACTGTTGAAAAAAATATTCACATCCCCAAAAAAATATTCACATCTCCACATTAAAGAAAAAAATAACCACTTTTGGTTAGAAATAACAAAAAACGGCAGCCCTGTTTATAACGAAAATTTTCAAGGATTTTCTCTTAAAAAAGAGATGGACACGAAATGCGTTATGTGCTAACCAACTTTATGTCTCCGGTACCTGAGACATTTATAAACAGAAGGTAGTCAGGATCATATACAAAATAAGTGTTTGTTTGTAGTGATCGCAAACTGCAATAAATGTATGGATAACGGTAAAATTCGATGACAAATAAAATAATAAATAAAATTCGATGAAAAATAAAATATGCAGCCATCTTCTGTAAATGGACCCGTTTTTGAAATCGTATAATTTCCAAAAACGAAAAATTTATAAGTTCTGTAAATCGTGTGATTTACTGCATTCAAAGTTAAATTGGAATTAATTATTTTAAACTTTAAAAGCGTTGAAATGGCAATATTATTTTTCTTATCATGTCCCTAATACTTTCACAAAAGGGATTTTAATTATCTAAGTAATTTTTCTTTCTACTTGGAGCAAAAATATGAAGAAACTATACACGTATACTATTTTTTTTAACTTAAACGCCGTAAAGTGCTTATAATTTCATTTAAATCAATATTTAAAAAAGGACTACAAGTTTCAAATACTAATTGTTTTTTTTCGTGTTTCTACACTTTGTTACTAGAGTAATACTACATTCGATTTACTTTGGACCATTTTCATTTACAAAACACTCCTCCTTAAAGTGGACTGACGTTTTTTGAACAAAATTAAGCTAAAACAATCGCAGTTTCTTGCTATATCATTATTTCTCTTTGGTGTACGACTATGTGACATTTTTAGCATTCTTTTGTTATTTTAATAACTATAAATAAATAAAATAAAACAGAAAGAAAATTGAAATTCTTTGAAAATAAATCAAGAAATTGAAAAAAAACTATTTTGATAATTACAGCCGTTAAAATTTTTGAAAATTAAATTCATGGGCTGAAAACATTTATAATGATTTTGAAAATATTTTATTATTATGTGAGTTTAGTAACTTAAGTATACAGAATGGAAAAAAATGCTGCGCGCAGCGAAAAGCCTTAAAAAAATTTTTTGTTCAATAGTACATATTAGTGCCAGTATCTATTTACATGTTTGTATTATTTCGTTGTAATTTTTTTACATTAAATAAATTATTAATTTAGAAAAAAAAATTACTGAAATGTTTATTTCCCGTTTCCTAGCAAGGCATAAACTTAAACTTTCATTTCAGTTTAAGACAACTTGAAAAAAAATTATATTAAGTCTTAAGACCAAAACTGGATTTTCAAAAATGACATAGAAAACGCCACTAGTAAATTTATGCACAAAACAGAATCAGTAGAAAAAGGTATAAAATTAAAATGTTAAATTGCTATACATACATTAACAGCCTGTTTATCAATAACTTCGTTCGCAATCTAGTAGTACGTGATTTCGGCCAAATTACATGATTTGCCCAAATTACGTAATTTGGTACATGATTTCGCATACAATTTTAATGTGACGAAATTACCTCAAATGAGATGATTTCATTCAAATTATGTAGAAAACTGTCTGTCAACTTTGCGCGGCTGCTTTTATTCTAAATGCAACTCTGGGGCATCCATTATTAGTGACTTACAAATCCGAAAAAATTACATTTAAGTGCGAATAAAAATTACTTTCATTTCAGTTGTTGATAGTAAATAACACAGAACATACACAGAATACCCAACGTTGACGAATAAAAAGGCTCCAAATTATATAATGCATAAAGTTTTTTTATTGATGTTTTCCTAATATTTATTTTTATTATTTATCAAACAATAAAATATTAAATATTTATTTTTATTAATTCTACTGTTATAATAGATACTTAAAATGTATTACAATTTACATTGAACGACTTCCATTGTTATCCTTGTAATAAATAAGGCAATATATGTATTTTAAAGAGCAATTTATATTCATTACAATTATTTGATATTATTGTATAATACAAAATGTTTGTGTATCTGGAGTTATTATTTCTATAAATTTGTATGTATAATGTAGTATATTCAAAATTATATTATACTATTGAAACATTTACAAATTTCAACTTTTCTAATATTTTTGTACAAGAGAAAAAAATTTAATAAATAAAAAATAATAAACGAAAAAATAAACTTATTTCTACATGTACAGGTTTCTAACAGCTGGTAGGTAGCAGATTCCATGTTGACATCATGAGATTATATTTTTGCTCTTCACCTTGCTCTTGATCACCAATGTCTGGAAAGAAAACGAATTAAAATTTAAATCAAATAAAGTAATATTAAGTAAAGCTCAAATTAAATAAAGTTTTAGCAACTACAATATACGAGCACAATAGTTTTTATTTATTAAGCTACTTGCATCGCTGGTATCATGGAATGTTCCATCTTCCACATTTTCATTGGACAAAGGAAACTCATTTTCAATTGTCTGTACACATCATGGCAAAATTCTGTCAATATTTTGCACACCATTGACTTGGAAACACCAAATAAATTTCCAATGCTTCTATATTCCGCAGAAGAGCCCAAGGCATATAAAGCTATTGCTACTTTTTTTCTAAGGAAATAGCACTCCTAAAGGTGGTGCTTTGTAACTATTTACAAAGTATGTTAAACGTTTCACGAGACATCTGGAAATAGTTTTTAAAGATTTCATCTTCGTTTACTTGGCAGTCGTGTTCCCAAAATCTCGAAGACCGATCCTCTAAATACACACAGGATTAAAAACTATTTAGCAAAAATACATGCTAAAGCTCACCAATTTCATATATTGTGTTTGCTGGGATACAGTAAAGTGAAGTAGTGTTTTTTTCTGCCGGCTCGTATTTTGAGTTGTTTTTAATTATATCACAAGTCCGGTTTGACTTCTTGCTGCATATATTTGTTCGCTGATATTTGTACTGTCGTGGAATAGTGAAGTGTTGTGGTTGTGACTGAAAAAACTTGCAAAAACATCAAAATTTGTAGTTTGCTAATTGGATTTTGGCTGTTTATATATGCTAAAAGTCTTCATTACAACATATTACAACATTGCATATGATTGATCTCTTTCATACGCATTAAATACAACATTGTCACAGCTCCATCAACACTCATAGTGTTTGGTTTGTGCCTTCGATATAAGTGGAGTTTACCTGTGTTGTCGTATTTGTATTTTCTTACGAGCTCATCGATATAATAATTATCATCATTCATTGTGCTTCTGTAACGTCTCATCACCTGTTTGTTTTACTCAGTAAAGTATGGAGTGTTCTAACACAAAGTGTACATATACGGGCACTGATCGTATGGTGTCGTGCTGGTTGTGCTTTAATCATTTCCATTTGAAATGTAGTGGTCTTAAGGTGCGTGACGCTGATGCTTTGGCGGATCCACTCAAATCTCTTCATTGGACTTGCATGAGCTGTAAAAATGTAAAAACTGAGTTTTATAATTTTTTTAAAAACACTAAGTTTGAATTTGATGAAATTAGCAAGGAGTTTCAAGAGTTGCAGGCTAAATTATCTAAATATGGTGAATTATTTTGTAAATACAAGAATTTAGATAAATTTGTTAGCGCACAAAATAATTGCTCTCTGGGAAATAATATGGTTATTACTAGATCTGCTGCATCTCAAAATATAGTTTCTGTTCCTTATTCTGGTATAGCTGCTCCGTCAAATTCTTTTATAACGTTATCACCAACTAATATGGGCAATGAGCTCAATTCTCAGCATTTGGAAGCCGAAAGTTCCTTGTTGCCAGTTGCAAATTCCAATGTTTCAACTAAGACACCGTTAGCTGTTACACCAAATTCCTTAGAATTCAGTGCGCCATTGCCAGAAATATCAGTCAATAACATACCAGAACCAGCAAGTATTCGAAATTCAACTTCTGTACCATATACACCTCAAGTCACTCCCAAGCCGTTGAAGGTTATACCTCCTAGCAGACATATTTTTGTATCTCGCTTGGCATCAGATACTACAATTGATGATGTTGAATATTATATAAAATCTAAGATACCTATGATTAATAATATATCTGTGTATAAATTTTCATACACCAGCCCGAGAGACATAGCATCTTTTAAGGTTTTGGTTCCTGATGAATCCTTTAAATATGTACTTGATCAAAAATTTTGGCCAGCTAGTACATTTGTACGTGAATACATATATAATGTAAACCGAAGAAATATAGGACGCCTTCCGGTACCAACTAATCAAAAAAACTAAATATAACCACTGATCTGCCAACCTGCTGCTCATCTTCTCGTCCTTTCAATAATGAGTTAAAAATTTTCTTCCAAAATGCATCTGGTATTCGTACTAAATTATCTGATGTCTATAAATTTACTGTTCAAGCTGATTATGATGTTATTGTAATTGTGGAAACTTGGTTAATACCGGCTATTTGTGATGCTGAATTCTGTGACTTACATCAATACCAAGTGTTTCGTAAGGACCGTGATCTTGAAAGTTTGGGAAAATCTCGTGGTGGAGGTATGTGCATTGCTGTTAAAAGAACTTTAAATGCTAAACTTGCTGCTCTCTCTGATACAAACCCTGTATTGGACCAACTTTGTGTATGCATTACCAGCTCTAAAAATTTGTTTATATGTGCTTCATATGTCCCACCTAAAAGTGAGGATTCTGTGTATGCTGCCCATGTTTTAAATGTGGTTCATCTGTCTGATGTTGTTGGTGCTGAAAATCTTTGTGTAATTGGTGACTTTAATCTATGTGAGATTGGCTGGAGTAATTTATTCAATGATGTCTATCTCTCGCCTATTAATGTAAATAAATCACATGAAATTAATCTTGTGGATTCCTTTTTAAGTCTAGGCTTAGTACAAATCAATTCTTTCACAAATAAATTAAACCGCATTTTGGATTTAATATTTGTTCCTGAAGCGCTTAAATACTCGTTATCTGTTTGTCCTTTTCCTATGTGTATACCTGACATGCATCACATCCCTTTAATTTTTGTACTATCTCATTTTGAATTTATTTCTATTTGTAAAACCGATAATAATATTTATAATTTTAATGATTGTGATTATGTTAATTTGAATGCGGAAATTAAATCTATAAGTTGGAATAATCTATTTGATGCTAAGGATATGGCATATTGTTATAACATATTTACTAATACTTTAAATAATCTCATTGATCGTTTCGTTCCTCTTTTGGCACCAAAGGTTCACAAACTTCCATGGTACACTAAGGGTTTAAAAAAGCTAAAAAATCTTAGAAACAAAAATTATAAAAAATTTAATCAAACTGGTGATTTACATTACAAAACACTCTATGAACATTATATGCGTGAATTTAATTTTCTTGATAAGTTTTTATATAATCAATATATATTAAATTATGAATCTTCTATTAAATACAATCCTAAACGATTCTGGAATTTCATAAGATCAAAAAAGTCTAGTTCTGGATATCCATCTGTCATGTATCTTAATGGTAATACCTTAAGCTCTGGTAATGACATTGTAAATGCATTTTCGTTGTTTTTTCAGTCTAATTTTCAGGCTGTAAATGACTCTGTAGATCCTAATGTTTTAAGATGTATAGAGCCTATTGTTGACTTCGGTTATGTTCAATTAACACTTAACGATATCGTAAATAGCATAAGAAATATTAAGAATTCTTTTGGTATTGACATCGATGGTTTGAGTTCATTTTTTATAAAGAATCTGACTGAAAGTTTAAGTATACCTTTACTGTACCTTTTTAATAAATCGTTGGATGAAGGATGTTTTATTGATAGATGGAAAATTGCTTTGATTACCCCTGTCTTCAAAACTGGTGATAAATCGAACGTTATTAACTATCGTCCAATTTCGAAATTGTCTAATATTTCAAAAATTTTTGAGTATGCAATTAAGGAAAAGATGTTTTTTGCACTAAAGCGTTACATTTGTGTTGAGCAGCATGGCTTCTTTCCTGGTCGTTCTACCACTACAAATTGTGCTGTCTTTAATCACTTCTGTATATCTGTTTTTGAAAAACATAACCAAGTTGATGCAATTTTTATGGATCTGTGTAAAGCATTTGATAAGGTTGCACATAATATACTGTACCTTAAATTAAGTAAAATTGGTTTTTATGGCAAGTTTCTTAATTGGTTGATGTCCTATTTGTCGAATAGAAAATACACTGTTGTTTTAGAAAATTTTGTGTCCTCGCCATATACTTCAACCTCAGGTGTGCCACAAGGTAGTATATTAGGCCCGTTATTGTTTATAATTTTTATTAATGACATTGGTAGTTATTGTGCTAGTTCGCAATTTTTATTGTATGCTGATGACCTGAAACTTTATAAGGAAATTACTTCTGACAATGATGTCAACGCTCTTCAGCTTTGCATAGATGAAATATTCTATTGGTGCAGTATTAATAATTTACCTTTGAATGTGGATAAATGTTTTCAAATGAGCTTTCATAGGTCTGGTATTCGTAATGTAATAGCATCCCAGTACAAGTTAAGCAACTTTAACTTGAAAGTTGTTAACCAAGTGCTAGATCTTGGCATTGTTTTGGATTGTGAACTTAACTTTAATGCACATCTTGATTATATTATACCTAGAGCTTATTCTGCTTGTGCATTTATAAGAAGAAACAGCCGGAACTTTTCGGATCCCATGACATTAAAAATTTTATACACTGCTTTTGTTCGATCGAAGTTAGAGTATTGTTCTTTTGTTTGGAACCCTTTTTATAATGTACATACTGATAGAATTGAAAGGATTCAAAAGAAATTTGTTAAATTCGCACTTCGTAATGATCTTACAATGTTGGTATCGACTACATATAATGCTCGTTGTTTTCTTTTGGGCTTAAAGCCACTTTATGTACGACGTACTATTCATTCCGTTAGGATTGTCTATAATTTAATTAATGGTTTTATCGATTGTGAATACCTATTAAGTTTGATAAAATTTTTTGTACCTTTTAAACACCTTAGATCCAATAACCAATTTTATGTATCCACTCATGTTACTAATTATGGAATGCGTGAACCTTTGTTACGAGTTTTGAATAATATAAATAAGATTTCTAATATTATTGTCTTAGACTTTTCATTGTCTGTTAATGATTTTAATTTGTTATTAGAAAATAAGGATTTATTTAATGTTTTATTTAATTAGCATATTTGTTATATTTAATATTTTATTTAATTAGTATATTTTTTAGCCTGTAAGGATTATTTTCCATAGGTGAATTTAAATAAATAAATTTCCAAAGCCTTTGAGATTTTCTTATAGTATTTGCAATAAGAATTAACAAATACTTTTGTATGCGATTCCTCCCCATTCTTTGCAGACGTTGGTGTTGACACAAAATTGTAGCACTTGAAAAGTAGTCACATACTTTTGCTATTAAGTCGTTTTTGTGTTGAATATAATTTAATAAAATCTCAATGTTATTTTCCATTTTTATATGTTTTTTCTACTTCAAATTGCTATTAAACAAAAGTTGTGTTTATTTATGTTAAAAATAAATAAACAACACAAACGTCAAGTTCATGTCGAAAATTCGACCATGAAATCACTTAAAACATAATGGAAACACTTTGAGGTAATTTCGTCAAATCACCTTGATTTGATCATAGTGGAAACGAATACCCCAGAATACCCCCCAACTTTGACGTTTAAAAAGGGTGCAAACCAGACTTTTAACACTATGTGAAGAGTGAGAAAAGAAATAAAATTAATAAGGCTGATGCAATGCACTAAAAGCAACAGGTATACATCACAATTGCGAAGATATGTTTGAAAAATTATGAAATTATTTTGTAAATTGGTGGAGTGAAATTCTACAAAATTATTTAAAAAATGTAATTAATAAATGATTGAAATTATATCTGATATAGTAAACAAGCGCAAAGTGTTAAATATGTTTGCATTAACAGACATATTGTGGAAACAAAATAATTACGGGCATATCTTTGTTTGAAATGCGTAAAACAATATAGAGTGAAAAATTGCAAGAAATTGTTGAATTGAGAAAATTTACTTAAACTTTAATTTATTTATAATACATGTATCAAAACCCTTGCTTCGTATATGTTTTGTTGACTTCCATCCTATATTAACAAGCTATAATGAAAGCAGCTATTTGCTGGCCAAAATAGAACCGACAGTAGGTAAAATAATATGTTATCATGGAAATTATTGACCGCGGATGTAAACCCGCACCGATATGTCATTAAACATTGTTGATAAAGGTTCTCAAGAGGCTATTCATGCTAAGCAAGCATGTGATATCGAATCTGCAGCCATCCACAATTCCAATACAAAAGTGTTCGTATTGTTTGCTAGCCTACGTTACAAGTATTTAAATAGGACCATAAGTGACATACATGCAATGGAGTTCGGCTAGATTCTATATTATCATATGAAAATGTGTCTTTAAGAAATCTCAATTTGTGGACATATGCAATTAATACTCTATGACTGGCTAAAAGATGGCAAATTATTTTATCCAAGGTAAGATAAATATAGGAAAAATAGTACGTTCAAAAATAATCCCTCAATTGATATTATATTGATAACGAAATCACTTTGTTAACTATAGTTTTTCTTATCTCTTCGTATTGTTGTAATGTGTATGTGAAGTATTGTGACCATTGAAAATACACAGGTACGTAGATCTGAGCGTCTAAATCAGTTGCCTACTTCTCATAATTTCTGTGCAATGAGCTTTATCTTAGAAGAGCCTCAAACGGTTGAAGATGCATTATCGTGTGAAAATGCTGATGACTGGATGTCTGCCATGAAAGAAGAAATGGCATCTCATAGCACCAATCGTACGTGGGAACTTACGAAGTTGCCAACCGGCAAGAAAGCCATACAGTGCAAGTGGGTCTTTAAAAATAAAATAGGCGCTGATGGTGAGACGTAAGTAAAGCTAGACTAGTCATAAAGGGATGCAGCCAGAAAAAAGGAGTGGATTATCGAGAAACATTTGCGCCAGTCGTTAGATATACATCGCTTCGATTTCTTTTGGCTTTGTCTGTACAACACGATTTGGCCATTCATCAAATGGACGCTGTGACTGCATTTTTGAACGGCGAGCTCGAAGAAGATATTTTTATGGTACAACAAGCGAAATTCGATGACAATTCCGGAAGGGTCTGCAAGCTTAACAAGTCACTTTATGGCCTAAAACAAGCAAGCAGAGTGTGGAACGAAAAACTCAACTCCGTGCTATTGGAATTTGGTCTTCAGAGAAGCGAAGTTGACCAATGCATTTACCACACGAGCGCTAAAGATGGCATGTTGTTTGTTGCTATATATGTTGACGACGTACTCATGTTCAGCAAAGATGTCAATAAAATTGAGAAGCTTAAAGCGAGGCTAATGAGGCATTTCAAGATGAAAGATATGGGAGAAGCTAAATCAGTATTGGGCATGCGGGTTACACGTGAAGATTGCGGAATTAAAATCGATCAGTCAATTTATATCGCTAATGTTTTAAAACGATTTGGGATGGAAACTTGTCATCCCATATCAACACCAATCGAAGTAAACCAAAAGCTGACATCGGAAATGTGTCCGAAGACTGAAGACGAACGAGCGGAAATGGCTAAAGTACCGTATATGGAAGCAATAGGATGTCTGTTATACGCTGCACAGATTACTAGGCCAGACATCTGTTACGCAGTTAACATATTGAGCCGGTTTTCAACAAATCCTGGCAAGGCGCACTGGATTGCGCTGAAACGAATTATGAGGTATTTACAAGGTACCATAAATAAATGTCTATTTTACAGAAAAGGTCCTGAGGATATAACTGGCTACTGTGATGCCGATTGGGCTGGTGATATTGATAGCAGGCGCTCTACTACGGGATACATTTTTATGTTTCAAGATAGCGCAATATCCTGGGCAACCAAGCGGCAGCCCACAATAGCACTTTCTTCGACTGAAGCCGAGCTAATGTCTGTCGTGTGCGCCATCAAAGAATCCGTATGGCTTAAACGACTACAACATGAACTAATGGTGAGTGCGCCGAAGAAGATAAAATTATTTTGCGACAACAAAGGTGCTATGTTTATAGCGTCAAACAACTCGTTTTCGGCTCGCACTAAGCATGTCGACATAAAGGCAAAATTTGTTCAGGAGAAAATTGCCAATGGAGAAGTCGTGCTAGAATATATCAAGTCTGAGAACATGTTAGCTGACAACTTAACCAAAGCTGTAAACGCAAACAAGATGCAGGCTTTCATAAACCAAGTTGGCTTAAATTAATCAAGTTTCTTGTTAAATTTATTTCAATGTTTTTTGCAACAAAGAAAAGCATTTGGTCAAAATTAATATTTTGTATTACATTGAATTTTATAGTTCATTTTTTCTTTTGCCGATCAAATGCTCTAATTATAATTGTATAAAATAAATATTCCGGAAGGGTGTTAAGAGAATGTAATATTTTATACATCACTACATTTATATATACAGTTTAATACAACTATGAATGCAATATGTATTCATTAAATGAACTGTCAATAAATTTTCTTTTCCGTTTGAACATTCTAGAAGCTAACACGTTTTTTTATTTCTCCGCTTCGGATCCATTTCGCTGGCTATTTTTTCTCTGCTTAACATAATTAAATGATTTTTTATTTTATTTTAATAAATCATAAACTGTTCTAATAGTAGATAACCAAAAGAAAAAGCCCATTCGAACAAAAATGCAAAAAAAGTGGAGTGAAGTGGAGCATAAATTGCTGTTGGATTTTGTGATGGAAAATGTGGACATTGAAGTAATGTAGCACTATTTTGTATATGTTTATAAGATTATGCCAATGACATATAAGTACATATGTATTTTCGGAAACCAACTAGTACAATATACTATCAAAAATGTTTGGACCAGACCAAAATTGACGCAACATGCGAAATGCTGCGATGCAAAGTTCGATACTGGAAAGCTACATTTAATAAAGCTGAAGAGTGGCGAAAGTCAACTGGTGCTGGAATTGATGTAAATGATGACTGTAGCACTATATAGGGTAATTCGTTCGATTATAATAATTTTGCTTTTCTCACCATTTTTTTAACGTTTTGCAGACAAACTACGAAAAATGTGCCCGTATTATGATCGCCTGGCGGAACTTTTTCACAACAAAACTAAATCAAATGTGGTCACGGAATCTTCAACATTCCATGTAGATATCGATGTGGCAGATATAATAGAGGAAGATGGAGATGTGATTCTTCAAGATTCCTCATTTACAGACACATTTTCCCCTTCAGAATCGGTGTCATTTGAACCCATGCCACAGACGCCAGCATCTACATCAACTCCAATTATTAATCGGTCACTAGGCCAAAAATTTAAAACGCGCATGCTGAAAAACAGCTTAAGCAAGCTGGCGGAGATACAAAAAAAAAGAGATGCATTTTATGAAAAACGGCTTTGCATTGAGCAACAAAAAGTTGATTTGGAAAAAAGTAGAATGGAACAAGAGTTTAAAATTAGAAAATTGGAACTGGAGCAAAACGAGAGACTTGCAGTAATGGAACTGAAATTAAAATACAACAAAGAATGACAAACCAAAATTATTATGTACCTTAATTATTTAAATAAGTAAGCAACGTATTTGTGATGAATTCATTAATTTTTTTTTTATAAAACGAAACTAAAATGTTCACCTGATCTCTTAAAATAAGTACGCAACGTATTTGTGATGAAATTATTACTTTATTAATTGTGTTAATTTATCGAGTTTGAGGTCTAAAAATAATATATTTATTTTTTATTTTTCAATATTTCGACACCCTGTGGGTGTCTTCTTCAGGAAAAATTTTTTTACAATTTGAAACAAAAAACAAATGAAAAAGTTTTTTAAATATTTCCAATACAAAATATTGACAAATGAGAAAAAATATTTTATAAAATTTGAAACAAAAACAAAAGACAAAATTTTTAAATATTTTCAATATTGATAATTGAGGAAATGAATAAACATTTTGAAATTTCATAATTAACAAAAATTTTATAATATTTTACTTTTTAGTGTCCATTTTTGCTTTTATGAATTAAATGTCTATAACTTTGAGCTAAATTATCAGTATCTGTTCTAAAATTCATTCTCTGTGGTAACGGTATATTAATTATTTCTAACATTTCTAACAAAAAACGACGCTTGTAATTGTTTTCTTTATCTAAAATAGTTGTATTATCAAAGTCCGGGGAATGACTTTTATTAATGCAATGAGTTAATAAAGCCGTTTTTTGCGAAGAAATATTATTTTTTTGTTTTTGGTCCGATCTATGTCCTGCTAATCTAGTCTTTAGTTTATTTTTAGTAGTGCCTATATATACTTCTGAACATTTGTCATTGTTATTTCCTTTGCATGGAATTTTGTATATCACATTTGCCATATCTAACTTTTCAACTCTATCTTTAGTTCTACTAAATAATCTACCTACTGTATTACAAATTCTATGGGACATTCTATATTTTTTTCTATCAAATATATTTGATTTTTCCAACCTTTCAGATAAACCAGGAACATAAGTTAATGATTTATACTTTATTTTATGAATAAATGATTTACATATTTTTATTTTCAAACTGTGCCTGGAAACATAAGATGGTATAACATTTGTCTTTTCATTTCAAAGCTAGTTCTACTTGACTCTTCCAATTGCTCTTCAACTTCACTTTGGTTCTGTGACACCTCTTCAAATAGCTCTATGTCAGTACTATCAACGACAATATTGTGGAGGATGCAGCACACTAAAACCCAATCGTTGCAAAATTTCTGGCTTTCCTCGTTATGAATTCGCATTCGTAATTCTTTAAGACTATTAAACCTGCCTTTTAATATACCAAAACAATGTTCCACTCTTACTCGGAATTTACTATGATGCAGGTTAAATTGCTTCCTCTTTATTGCATCAAGGTGTTGAGCATTGCTTCTATATGGAGTAATTATAGTATTACTTAACGGATAAGCAGAATCACCTGCAATCCATTCCTGTCCAGAAAAAAATTGGTTTGGCTCCTTATAAAGTGAACAATTCTTTAACATTTTTGAATCGTGGGTTGAACCACTATATCCTGTAACTACATGGCCAATCTTAAGTTCGTAATCACAGACGATTTGTGCTTTAAGTGCATATATATGGCACCTGGAAAAATAATCAACGTGGTTTTTTACTGGAGCTTCTGCAAGTTTGATTTCAGTTCCGTCCACATAACCAATACAAAATGGTAGTTCACTGAATGTTTCGCGAACTATTTCCGAACGTTCTGTAGAATCTGGCCAGAATATATGTATATTGGTGTATTAATTTCAAAAAAGCGCTAAAAATTCTTTTTGTAATTTTAAGAAGTGTGCCGCCGTCACCGATTCCAAAAAATGTAGCAATTTTAGCGATTGATGCGCTTTCTCCAGAAGATCCCAATCTAAACAAAACTATAGCGAGTTGTAAGTCTATTGGAAACTGCTTGCCGGTACATTTGATAAAAGCTTTGTCGCTACATATAAGTGATAGTAGATGAGCAAATTGCTCGCGATTAACGCGTAACATCTGGCAGAAACGATTTTCATCCATTGAAGACAAAACATCTTCGCGCCAATGAATTGATTTTGGAACTTCATACACAACTCCTCTGCGACACTTCATGACAGCATATAAATCTTCATACAGCTCATCCAGTATATTTTCGGTTTCGAGCTACCGGATTAACATTTAACAAATTAACAACACGGCACCCCTGATAAAATAGTTGTTAGTTGGTAATTCACAATCAGTCATTTGTGATATATTTCTAAAAAAAATATTTGTGTTTTGGCAATTTTCGTGAGCATTGAGAGTAAGTATGTTAATTAAATGATTTTAATAAATCATAAACTGTTCTTATAGTGGATAACCAAAAGAAAAAGCGCATTCGAACAAAAATGCAAAAAAAAGTGGAGTGAAGTGGAGCATAAAATGCTGTTGGATTTTGTGTTGGAAAATGTATACTTAAAACTTTGTTACTTTGTTAATATTTTTGTAATGAATTATTTTTTATGTATTTATATATGCTACATTCCAGGAGTAATGTCTTGTCAAAGGGTGGGGGAGTTATATATATTAGCATATATACATACATAAATATGTACATTTTATTATATTATTTGATAAATCTACTTTACATATACATACATATATAAATATTTATGAGTTAATACATTTTACAAAATATTGAAAATTTTAAGAAAACATAATTATTTTTGTCAATCAGAATTTTTCAATTGATATGAAACATTGAAATTAGAAACATCAAAAAAAAATTTTTTTAAATATAGAAAATATATTTTAAAAGGAAAATAAAATAAGTATTTATATATAAAAAAAAGGTGAAATAGTGCTAATAAATAAATTGTGAGTTCCACCACTATACAAATAATTATAGGGGCAGTAGATGGAAAACACATACATATGGTAGCACCATCAAAACCAAGCAGCACCTTTTACAACTATAAAGGTTTTCACAGCATAGTGCTAATGGCTGCTGTAGATGCTGAGTACAAATTTTTGTACACTGATGTCGGCTGCAATGGTCGCATTTCAGACGGTTGCGTTTTCAGCAAATGCAGCTTGCAACAAGCTCTGAATTCGAGTAAACTAAATTTACTAATACCACATCCTTTATCAGGTCGTGAAGTCAAAATACCATTTGTGTTTGTGGTGGGTGACGCATTTAGAATGCAAATTAACTTGCTAAGACTATATCCAGGACGCAGTAGGTCAGCAGGTCAGCGCATTTTTAACTATAGGCTGTCGCGAGCAAGACAAATTGTTGAGAACGTGTTTGGTATTATGGCAAAGCATTTTGAAGTATTTTTCCGTCCAATAAAGCTAAATGCTAATAAAACTTCGCGCATAACTTTAGATTGCTGTGCGCTTCATAATTTTTTGATGACAAAAAATGCAAACTATTCGTCCACTCTGGTTGATCGCTTCGATGAGGATGGAAATCTAATTGCTGGCGCTCGTGCAAATGGTATTCTATTAAACATTGAACTTGGAACAGAAGAAATTCCAAGTTCCTACATATGCAATGAAGCAAAGGCCATTCGACAGGAGTTCGAAAATTACTTCATGTCACCGAGAGGTGAATTACCTTGGCAATATAAATTACTATAATTCATTAAAGCAGTATTTATTATATTATCTGAAATAAAACATGCAATTTTTTTATCTTTTCTTACATGTTTTTTTTATTTATAAAGAGAAGTTACACTCAGGTAATTAATGCCTACTACTTAAATTAAGGTATTACTTCTTTTGTGAAAGGGATAGGGTAGAGAGGACAGGTGGTGAAATTAGAATACAGAGAGAGAGAGAGAGAGAGAGAGGTTTTAATTTCTGTGTTACAACTCAGCTATTCCGCGTTGATTTATTTATTATTATTACATTTTTTTTTATAGCAGAGTTGTAGCGTCTCTGATGTTAAGTAGACGCAATACTAAATTGCCATTTTATTAATTGTTTTACTTCGCCGACGGTTCTTGCTAACAATACCGACGTAGGAGGGCGCGAAATATGTTATTTTATGGTTTTTATAATAAAAAAATCAACCTTTTTTCATTACCAATTTATTTCTGATTTTTAATTTTAAATTACAATGTTTTTATATTACTTAATTGCTAATTAAGCTTAAATATTATTGTTTGTTTACAACAAGTTTAAATATTTTATTTAAATTTAAATAGGCTACTTAGTTCAATCGTATTTTATAAGCCAAATTACATGTGATAGTTATCAAAGAACAAATTACACCAAAGACACACGTGTAAATCATTCTGACAAACACTAGCAGAACGGAACAACATGTTGTTTTCGAAAGCCGCTACACTTTCATCATCAGCGTTCTTGTGTTTGGTCCACTTTTGTGGTGTCAGTTGATGTGTATTTTAGCTATTTATACAAACTTTTTCACTGTAAATAGAATACGTGAATTTTTTTGATTCATTCGTATTACAATTTGTGAAAACTTTTTTTTGTAATGGAAAGCCCAAATTCCACCTCACTAACTTACAACAGTGTGGCCATTGTTATCTATTCTTTACCAACTATACACATGTTTTTTTAATTTGCTTAGTTTGTTTTTAACTTATGACAAACTTTTTTGGTTTGTTACTATAAGTATGTATATTTATTAATTTTTGCTACAAGCCATTAGCTTTGTTAATTTATATTTTAGGTTTAAGATTTCTCTTTATTTATGAACATTTTTCTTGTTTGTAATCCTTTTATTTAAATTTAAATAGGCTACTTAGTTCAATCGTATTTTATAAGCCAAATTACATGTGATAGTTATCAAAGAACAAATTACACCAAAGACACACGTGTAAATCATTCTGACAAATACTAGCAGAACGGAACAACATGCTGTTTTCGAAAGCCGCTACACTTTCATCATCAGCGTTCTTGTGTTTGGTCCACTTTTGTGGTGTCAGTTTAAATATTATTTAGATCAATTCTTTGGAAAAATGTTATTATTTGGCTTGTGTGGAAGCTGCATACATCCTTTTTAGAATGTAAATCAATGTTCCTATAATGATTAACCATATAAGTGATTCGATTCCGTTCTGCAAGTTAAGTCTAGATGATATTGAAAGGATTTCATTTTGCTGGTTGAAATTGTATTCTGATAGCTTTTTTAATGTCATTGTTTTAATCTCAGAGGTGGCGTGGATTTCGGAGATTGGTACTGGAGCAATATATATGTCTTCCCAAAAGGTATTTATATCATTACTATAGGTGATGTTATTTACACGTACTTCGCAGTTCTTGTAATGTATTACGCCTGTACCATTCAAGGAATATTTGTTGATATTGCAAGTCGTCTCTGTTTGTGTTTTTGGTGTATTATAGAATAATATTAAGTTAGGTTCCGGCTGCCAAATGGATTGTTCCTCACCGATGTCATTTATAACGTACTTTGCATCCTGGTTTCTAAATAGGTGGCCAATACAGCTAGAGTTCACGGCAAATTCTTCTTTTTTTATTTTTGAGCAAAAGAAAATATTTTCTATTTTTGTACATTTTTCCGAGATATACATAATCTTAAATTCATTTAATATTATATAAGGTTCTGTAACAATAATTTTTGTTTTATCAATAGGTAAGGGAATAATATGTTAAAATTGATAGGTATTGGGATCAAGGTTGGGAATCTGAACATTAAATATAATATTGAATTCGTTGTAGTAAGCTTGAAGTCCAAGTAATTCATATATGTTCTCTACAGATTTTGTTTTAATGGTTGAATTTTCTAAATGTCTTCTAATATGTTCAATTTCCTATGGGTGTAAAATTAGTTTAGGAATTATGTTAAGTTTTGCTAGAATAATGGCCTCTGAAATGTCATTTATGTGGCTTGTAAGTATGTCAATGTTGTAATTTATTTGATTGAGGTATTGAATTTCTCTAATTGTGGTTTCTGTGTTTTTTACAAAGTAGTTAGTTTGGTTTGTATTTCGGTTTAGAAATAATTCTATGGTTCCTTGTATCTAATTAATGTGGTCTGTTATATTAGAGAATCTAGCAACCATATTCATATTAAATTTATGATCTCTTTCCATAACATCTTTAATTATTTTATTATTAGATTTCAGTTCCCCAATTTGACGATTTATTTCTTGGGCGTCATTAGCGTCCATATTTCCTGTGATAAATTTTATTGCGTGTCCCATTCCATCAATAAGGCCGCGTTTGCTACGTTTAGTCATCAAACTATTTAATTTTAGTTTGAATTCTTTGAGTTTTAATTTTGTTGTGTCCGTATAAATTTTTGTTGCACTATTTCGTTCGAAGGCTTTAACAGTTTTGTCGATTTTGTCAATGTTTTCCCTATACTTTTCTAGATTAACAATATGAATAAGATTGCTATAGCTTGTGACATGCCTTGCTGGTCCCAGGTCTATTGGCAGAATGCCCTTATTATTAGACAAGTCGCGAATCTCAATATATTGTGCCGTAGTTAACCCGGCCCTAAAAAGAAAAAAATTTTTGTTTCCTTTTAATGCGGGATTTATATATTTTTTGATTTTTACTTGTAGTTATTGTATGAAGGTTATCTTCTTTTACTTTATGTTTCGAAAATCTTGGGGTGATTTTATTCCTTCTACAATTTTTCCTGAATACAGTATCGTTGGTTTGTCTAATTTCGGGGTCTTGTCTATGCGTTTCAAGGAAGAAGATCCTATTTTTTCTTTAATTTTTGGGAATAATGCTCTTTGGAATTCGTTGAGCTTCCTAAGGTAATCATGTTCATTGTTGAATTTTACGTTTTTGTCGAACTTGTACGTTCGACCATGGAAAAGTTCAAAAGGTGTTAATTTGGTGGCAGAATGTACTGAATTGTTATAAGTTATTACTACCTCCGTAATCATTTCTTCGTGGTCAATTTCTAACCTATTAGCTTTTTTGTTTTCCAAAATTATTCTGTAAATTTCAGTAAACGTAGAGTGAAGTCTTTCTACGGATGAGTTGCTACTAGTTTGTTGATAAGATGTATAAGGAAGTTCGATACTATATTGTCTGCAAATAATTTTCTTAGAAATACCATATGAGCATATAAAAGTTTTAAGTGATTTGAGTACTATTATACTATTTCTATTTCCGAGGACATAGGCTGCCGCGAATTTGGAGAATTTATCTATAATTGTTAAATTTTGGTGATTATTAATTGTGTAAATATCAATATGCAATATGTCTAATGGTTTAGATGGTGTTTCTGGTAGTTTAAATTTTACTTTGGGAGGTTGCCTATCGTATTTAAGTGTTTGACACTTGTGACAGTTGTTAATTGTTTTATTTATTAATTCTTTCATATAGGGAAAGTAGTATTTCTTTTTAAGATGTTCATAACATTCAGTTATGCCTCTGTGATTACTATTTTCATGGTACTCTTTTATCATCTTTTCCTGATCATCGTTTTGTCTGATATCTACTAAAATTTCTTTACATCTTAGTAACTTTGCCATGTGAAAAGTATTTTGTATAAGTATCCTGTACTATCCTAAAGTTGTCATCATCGGTATATATAACGGTTAACCTGTTAGGTGGGCAGAATTTCTTTAATATATCAATCATTATTTCTTCATTAAAATGAGGTCGTCTTATAACACGCCATTGCCTATTCCTGAATATAGTTTCTAACGTCATTGGACTGCCCAATTCCGTTTTCTCTAAAATCAATTGTATGTTAAATTCATTAAGAGGTCTTTCCGATATAAAGATTCAATCATCGAAGTTTTCATTAGAGAAATGAATTGTGGTACCTTGAGTGCCTTGATTAGAACATATCGGTCTATCACTGCCAATTGGGCCTTGTGATAAAATAGCACCAATGGCAAATCCACTAGCATCAGTTGTAAGAACAAATGGCTTGGAAAAATCTGGATACTGAAGAATAGGATCATTGGATAATATATTTTTGCATTTTTCTTTAGACACATTGTCAAAGGCTTAACGATTTTTGCGAAGTATTTTATAAATTTTCTAGTCCCAAGAAGGATTTGATTTCTTTTGGTGTCTTGGGGATTGGAAAATTTTTGATTGCATCTAATTTCGCGGGGTTAGGTTTAATGCCCTCCGTTGATACAATATGTCCTAGGAATGAAATTTCTTTTCTTAAAAATTCGGATTTATCTAGCTGTATTTTAAAGTTGGCTGTTTTTAATCTTTCAAAAACTTGTCTCAAGTTTTGAATATGTTCTTCCAGAGAAGTAGAAAATATAATAATGTCATCGAGATAAACCAAACATATTTTTCCTATAAAATCTTTCAAGACATTGTCCATTACCCTCTGAAAAGTAGAAGGGGCATATTTTATTCCAAATGGCATTCTTATGTATTCATAATGCCCGCCTTTGACTGTGAAAGCTGTCTTTTGAACATCTTTTGGGTCCATTTCGATTTGATGGAATCCGCTGGCAAGATCTAATGTTGAAAAGTACATGCATTTGCCCAATTTATCCAGAATATCTGTGATATTCGGTAAAGGGTATCTGTCTGAAACTGTTTTCTCGTTTAGTTTGCGGTAGTCAATAACAAGGCGCCATTTTTGTTTTCCGCTGGCGCCTTTTTTCTTTGGAACTACCCATACGGGAGAGCTCCAGGGCGAGTAAGACAGTCTAATTATGCCCTGTTCTAGCATGTTACCTATTTGTTTCCTTACTTCATCCTTATGGATGTACGGGTAGCGATAGGATTTAGTGTATATTGGTATTTCATCTGTTGTCTGTATGGTGTGTTTAATTTGATTTGTAAATGAAAGGCTTTGATTTTCTTTGTAAAACACTGAAGTAAATTGACGACAGAGTTTAAGGAGAAGTTTCCTTTCTTCTACGTTTAAATGCTCTAATCATAGTGAGAATTTTATATCGTCTTTATTATTATTTTCAAAATGTTCCGGATTAATGCAATTAAGCTCTACGTAGTTTGAAGAGTTATAAGGGTCTGCTTTTATTGGTTGTTCGAGGTATAGAACTTGATCGTAATTTGATTTATTTATAACTTACATGTTACTATGCCAATTATCTGAAGTGTAAATGTCTTCGGAAATCTCGAGATTTGTTGAAACGTTTGTCTGATTAACAAGGATTTCACCATCTTCGATATCGACAGGAAGTTTAATAATGTTTTTCGAGTTGGCTGGTACTAAATACTTATGTGAAGTTGTGTTTGGTTTTATTTGTAAAGGAATAGTGCAGTTTGGTGTTATCAAGAGATTATTTTGTAAGTCAATGTTTGCTTTGAGTTTTTGTAACATATCGATTCCTAAAAGCCCGTCAAAGTAGTTATGGAATTTAAAAATTAGGAATTCTAATTGACCATTTTCATTGAATTCTGTGAATATTGGTATGTAAGTTTTTGAATTTAATATATATTTATTACATATGGTAGTGATAGTTATTGGTTGACAATTTATTTGGTCCTTTAAAGGCATAAATTCAGGGTTAATAAATGATGAAGAGGCCCCTGAGTCAATTAGGAATCTTAAGGAGCGATCAAATGGGGATGATATCAGTATGAATGGTAGTTTTGTCCCGTGCTTGTTTATATCTACATACCCTGTTGAATTTTCGAGGCTAATGCTTATAAAATTTTGAGTATCATCAATGTTAGGAATGATTGGGGATTCGTGATTTGGATGATTGTTGGTTTGATTAATGTTATGGAATTTTTTTTTTCACTGCTATTTATTTATTGTATCTTCAAATAGAACTAACAATAAGTGTTCAAATCTTAAATATAAATATAATAATTAGGCCCAACCAGTGTCGGACATAAACTTAGTGATAGTAATTAATAATACATAAATATGTTAAGCACAAAAATATTCAAAAAATTCAATCTGAAGTGTGGCGTATTAAGGCCGTAGTATCCCTCTTTTTTAAGCGGATGTGTCCAGGAAAGTTCAAGATGTTACGAGCAAGAGGATTAGGGTGGGACTCGAGTTTTGTTAAATATTTTCCAGCATATTTTGCAATTTCAGCGGTCACAAGTGGCATATTTAAATCACGATGTAAAATTGAATTTTTCATGTATCAAGGAGCCGATGTTATTAACCTTAAAATTTTGTTTTGCATTCGTTGGATTCTCTCTACATTGGAAGCTGAAGCAGTGCCCCATAGCTGAATTCCGTAACACCATATGGGTTTCAAAAGCGACTTGTATATTAAAAGTTTACAATCTAGACTGAGGGTAGAATTTCTACCAATCAGCCAATATATCTGAGTCAATTTAAGTTTTCTTTGTGTCAGCTTAGAGTCAATGTGGTTTTTCCATGTGAGGCGTCGGTCGAGGTGTATACCAAGATATTTCACATGTGAATGTTGAGGAACAACTTGATTGTTGATTTGAATGGGGGAACAAATGTCTCTTCGTAGTGTAAATGTGACATGAACACACTTTTGTTCATTTACTTTTATTCTCCATAAGTTCAACCACAATTCCAACAGGTTAATATGTTGCTGAAGATAACGGGATGCCTCGTGAGGGTTTTCATGCATACTAAGGCAGGCTGTATCATCGGCAAATGTAGAGGTGAGGATATTACTGCTTAAAGGCATATCACAGGTATAGATCAAATACAAAACTGGACCCAGTATACTCCCCTGTGGCACACCGGATGAGATAGTTTCGGGCTCACTCATGAAGTCTCCTTCCACAACAGTGAATTTCCGGGCAAGAATATAACTTTCCAATAGATTTACAATGTTTATTGGCAGATATGTCTTCAATTTTACAATTAGGCCTTCATGCCACACTTTATCAAATGCCTGAGAGACATCAATAAAAAGGGAAGAACAATACTTTATTTCTTCAAATGCTCTTCTTATGAAATGGACCAATCTATGAGTTTGTTCAATGGTGCTATGCTGACTTCTAAAACCAAATTGATGGTCCGGTATGCACCCATTATCAGTTAGAATTGGGGACAATATTGTCATGAGCAGCTTTTCGAAGAGCTTTGAAATTGTTGACAGTAAACTTATTGGCCTATAAGACTCAGCCTTGGTAAGATCTTTGCCCGCCTTTGGAATCATTTTGACCATGGCAAGTTTCCAGCTGTGTGGATAATACTCCAGTCGTAAAATGCCATTAAAAATAAATAAGAGGATTCTAATAGCAATACGAGGCAACTTCATCAGCATCTTGTTGCTAATTCCATCAATACCCGGGGCCTTTTTTGGGTTGGTTTCAGCAATTAGTTTTTGTACATCACGCATCTTAAATTTCATGGGTCGAGGGGGTAGAGCTACTACACTCGGTAAATCAACAGCACCAGTACATGTGTTTGGGGTAAATACGTACTTTAAATGCCCAGCAAATATGTTACCTTTTTCAGTATTACTTCTTGCCCAACCTCCGGTAGAAGTGCGCAGGGGTGGTTTAGACTCAACGGGTGTTTTAAGTTTTTTAGCAGCGCGCCACAAGGAGTAATTAGATGCTGCTGTGACATCGAGACCTTCCAGGTAGTTCTTAAGAGAAGCAGATTTTTCAGCTGAAAGCAACTGTTGGAGTCGTTTAGTGCATTCTCTAAGTCTGATTTTATGTTGGGGCGATCTGTATTGTTGCCATTCCCTTCTAGCTCTTCTTTTTTCACATACGAGACTTTCAATATCCGCAGAATAAATTCTATTAAACCCAGTCTGCGGATGGGAGGTAGTGACATGTTTAGCAGCCTGTTTAATATTATCGGTAAGATTGGCAATGTTAAATTCAATATCATCGGGAGTCCTAAGCCTGATATTTTCCGTACAATGAGTACTGAGATATTTTTTGAACCCCAGCCAGTTTACGATTTATCATCTTCATATATGGGTGAGGTAAGTCACTTCTTAGTGGGATACAAATTGTAACGATCGTGGGAGAGTGATCGGAGGAGAGATCATGTGAAGCTTCAACATGAATTAAATCCCTAGGGATATTTTTCATGACCCCAAAATCTATAACATCCGGAATTTTTTGTATGTCAGTAGGCCAGTAAGTGGGCTCCCCGCTAGAAATGACATCCAAACCCATTTTTGAAATTGTGTTGAACAATGCTCGACCTCTAGGTGTAATAAGACGCGACCCCCAGAACGTATGCTTTGCATTGTAGTCGCCAGCTGCAATGAAACACGGGCCAATAGTTTTATAAAAATCCTCGTATTGATCCTCAGTGATTGAAAATCTGGGAGGGGAGTAAATGGATGATATCACGAGATTTGAACAAAAATTTTCGATACAAATATTCGTTGCTTGTAGATGGTCTTCACAAGTGTTCTCAAGAATATAGTGCTTGAGTCTTGACTTTATTAGAACTGCTGATCCTCCGCATGCTCTTCCTCTCGGGTCCTTTGTATCATATAAAGTGTAGCCACTCATTTTAAAAAGGCTTCTCGAAGTCAAATGAGTCTCAGATACCAACATTATATCAATATTTTTTACCGAGAGGAAGTGCTCAAGTTCAAGTTCAGTTTTAACGTGTTCATGGCTTGTTAACTAATGCTAGAAGCAGTGTATTCTGCATTCGCAGCATTTCTTGCATCATGCTAGTCATATTTGTTGTAAAGTTGTTTATAGTTTGGACCAAATTGTCTACAGTAGCTTCAAGGCGACTGAAATTAAAGCTTGGGTTTGCATTTGTTGCATTAGTTGGTGGAGACACTTTTTGAACGGGAATAGAGTTGATCTTCACAGCGTCAGCATACGATACATGTGAAGTGATTGGTTGGGCCATTAGGGTAGGAGTAGCGGTGAACGTATTTCCTGCTTGAGCTGGAGTTACTTTAGGATTTTGGCTCATAGCTTGTTTAACAAAAGAGAATACAGGACATCCTCTGTAGTTAGCAGTGTGATTACCTCCACAATTACTGCACTTCTTTTCCTTCTGGTCCTTCGACTTATTGCAAATAGCAGTGTTGTGTAATTCACCGCACACAACACAAACAGTAGGTAATTTGCAATAAGTTTTCGTATGGCCATATTCTTGACAATTATGGCACTGTACGGGTCCTGAGCGCTTGTGTGGTTCTTCGACTGTAATTTTCCGGTATAACAGATATTTTAAATTATAAATTGGATGGGTCTCATTTTTCTTCAATTTTATATCATTTGGCTCCAGTACAACACGAAATAAAGGTTGGGGGATCTTCTCCCTGTTTATAATGTTAGAGACATTTTTTACCTTAAAGCCTTGGAGGGTGAGAGCATCTTTTATTTCCTCAGGAACAACATAAGAATCTATGCCCTTCAATACGATCTGTAGGCCTTTAGCACTCTTAAGCTGGAAAGTGTAGAAACTTGTTTTATTTTTCTCAAATTCTGTAACCATTTTGCGGAAGTCTTTTTCATCATATATTTGAACTTTTGTTTCATCAATGTTACCACGTTTGAAATGACTTTTCACCAATGGCCGAGATTAGTTTTTTAATAAGTGTGTTCGAGTTTTTTTTGTCTCAGATAGATTGGTGGTGGTTTTGAAGTTTTTTTCGAAGATTCTTCGGGTTTATCGCTGTCATCTTGTAATATTTTAAACCGGTTTTGACGATTAGCTGAGGCGGCGTCGTTGTCTCTGGATATTTTCGGAACAGATGAGATTTTGGATGAATTTGGGCTTCGCCCGCGCTTTACTACCGTTACATATCTGTCCATTCCGACAGGCACTTTAGGTTTTTGAATATTATCGTCCATTGTGATAACTGGGTTAAGTGATGAACAAGAGCCCGGAGCGGATAATGGCGCAGAATTAAATAGAGAACAACTAGGTAACGGTAATGTTAACGAATCACTACTTGGCATTGGAGTAAGCGAAGTTGATCGCTCGCGTATAATTGGCTTTGCCGTTAGAAAAAGACTGTCATCCAATTTTTTGTTTTTATTGTTTGCATTAAGAGCTTCAGAACTCACAGTAAAATAGGCATTTCTGCCGTTAGAACTCACTTCACAATTTTTTGTTTTTGAGGTACTCATGCAGAGTATTCCTCAGTCACTTTGTTTGTGTTTTTTTTTTGTTTTCTGTTTTTGTTGTTTCAGATTATACGCAAAATTATTAATGCAAATAAAGCAAATTTCACAAAAACTGTACTTATTACGAATCAGTACTTATTACGAATATTTTTTTTTGTATTGTTGTTTGTTTAGTATGTAAAAAAAAACTCCGCTAACACGTCTGTTCACTACGAAGGTGCAACAAGAAATGGAAATTTTGATAATTTTTTGTTTGAGTATTGCTATGGAACACTGGACGAGTTTCAGTTTAATTAATGTTATGAAAGTTTGGGTAATTTTCAGTTTGATTAATGTTATGGAAGTTTGAGTTTGATCGTGGCTGAAAGTTTTGTCTGGTTATGCCCGTTCTATTGAACGAGTAAGGCGTGTTACTTCTAAAATTTTTTCGGGTTGTATTACCGTCGCTAGCTTCTGTTTTAACAGGCATTATAGCGTTTCTAACGCTATTGTTACTGTGAGACCAATTGTTGTTAAAATAACGATTAAATTGAGGTCTGTTAAACTGTCTTTGTTCTGAGTTAAATTGTTCGTGGTATGGTCTTTGGAATTTATAATGTGGTGGTGGAGTTTTTGGTTGATATAATTTGTGTGTTTTTGGACCAGTTTTACTGACGTAATGTTTTGCCCCTTTATGCAAAAAGCAAGTGATGTTGGTAAGGTGTCTGAACGCATAGCAAGAATTGTAGCACCTAGTGGAACTTTCAGTCCAGAAAGAAATGCGTTTAAACACATTTCGGAGAATAATTCTTTTTTTGCATTGATAACTTTCTGATCTTTCTCGTTAATCAGGATGTTATTTAGAAGTGCTGCTTGGATTTCAATAAAATCTTCGTGAAACTGTTCGATTGTTCGATCAGTTTGGCGAATATTATGAAGATCTCTGATCAGTGTTGTTTCGGTCCTTTTGTCTGCAAAGGCCGATATTAAAATAGTTTTGATTTCAGCCCAATCTAATTGTGTTAAATATGTGTTCAGTAGTTCGTTTGCTGTCCCTACTATTTTATTCCTGATTGCCCTAAGTAGAATTTGGCCATAAGGTGTCTTTTCCGTTCCTTTCAAAAATAGCAAGATTTCTTCAATATTAGTTATAAAGTCGTATAGTAGACGAGGGTTCCCGTCAAAACTGGGAAGATCTTTAATAACGTCCGGAATTCTTAAAGAGTTAAAGATTTCTTGCATGTTCGGAAAGGGTTGGAATTGATTTTGTTGTGCAGTGTGGGAAGTGGATTGAGTTTGTGCCAAATCTTGATGTTGCATATTTGTTGGTAAATTCCTTAAAGTTGAATATTGACAATGTAATTTTTCTGGTATAGTTTCAAGGCTTTTTGATTTCTTTCTCTAATTTTGTAAATTTGATAAAGCTACAGTTTTTGCTTTCCTTTTAAACATTTAATAAATACTTATTTATTATGATAACTTATTTATTAGAGCTTACAATAAAAACAGGAGTGGGATTGCCATCCGCATTGAGAAATATATTGGTTTTGAAGAGCTGAGTAGGTTCCAGTTGTGAATGGATTGAAATCCAACGGTTTCGGCTCGGTTGACTTT
Source organism: Germaria angustata (assembly GCA_963681545.1). Taxonomy (NCBI): domain Eukaryota; kingdom Metazoa; phylum Arthropoda; class Insecta; order Diptera; family Tachinidae; genus Germaria; species Germaria angustata. The sequence continues at coordinate 7,341,122 of OY813003.1, read as the reverse complement.
TAACTTCAGTGTCCTATGCTGTTTTAAATAGGGATATTCCTTCCCCGTTGTTTATGTTGACGGTGATATTCTTTCACCTTTTTTTGTATATATATTTTTATTTATTTAGAGGATATTCTCTCCCCTTTTCTAAAACTGTTAAAATTTTTTTTTGCAAAAAGTGTTCACTTTTATTTATGAGGATATTCTCTCCCCTTTCTAAATTGTTCAATTTTCTTTTTCGAAAATTATTCACTATTCTTTATTTATGAGGATGTTCTCTCCCCTTTTCTAAATTGTTCAATTTTCTTTTTCGAAAATTATTCACTATTCTTTATTTATGAGGATATTCTCTCCCCTTTTCTAAACTGTTAAATTTTTCTTTTTCGGAAATTATTCACTAATCTTTAATTATGAGGATATTCTCTCCTCTTTTCTAAATTGTTCTTTTTTTTGAAAACTATTCTTTATTTATGAGGATATTCTCTCCCCTTTTCACTGTGTTTTTCTTCTTCTTAGTTTCCTGTCACCGCACCGATTCCGCAACTGCCCAATACGACTGCGCCAAATATATTATTTTATGGTTTTTATAATAAAAAAAATCAACCTTCTTTTTTCATTACCAATTTATTTCTGATTTTTAATTTTAATTTACAATGTTTTTATATTACTTAATTGCTAATTAAGCTTAAATATTATTGTTTGTTTACAACAAGTTTAAATATTATTTAGATCAATTCTTCGGAAAAATGTTATTATTTGGCTTGTGTGGAAGTTCAGTTTATTGAACTTGCACACAAAGCATAATTTTATTAAAATAAAATATTAAATTTACGATGAATTGAATTCTGCAACGTTTTGTCTAGTGCATTGGCCTTTGAGTTGGTGTTGGTACGATTGTTGTTGGTGTGTATATAACTCGCGCTTGATATAGTAAACATTAGCAGAGTATGAAATTGCTGTTACTGTTAAAGTGACCAGTGTTATGCCTTTATCACTTAAACAGTCCAACAACAATTAACACAACTCCACACTAAGTTGATCAGAAAAACTTATGGTGTTAATTTTTTTTATGACTTGTCTTGAACAGGATACGAAGAACCCGGTTTGTCAGTCATAAATTGCTTTGTAGTCAACGCGCTAACTACTTCAGCCAACAGCACCCTCATGTATATTTAAAAACATGTACATATATTTAAAAACGAATGTTTGTAAAGCCTCATAGGCCTATGGCAAAATACGCATTCATATGCGCATACATACACATATATGTAACTTCAGTCCATGAATATTTGTTAAAAATTAATACATACATATATAATTCTTCACTACTTCAGCGATTGCTTTTTTAATCTAGTCCTTCGGGTCTAGATCCTACCTACTGTGCTAGTTAAGTTTTATAACGTGTTTTTACCGAGAAAAATAAAAACCGTTTTGTTTTTATTTTTCTTAATTATTTATTCTGTTTAAAAGTCAATGAACAACTGAACTTGCAAATCAATTATTGAATATTCTTATATCTAGTTAAAATGCTTACTAAAAATATTAATTGAAAAAATAAAAATGTTTTCTAAGACTATTTATTGAAATTAATAAAAATATTTATTGAAATTAATAAAAATGTGTTCTAAAAGTATTTATTGAAATGAATAAAAATGCTTATTACTAACAATGTGTAATGAATAGTAAGATTTATAATATAAGTTAACACCATTGTTATATTATCGCCTTAAATAATTTTAGCTTAATTAGCGATGTAAGAATTAGGTTATAAATTAAAAACATTGTCAAAATTTTAATTTGTGGGCAACCCTAGGCACAAGCCAAGATATAAAGTTCCTTTTTGTGTTTTGACATCGTGCAGAAGCATACGGTTTTTCTTTTCTTATATGGTGTCAGAAGTAAAACAAGTACAACGTGGTGTATTAACCAGGGGTAAGAATGTATTTGGCAGATCCCCTTAGCCGCAAAAATAAAGAAGCTGAAGAAACTTTAGAAGCTCAAATAGTATTGTCGATGTCAAACAAAGAATATGAATATTTAAAACAAATAAAAAGAAATGATAATTCCTGCCGATCTCTCATAAAGTATATAAAACATGGTTGGCCAAAGTCGAAAGAAAATTTGCCTAATGAAATAAAACAATATTGGCATTTTCGTGAAGAACTTTCCGTGAATGAAGACGGCATAATTTTTAAATCGTCTAAGGTATTGGTACCTCAAAATTTGAAATCGAATTATTTAAAACATATTCATCAAGGTCACTTTAGCTATTCAAAATGTGTTAGCATGGCAAGACAGTCTGTTTTTGGGCGCAAATGAGCAAAGATATTTTTGATTACATAAAGAAGTGCGCATCCTGTCAAGTCCACCAACGTAAAAACAATAAAATATTTACTGGTAAAAAAGGAATTCCGAACTACGTATTTGATATTGGTGCCACAGATTTGTTTCACTTTAACAATAAAGATTATACTGTTTTTATCGATAGCTATTCTGGATACCTGAAATTTCAAAAACTACGTGAAACTACAACTAAATATGTAATTACATTCCTAAAAGAAATTTTTTCAACTTTCGGGCCACCGCTCATCCTGGAAACCGATAATGGTCCACAGTTCTCACGTGCTGAATTCAAATCATTTTCAACTACATGGAAATTTAATCACAGAACCAGTTCCCCATACCATCTCAGTGGCAACGGCTTAGCCGAAAGAGCTGTTCAAGTCGCGGAAAATATTTAAAAGAAGTCAGACTATGATAATAGCGACTATTACTTGGGCATGTTAAATTATATAAATACTCCTAGAGGCAATTTAGGTGCCCCATCGCAACAGCTCTTCGGTCATGTAGTACGAGGAACGTTACCCACCGCGGAAGAACAATTAATGACAAAAGAGCAAGCAAACATAAGTGACCTGCTGAAAGCGGAAAGAGAGAAACAAGCTATGTATGCAAACCGTGGAGCAAAACAAGCCCCCCAAATGCTAAGTAATGGTAAAGCAGTTCTTACACGTGTAAACAATCAGGAGCATTGGGAACCAGCAGTTATCAAAAATAAAATACACTCTAGATCATATATAATAGAAAATGGAAGAGGTAAGCTTTGTAGCAGAAAAATCGTGAACATTCGCCCAACTGATGCAACAATACCATCGTTTCCTTAATCAGTCCCAGAAAATATACATATTCCAGACGAATTGGTAGATTGTAATCGTCACCAACCTGAACCTAGCAATCGAGATCCTGTTGTAACACCTTGTTCCACAACGCCACCAATTTCCATGGAAGCCACAGAATCTGAATCATCACCAAACCATCAAGCAGACTCGAATATCGAAAGTGAACCAAACATACCACCTGTTCTTCGTCGCTCATCTAGAGTCAAAGGTCACCCGAAACATTTTAATTGTTGCTGATCATTCCTTGAAGAAGAAGGATGAGAAGGTAACCTTATTACCTTCAATTCGTTCTACTAACATTTATCACAACCATGCTATAATTATTGCTTGATCACTCATCATACTTGTCGTTGTTACTCATACACCCACCAACAAACAGCTCTCTGCACGGTACATTATTACAACCCCTTCACAAAGCAACGTGTTAATTTAATAAAGGTTTTAATAAATAAATTACTTGTTTTTGTTAAATAATAAACCAAATGTCTATTATTTACAATACGAAGGGTAATAGTTATAGCGGCTCGAACCCTACGGCAGTCACGCGGACAATTATCAATGAGGACAATAATAGCGCCAACGAATCAGTCTCCTCGGGTGAAATTGAATCTTCTATTGAGACGACCAGGGATCAGAAAGTCACTGAGATGGCTGATTCTAAGGCGACTGCTATTGTTGATCTACATTTACAAGACCGACAGGGTAGGGTAACGAGAAGTGGTCGTGCTGTCAAGCCGCCATTACGTTACGGTATGGACTATGGAGTTGAGACGTAGCCCAAGCGTTAGTCTATATCAATAGTTAAAAAAAATTATTAAAAAAAACATTATTAAAAAAACAGCATGTAATGAATAGTAAGATTTAGAATATAAGTTAACACCATTGTTATTATATTATCACCTTAAATAATTTTAGCTTAATTAGCGATGTAAGATTTAGATTATAAATAAACAACATTGTCATAATTTTAATTTGTTGGCAATCCTAGGCACAAGCCAAGAAATAAAGTTCCTTATTCTGTTTTGACATCGTGCAGAAGCATACGGTTCTTGTTTTCTTATATAATGCTTAACAATGCTTTTCGTATTTTGGATTATTGATCTTTGTCTGATTTTGTCAATAGCACAACTTAAAGTTGGGCTATTGACCATTTATTTATTTTTTCCAATTTATATTGAGTTCAGTTGGAGTCGGCGTTACTTCTGACGTAACTCGCGTGATGTAATATTTTTCGAGCAGTCATTTGAAAATCCTTCGAATTCGAAAAATGCAATGTTTAATGTGGAATGGTTTGAAAAGAGTGAGTTGAAAATGGTAAAGGTGAGGGAGGAGATAGTAACGAAAAAGGGGGAAATGGAAGTGAAGGTGACCCTGAGATGATGAAAAAAGCAGAAACTGACAATTCAAGTGAGAGTGAAGAAAATGAAACTCCAACTTTCAACAACAAACGGAAGCGTGGCAGGCCCAAAGTTTTAAGAGCTGGTGGTAAAGGCAGACCGAGGAAAATATATTGTACTGAAGCTAGGAGCGAAATGCTAAATTCTATTATTGAAAATCTAACCACTGTAGTAGAATCGTTAAAAGGTGAAAATGCAGGTGAGTGGCTGAAAGCTTTGGTATTGAATATGAAACTCGTATGAAAAATTAAACATGGGAATTGGTCGACAAACCAGTTGGTAAAAATATAATTGGTTGCAAATGGGCGTTTGCTTTAAAATACAATCCGAATGGTATAATTGAAAAATATACATAAGTCGAGGTTAGTGGCTCAGGGTTGCTCGCAAAAATACAAATTGATTTTGAAGAGACGCTTGCACCTGTAGTTCGACATTCAACTATAAGATTATTGATATTGTGGCAGCATATTTGAACGGTGATCTAAACGAAGACGTGTACCTGGCTCAACCTCCGATGTTTGAAAATAAAGGTTATCCCAATAAAATATGCAAATTGAAAAAGGCACTGTATGGCCTAAAACAGGCCGGCCTAGAAAATTAATGACATTCTATTAGAAATGGGTTTTTAAGGTGCAAGTCAGATACTTGCGTGTATGTCAAAAAGGGTGAAAACATTTCTCTAACAGCTTTATACGTCGACGATATATTAGTGGCATGCTCTAGTGAATTAGATATTAACGAAATTATAAAACATTTAAATAAACATGTTAAAGTCGTTGACAAAGGGCCAATATTTTTAACGTAGAATACGTTATACGGTAAGATAGGGGTGTTGATCTTGAGCACAAAATTTTGAGAAAATGTTTGTCAACTTTCACCCACTTTTACTTATATATTAAAACATTTTTTAGCAATTTTTATATGCTACTCAGTTTTGGTAATATGTTTTGTTTCGAATTGCATTAAAAAAATTATATGTCTATATATAAAAGTTTTATGTAGTTAGGGAAATAAATATTTTAGAGCATGATATTTTAGACTTTTTTTGTACATGCCGCTGTTGTTGTTGGTTTGTAAATGCCGCTGTTGTTTTTGTTGTTGTTGTGAAATCAAATGATTTTAGCTTTGCTGTGCTTTGTTTATTTATCGAGCAGCGTGTAAATGTGTGTGTGTGTGTACATTTCGTTTTGTTGGATCGGTCGGTTGTTAGTTCCTTTGGAGGGGAACATAAAATGAAGGGAGGGGAGCGTGGACATTTGTGTGTGCTTGAAAGTTTACAGATCTTTGCTGTCGTTTGTTTACTTCTGCGAGCAGCGTGTAAATGTGTGTGTATGTACATTAATACAAAGGATTGGCGATGTATACGCTCACTATATCAATGGCGTTTTTCCTAAACACAATTCTGTGAATACATTGGGAAGTAGTTGGAAAGCAGCTATTGTGCTGCCATATCATAAAATTTATTGATAGATTTAAATCATTTATCAAAAATTATATTTAATTAATATATATTTTAATTGCAAAATGACTAACGTATTCTACGTCTGACCTATGCGCCCGTGTTATCTAACACAGGCTTGTATTATTTTTTTTACCTTGGAATGGAAATAGATCGGAACGACGTTGGATGAGACATTACCATTCATCAAAATAAATACGTTCAAGAAATTTTGCAGAAGTGGAACATATTAGACTGTAAACCAGCAGCCACGCAGTGGCCGAATGAAACTATATTAAAGAAATGCACAGATAAATGTGTAGATCTAAACCCAAAAAATTATCAGAGTCTCATCGGCGCCTTAATGTATCTTGCCGTAATTTCTAGACCGGACCTGATACATATCGTTTCTAAGTTGTTACAATATAATTCTCATCCACATGAGGAGCATTTTCAAGCAGCGAAATATGTACTTAGATACTTGAAAAAAAAATCCTGTTGGTAAAATTACTTTCACATCTAATAATGAACAATTTATATGTTTCACAGATTCCGATTGGGGTAGTGATACCCATATAATATGTATATATATATATATATATATATATATATATATATATATATATATATATATATATATATATATATATTGGGTGTTTTTTATTGAGGTATAGAACTTTAAGTTGTCATCACTTTTTTAACTGGCGGCCATTTTGTCAGCTGTCAAGTGATTAATATTTAGTTTGGTTTGCCATTTCATCATGAACAGGTTGACAAAAGAACAACGCTTGCAAATCGTGCAAATTTATTTCGAAAATAATGGTTCAGTTCGCGAAGTTTACCGCAAGCTCCGTCCATTTTATGGTCGACATAATCGTCCATCAGAGCAATTAATTCGGTTAACCATGGATCGTTTTCGCACTACGTTTACTCTATGTGATAATACGCATCCGCAGAGACGTCTAACAGTGCGCACCGAAGAAACAATTGCCGCTGTAGAGCAAAGTGTTGAAGAGGACCCGAATGAATCGATTCGCCACCGTGCACAGCAATTGTAGCTTTGTCCATCAACTTTATGGAAGATTTTGCGCAAAGATCTTGGCTTGCGACCTTACAAGATCCAGCTTGTGCAAGAATTAAAGCCGCGAGACCATGCAATGCGTCGTGATTTTGGTGTATGGGCCGAAAATGAGATTGATCTCGATGCTGATTTTCATCGCAAACTTTTGTTCAGTGATGAGGCTCATTTTTGGTTGAATGGCTACGTTAACAAGCAAAATTGCCGCATTTGAAGAGAATCCACATGAGACCCTTGAGACGCCATTACATCCACAAAAACTGACTGTTTGGTGTGCTCTATGGGCTGGTGGAGCCATTGGGCCATACTTCTTCCGAAATAATGCTGGAGAGTCAGTTACCGTTAATGGAGACCGGTATAGAGCCATGATAACCGACTATTTTGTTCCCGAATTGAATAGCATGAATGTGGATGAGTTGTGGTTCCAACAAGACGGCGCTACATGCCACACAGCGCACGTCACAATCGATTTATTGAAGGAAACATTCGATGAGCGCATAATTTCGCGGAATGGACCTGTCAATTGGCCACCAAGATCGTGTGATTTGACACCATTGGATTATTTTCTTTGGGGATATGTGAAGTCGCTCGTCTACGCCAACAAACCAGAAACGTTAGGGGACTTGGAAGCCAACATTCGTGGCGTTATTGCCAACATACGGCCCCATATGCTCGAAAAAGTGGTTGAAAATTGGACCTGTAGAATTGGCTTTATTCGAGCCAGCCGCGGCGGCCACATGCCCGAAATCATATTTAAACGTTAATGGCATAAAATTATCCTTCCAATAAAGCCAAATTGATGGACATTAAAAAGATTTTATTGTATTTTATTTCAATTCGAAGTTCTATACCTCTAAAAAAAACACTTTGTATATAGATGTATGTATATTCATATATATATATATATATCTATATATATATATATATATATATATATATATATATATATATATATATATATATATATATATATATATATATATATATATATATATATATATATATATATATATATATATATATATATATATATATATATATATATATATATATATATATATATATATATATATATATATATATATATATATATATATATATATATATATATATATATATATATATATATATATATATATATAGTAATTTATAAAATGAGAACGGCTGGGCCGATTTCTGTAAAAATTTTTGTCGGTTGTTCATATTTTTGAGGAGGAAGTTTTCACGGAAGAAAATTTTGGAAAATCCTTCCGAAAAATTCGGAAAATTGGAAAAATCGAAAATCGAGTTTTTGTATGAAATTTTGTGGAAAATTATTCCTTAATGGATTTTAAAATGAAAAAATAGAAAGTTCTCAGCCAAAATCCGATAGATGGCGTTATACGTTGACTTAGACTTTGCTCAATCTGACAGGTTTGGCATTGTAATTTTCTACAGTAAATGTGCTATTTTTGTTGCTGTAATTTATACGAGTTTTGTGTATTGTTAAACTGATTCCGGACAGTCGTAAATCACGCATTCACGTAAAAGCATTACAATCAATATTACAGTGCAGTATTTATCAAAAAAATTTAAAATAGATTTTTTGTATGGAATTTTGTGTGGAATGGCTTTTCAAATGAAAAAATAGAAAGTTCTTATCGTAAAGCACGGAAAATTGCGGAAAAATGTAAAAAAATTAATTTTTTATTTCCCTAAGTTTTTTATATATCGGGCCTCTTTTTTATCACAATATTTGATGGTATATGTAGGAATCATTATAATAAAAAACGTTTTGAGCTCGATTATACGAATTTTTTTCGGCTCGTTTTGTTATTCGTACCGTAGTGACAACACGATTCATTATTTACGTACGTTTCTTCATTCTTCGTCAGTATCTTTTGTTTGTCTTCAATATTTAAATTGTAAAAAAACTATTTGTGAAGTTCTCTTCACTCAACTTCTTTGATATCCCTTCATTTTTGTAAACGTCACAGTTTATTCAGAAAAAATTTAACATGTTGCATTGTAGTGTATGTGCAGTTATGCACATTACTGTAATGATATGTATTTGTACACTTATGCAAAACACTGTACGTAACATAAAAACTGAAATTCAAAAATTTTTTAATAAAATTAAATCAACATGTGACTCATGCCAAAAGAATAAACTAACGAGATACACAAGAGAACCCTTCACTATAACCGATACACCATCAAGTAGTTTCGACATCGTAGTAATGGGCACAGTTGGACCACTAAGACCATCAGGAAATTTCAGATACATACGCACTATACAACGCAAACTGACGAAATATGTTATCGCTTGTCGATTGAATCCGAAGAAGCAAAAACAATAGCTAAGACTCCTGTGGAACAAGTAATTTTAAAATACGATATATTTAAAGTTCTCAAAACGGACCTAGGTACAGAATTTACTAATGAATTAATGAGAGAGATTTGTGCATTATTAAAAATAAAACAAAATTTTTCAACACCATACCATCATGAAACCTTAGGAACCGTGATCTGAATGAATATTTCCTAAATTTCGTAGTAGACAACAATTGGCATGAATGGGCACCATACTTTGCTTTCGCTTTGTTATGTAATTTATAATACATAAATTAAGAGTAATATGAATCTCTTATAAACTCTCTTTATATTGGATATATTTAAGCACAATTAAGACCTAATGTTAATTTATTATATTTAAATAAAGACAGTTGTTTCTGAATACATCATGGTGTCAGGTGTGTGTGCCTAATATTAAGATGTGATAATAAATGCACAAAGAAAAACAACTAAACTAAGACAGTACATAAAATTATTTAAAAGAAATATAAAAGTGCTAGTTAAAAAAAAATGGCAAATGATTCCGGGTTGAATGCATCAAATATTGTTAGCGGTCTAAATCAACAATACATGTCAATATCCACAACTATAGGCCCAATAAATTTGAAGTCGTCCAACCTTTCAGTGGAGTGTGCAAGATGGAAAACTCAATTTACAATTTTTTACGAGCCTCGAATTTAGAGGAACAAGGAGATAAACGTCTTGTAGCACTCCTTTTACATCACCTCGGCAATGAAGCTATGGATATTTTTAACTCATTCAACCTTGATCTTGACACTATCGCTTACAAAAGTTTAACTGCGAAATTTGATAACTACTTTATACCAAAAGCCAATAAAGCAATAGAACGTCATAAATTCTTTACTAGGAGGCAAGAAAATGAAGAGTCACTGGATGAGTATATGACATCGTTGAAAAATCTAAGCAGCACATCTGAATTCGGCACTTTACAAGACGAATTGGTTCCAGATATTTTTGTATGCGGCTTGTCTTCCAAATATATGCATATAAAAGAGCGACTGTTGAGTGAAGGAGATATTTCCCTAATCAAGACCATGGAAATTATTAAAGCAATAGCTATCGCCAAGGAAAACGTAAATCAATTGACCGAGGACACCAATAGTAATTTCATTGGAGCTTTACATTATCAACCTAAAAACTCTTCAAAAGTCGGCACAGTCAAGCCAAATTATAATTATTTGCCGGTAGGGTCATCATCAAATTCGTTACGTACCCAGCAAAACTTGGCAGCAAAAACAACTTCTACAGACTACTGCAGTCGTTGTGGTCAGCAGCACAGAAAACGTTGTACAGCATATGGTGAGATTTGTTACATATGTATGCCAAAAATCTAATCATTTCGCTAAAATGTGTAGGAGTAATGTACAACAACAAAAAGGTTCAAGTAAATATATAAAGCAAATCAATGCAGAAAATGAAATCGAAGATGAGGTAGAGGACCTTTTTATAGGAGTTTTACATACTAATAACAATAAAAATAGGTATATAAGAAATAACAGTGAGAAAAAAGCAGAAACTGATCATAACGAAATATGTGAGTGGAACATTGAAAGGTTAATTAATGAGAAAAAAGTTCTCTTTCAAATTAACACTGGAGCGCAGGCTAATGTAATATCAATACATACTGCGAATTACTGGAATATTAATATTGACAAATATAGACAGATTAGCAACACCAACATTTTAACCTTCAGCGGTGAAAAGTTACCTATAATTGGCAGTGTATATTTGAAAGTGAATTTTAAAAAGAGGGAATACGATTTAAAATTTTTTATTTTAAATATGAAATGTAAAAATATATTGGGTTTAAATACAGCTATAAATATGAATATTGTACAGTATATAGATGTTTTATTTGTTGATAAAATTTTTAATAACTATAAGGAAATTTTTTCAGGTCTAGGAGAATTAAAGAATAAATGTGAATTAACTGTGAGGCCAGAAATTACTCCAGTCATTGATCCTCCAAGAAAGTTTCCTTTCAGTTTACATGATGAATTAAAGAAAGAATTAGACAGAATGGAAAATATGAATGTTATTATTAAAATTAATAAACCTACTGAGTGGGTCAGTTCAGTAGTTATAGTAAAGAAACCAAACGGAAATTTACGGGTATGTTTAGACCCAAGAAATTTAAACAAAGCGATAATGAGACCACATTATCCTTTCCCAAATGTCGACAATTGCAAAGCGCAATTAAGCGGCTCAAAATATTTTAGCTCCTTAGATGCCAATTGCGGTTTTTGGATGATTCCGTTGACTGAAAAATCATCTAAGCTATGTACATTTAATACACCATTCGGGCGATATAGATTTCTACGACTGCCATTTGGAATTAGCGCTGCTCCTGAAATTTTTCATAGTGAAATGGTAAATCTTTTCGGTGATATTGAAGGTCTAATTATTTATATCGACGATTTTTCAATCCATTCTCACACAATCGATGGTCATAACAAAATATTAAAAGAAGTTCTAAATAGAGCCAAACAAGTAGGTCTGAAATTCAATAAAGAAAAGTCGAGGTTTTGCAAAAATGAAATCAAGTTCATAGGGCATATATTTAGTGCCAATGGAGTCAATGCTGATCCCGAAAAAATTAAATCTATTACAGACATGCCAACACCTAAATGCGTTTCAGACCTGCAACGATTTCTGGGTATGGTAAATTATTTAGGTGCATATATAAGTAATTTTTCTTTAAAAAATAAACATCTGCGTGATTTGTTAAAGCAAAATGTTGATTGGCAATGGAATGAAATACATAGTAAAGAATTTGAGAATTTAAAACACGAGATAACAAAAGCACCCATTCTAACATATTTTGATCCGAATAAGCCTATTACACTTTCAGTTGACGCATCAAAATTCGCTGTTGGTGCCACTATTTTGCATGGGAAAAATCCCATTGCGTTCGCCTCAGCTTCACTTACAGATACTCAAAAAAACTATGCTCAGATTGAAAAAGCACTTTTTGCTATTTTATTCGGCTGTACTAAGTTTCATGAATATCTTTATGGTTTAAATGTCGCAGTTGAAACAGATCACAAACCACTTGTGTCACTATTTACAAAGCCGCTATACAGTATTCCTGGCAGGTTACAAAGAATTATGCTACGTCTTCAGTGCTACGACATTAATGTTCAATATAAAGCAGGAAAATATCTTTACATAGCAGACACTCTTTCTAGAGCTCCACTTAGGATAAGGACTTGTCACTTCATTGTGATTTATTAATGAAAGGAATAACTCTATCTGACTGTCTCCTTAGTGAAATCAAAGAAAACTTATTAAATTATGTAGCTATTCAGAAAGTGACTTCATACATAAAAGATGGTTGGCCTTCTAATAAAAGATCCGTTGATAAACTTGCTATGCCTTACTACAATATCAAAGGCGAATTAACTTTTGTCAATCATCTGCTTTTAAAAAACAACCGCATTGTTATACCAAGCCAATTACGTCGTAATATATTAAACAATATACACGAAGGTCATATGGGTATACAACGGTTTCAGAATTTAGCAAAAACAACCGTCTATTGGCCAAATATTAATAACGATATTTTCAATCTAGTTTCAAATTGTGAAATTTGCCCCAAATATAAAAATTCTAACGGCAAACAAGAACTAATTCCTCATGAAATTATAGATTTACCATGGTATAAAGTGGCATCTGATATTTTTGAATTTAACAAAAGACAATACCTCTTGGTCGTCGATTACTACTCAAAGTATATTGAAATTGATATCTTAAATGAAGGTTATTCCACTAAGCAGGTTGTTACAAAATTAAAATCTATCTTTGCCAGACATGGTATTCCCAAAATTTTTATGTCCGATAATGGTCCTCCATACAACTCAAAAGATTTCAATAAATTTTGTAATGATTGGTCTATTGAACACATTACATCTAGCCCACACTTTTCGCGATCGAATGGTATGGCAGAACGCTCAGTTCAAACTATAAAAAAATTATTAGCAAAGTGTAGAGAAAAAAATTCAGATTATTACACAGCATTACTACATTACAGGACAACTCCAAAAGGTAATTTACCTAGTCCTTCAGAATTATTGATGTCGCGTCAGTTGAGAACAAAAATACCGACTGTAGATACAAACCTCAGCCCGAAAGTTGTCAATAGTGAGAAATACAAAATTCAGGTTGAGCAAATATAAAGAAAATGTGTGACAATTTTAACAAAAACACTCTCAAACTACAACCAATATTCCCAGGTGAGAAAGTAATTTTCAAACGTACACCAGTTTCAGCACCAAGGTCATTTTTGGTAAAAGACAATGATGGAGTAATTTATCGTCGAAATAGAGAACACTTAATGAAAAGACAAAGTGTTTTAGAAAGAAGTGATGAAGAAATACAGCATATAAATCCAGATAATAATCTTATTGTAAATAAAAATCAGCCTGTAAATCTACATAATAGTCATATTGTAAATCAAAATCAGCCTGCAAGTCCAAATGATAGTCCTATTATAGATGAGAATTTAAATAAGACAGAAAATAGAAATCAAGTTAAATATGTTACCCAAAGGGAGAGAAAAATAATATTACCTAACGACTAACCTATGAACATTGAAGATTTAAACACATCATAAAATACTAACACTGGAAATGTTACTATTAAGCTCTAAACATTTATATATAAAAAAAAGAAAGATGTTATGTAATTTATAATACATAAATTAAGAGTAATATGAATCTCTTATAAACTGTCTTTACATTGGATATATTTAAGTACAATTAAGACCTAATGTTAATTTATTATATTTAAATAAAGACAGTTGTTTCTGAATACATCACGCTTATAACACAACTTCTAACGTAGAAACTGAGTACACACCATTTGAACTAGTATATGAAAAAGTCCCTACACTACAAGGTGACGAATTATATGTCCCTAAAAAATTTACAACCTTAAAAATTATTTAAATGAACTTAAAATTAGACTTCGCTACTCATTGCAAAAAGCAAGAGACATAATTAAAGAAGTAAAAAATAAAAGAAAATTTGAATCTGAAAGGAAACAGATTAAAATAGAACTGTATATAGAAGACCTAGTTTTAGTAAAAGCCGAGAATAAGAAAAAAGTAGAATCCGCATACAAAAGTCCATATAAAATAATAGACATAGATGATTTAAATGTAATCATAGAAAGAGATAAAAAGTTAAAAGTATACATAAAAATAATTTAAAAAAGTTTAATTCATAAAAAGTTTTTTTTAAAACATAAGTATATAAATATAATTAGGTATTAATAAATTTTAAATTTTAATTTCATAAGCATACAAATAAATGTAACCAGAGATAAAAAAAATTTTAAATCATAAAAATTCTATAAAATATATGTAAATACAGACAATAATATTTATTTTTTTAATTAACAAACACACAAACTGCGAAGCTACTTGGCTTATCTGCATAAACACCCGGAGTCTGCGGCAGGAGTCGAACCTGCAACCTTCTGACTACCAGTCTAGTACACTAGCTACTAGTCTACGAAGGCACCCACAATACATTTAGTTAATAAGAATCTTTATTCTAATATTTATATGCATTTATACAATAATCTGTTCATTTTATTTTTAATAATACCCAAAACCAAAAAGGGTGCGGGTGTAGTGTATGTGCAATTATGTACATCACTGTAATAATATATATTTGTACACTTATGAGCAACACTGTACGTAACATAACAACTGAAAATCAAAAATTGTTTAATCAAATTAAATTAGAGAAATTTGTTTGGTCATCGAAAATTATAAGTTCAATGATTCTCCAAAAATATTTGTTGGAGTTTACAATTTCAATGTCAATGTTAAAGAATTGAAATTCATTAATAAAAATCAGAATTGATTTAGAAGTACAAAGTAATACTTGTCTTTTAATCTCAAAAAGGGCATTTTGATGCTCGCGAGCAAAACGGCAGAAGTGCTAAGAAAACACTATCAATCTTTTTTCATATGCTAATTTACCACAGTATACGTGGTTTCGCTAGTCTGTTTCCCTTACTTTACTCCCAACCTCCCCCCGGGGGCACGGTTTATACATCTTGTCATGGTGGCTTGGTGTTGTGCTTCCTGGGGTATAGGGTTATCAGGTTTCCTGACCTAGGCCTTTTTGCTGATAACCCCTAAAAACTTGTATGTTGCTACCCAATCCCTGAATTAACAGGGTAACGGGCGCGCATGCAAATAAATTAAAGGTAAAAGTGGGTTCGCCCGCTCGTCCGGTAAGTGGGTAATATGGTCTTTCCAGACCTTGACCTTTGGCCAATTACCCCTTGAACTTAATATGTTACTACCCAATCCTTGAAATAACAGGGCAACGGGCGTGCATATACTTAAGTAATTTAAGGAAGTAGCTCTGCCTATGCTTGTCTGGGTAGAGGTGCTACCGATACCTCAGGTTTGCATGAGACCTAAAATCGGAGGTGTTTTTAACACGCGGCTGACCAGAGTCCTATCTGGTGCCACGGGAACTAGTAGCCCCCAGGACTTATCCTATACTGGTTATTGGTGAGGCCCCTTCGGGGATCACGTGGTGGCTGTGGTTAAAACCCAAAGTTACGCGCGAAAGGTCATGGGTCGGATGAGTGTGTCTGCAATATGGTGCTAGTGACCGATTGTAGATGCTCTCTTCAGGCCATATATCTCTAGGTGCTGTTGCTATTCGACAGAGCTGCCCTGATGGTTGCGGTTGACGAAGCCCCAGGTAAGATGGGGGCAATATTTTGCTGCTGGGCCATTGGGGTAGTAGGAGGTTAGTACATGGTTCTGCACCCTGTACAGAATTTGCTACCATGTCGTCCCTATTAGGGGCACATGTAGAACCGCACCCTGTATGTGCCTCTGGAAGGGACGACGGAACGGTGGTGAACGGCTTTATTCACCCAGTGTGAAGAGCACCGTCAGGTTAAGTTTATGACAGGTACTGACGTAAAATCTTTGACATATATTTACTCCCAACCAGTCAATATAACGAATAACGAAAAGTCTTAAAAAACATTGCCGATAGATGGCAATACGCATTGACTTAGACTGTCCTCAATTTGACAGGTATTATTTTGGCATTGTAATTATTCAGAGCATCCGTGATAATCAAACAGAAGAGGAACGTGCACAACAAAATAAATGGAGACGAACCCATATTGCACAGCTTTGCGCTGCACAATCACCACCTCAAATTCGACAAAACAATACCAGAAGAAGAGCAGTCGTAAATGTAGAATTTAATCGGGCTGCTTTTGGATACGATTCTGCAATCGCCTAGAAAGAACTTTGCTGCGTTGATATCGGTTCATTGTCTATCGTTTGCCAGCATTGCAATGCATTAAAGTTTCAATCGGAAACCCCTGGCATATGCTGCGCTGGTGGCAAGGTGAAATTGCCTGTTTTACCTCCTCCGCCAGAGCCATTGTTTTCGCTTCTCTATAGAAATACAATTCAATCAAAACATTTCCTCTCGAATACACAAAAATATAATGGATACTTTCAAATGACTGAATGAATTTGGAGCCGAAGTTGTTGATCCACTCGGCTATAATTCGAGTTATAAGGTAATGGCGTCTCATTATTATAAAAATCAACAATTCTTCTCATTCCTTTAGAAATTAATTCCAAATATTCAGATTCAAGGTCAAATTCATCATCGAGCGGGCACTTTGTTACCACCACCAAACGAAGATCAGCAACTAAACGTGAAACAATTGAACAATTGCAAAATCTCCTGCATGACCATAATCAGTTGGTTAGATTGTTTAAAACCGCATTGGAGACAATGCATTCTGACGACCACAAAATTATTATCAGAGCAGACAAAAGACTCGCTGGAGGCCATGCAAGGCAATTGAATGCTCCCACTATCAATGAAGTCGCAGTGGTGATTGTTGGAGAGAATTTGGAATCACGCGATATTGTTCTCAATCGTCGGGATGGTGGGCAATTGCAGCTCGTGTATGAGACTTATCGATCATATGATGCACTTCAATACCTTTTGATGTTCTGCGGTGGAGAGAGGATGGCTATCACTTCAATATAAAAATGGTTAATCCAACGACAGGTTTGTTTACAAGTTATTAATTCTTTTTTATTTTACAACTTACTTACAATTCATATTTTAGGAGAAGAAATAAGTAAGAAGGTCAGCTCGATGAATTTTTATGCGTTCCGATTTATGCTCCTTGAGGAATTTGACAATCATCTGTTGAGATATGGCCGATTGTTTCAACAGTTCTCCATCGATATGTACGTCAAGGTTATAATCAGTCGAAGTTACGATCAGATGAGTATATCCACCAACATCGGTAGTTTGATCATTCTCCTAGTTACTTATGTTGGAAGCCCGAAATGGCCTGAAATTACGAAACTAGCAATAGATCAAACAATCTAGTTACTCGTGGATTTCATCGATAAGCAAAAGCTTTTTGGTTCATTGTTGGATGTACTCAGTTGAATGACAGAAGCGTAGATTACCACATGCACACATTTTGCTTTGGATGTTCGACAAGCTCCGACCAGATCATATTGATTTGATCATTTCTACTGAAATACCAAACCCAGAAACTGATCCAGAGCTTCATTCCGTTGTGACAACGAATATGATCCATGGTCCTTGCGGAGTTCACAACCCAGCCTCACCGTGCATGGAAAACGGAAACTGCACAAAGCGTTTCCCCGTTCCTTGGAAGCTGACACAATCAGTGGAATGGACGGATATCCATTGTATCGGCGTCGTTCTCCAAATGACAATGGCAGATCAATCGTGACGAAGGTGAAAGGAAACGATGTCGTCGTCGATAACCGCTGGATCGTTCCATATTGTCCACTTTTGTCGAAAACATTCTCAACGCACTGCAATGTTGAGTACTGCAACTCCATAAAATACGTTTGCAAATATGTGAACACAGGGCGCGACATGGTGATCAAATCCAAACGACGAGGTGACGAAATTTCGACTTGGACGTTACGTGAGTTGCAACGAGGCAATTTGGTTGCTGTTTTCATTTCCGATAAACGAACGTCACCCGACTGTCGTACATTTGGCGATTCGCTGATAAAGGTTGTTGACGATGGAATGGTACGCATTTACTTTCTCGATGCTCCCGTTGCGGCAGGTAAGACATTCGTCATTTCGTCCATATTGGCAACAATTCGGTCATGATCAAAAATTGCGTTGGCTGTTGCATCTTCTGGCATTGCTGCCACATTGTTGTAAGGCGGTCGAACTACACATTCGGCTTTGAAGTTGCTGATGAATCTTCTCACAATCAATAAATCGCAAGGCCAATCACTAGAAGTCTGTGGGATTAATCTCGAATTTCCCTGTTTTTCGCACGGTCAGTTGTACAATGCATGTTCTCTGGGAAACCGTCTTCGTTATTTGTTTCTGCGCCGGAAAACAAATCGAAAAACATTGTTCATCAAATCGCTCTCTACTGATTCCATTCAAATATATCACATTGAAAATTTAATTATTTGTGTTGTGTTATTACTCCAATATTTGTCTGAAGGCTTAAAATTGGGCGAGGCGGGGTCCTCTAGTATATATATATATATATATATATATATATATATATATATATATATATATATATATATATATATATATATAATATTGTGTTTGTACAAAATAAATACGGTAAGTGGTAGAGCATAGAGCATATCTTCAAAACTGAACTATCAATAAGTATTCAAATCTTATATATATATATAATTATTAGGCCCAACTAGTGTCGGACATAAACTTAGTGATAATCTACATATATATACTAGCAGACCAGGCGAACTTCGCCTCGCCCCAATTTTAAGCCTTCAGACAAACTTTCTATTTTTTCATTTGAGGAGCCATTAAGTAATAATTTCAAAAAAAATTTCATACAAAAACTGGATTTTCAATTTTTCCAATTTCCCGACTTTTCCGGAGGGATTTTCCAAAATTTTCTTCCATAAAAACCTTCTCCTCGATAATACGAACAACTGACAAAACGTTTTACGGAAATCGGCCAAGCCGTTCTCATTTTATGAATTATTGGATTTTGCCACGCCCCTCCGCCCACAGACCGAAAATAAAAAATCGGACTTCACAGTGTCACCCGCCCAAGTATTCTGAAGGTTCCCTGAAAATTTCGTCAAAATCTGCCCAGCCGTTTTGGAGCCATTACGTTACATACATACATACATCCATACATACATACACACATCGAATTTTATATATATAGATAAAATAGGATGTATGTATTTTCCCTCCGGAAAAGTCGGAAAATTGGAAAAATCGAAAATCGAGTTTTTGTATGAAATTTTGTTTGGAATTATTCCTTAATGGCTTTTCACATGAAAAAATAGAAAGTTTGTCTGAAGGCTTAAAAGTGGGACAAGGCGAAGTTCGCCTGGTCCGCTAGTAATTAATAATACATAAATGTCATGTTAAGCACAAAAACATATTCAAAGAATTTCATATGGAGTGTTGCGTATTAATGCCGTAGTGTCCCTCTTTTTAAGCGGATGTGTCCAGTAAAGTTCAAGATATTACGAGCAAGCGGATTAGGATGGGACTCTAGTTTTGTTAAATATTTGCCTGCATATTTTGCAATTTCAGCGGTCACAAGTGGCATATGTAAATCACGATGTAAAATTGAATTTTTCATGTACCATGGAGCCGATGTTATTAGCCTTAAAATTTTGTTTTGCATTCGTTGGATTCTCCCTACATTGGAAGCTGAAGCAGTGCCCCATAGCTGAATTCCGTAACACCATATGGGTTTCAAAAGCGACTTGTATATTAAAAGTTTACAATCTAGACTGAGGGTAGAATTTCTACCAATCAGCCAACGTATGTGATTTAATTTAAGCTTCATTTGTGTTAGCTTAGAGTCTATGTGTTGTTTCCATGTAAGCCGTCGGTCAAGGTGTATACTAAGGTATTTCATGAAGTCTGCTTCTACAACAGTGAACTTCCGGGCAAGAATGTAACTTTCCAAAAGATTTACAATGTTTATTGGTAGATATGTCTTCAATTTTAAAATTAGGCCTTCATGCCACACTTTATGCCTCAGAAACATCAATGAAGAGGGAAGAACAATAATTCTTTTTTTCAAATGTTCTTCTTATAAAATGAACTAATCTACGACATTGTTCAACGGTACTATGCTAACTTCTAAAACCAAATTGATGGTCCGGTATACACCCATTATTAGTTAGAATTGGGGACAATTTTGTAATGAGCAGCTTTTCGAAGAGTTTTGAAGTTGTTGGCAATAAACTTATTGACCTATATAACTCAGCCAGGAGTACGTATTTCCTGTTTGCGTATATATATATATATATATATATATATATATATATATATATATATATATATATATACATATATATATATATATATATATATATATATACATATATATATATATATATATATATATATATATATATATATATATATATATATATATATATATATATATATATATATATATATGTATATAAGTTAACACCATAATTAATAAATAAAATAAAATAAAGAACAATAAGAAGGGTGCAATGACCCTCGATTACCATTTTTTTAAAAACAAAAGAAATACAATGTAATTATTGCAAACTGTGCAAAAAAATATATTTTATTAATAATGTCAAAGAAATGCAATATAATTTTTGCCAATAATTGTAATAGTGCAATTGTTGCAAAAAAATAAAATTATTGTGAAATGTTAAAAAATAAAATTATTGCGAAATGTCAAAAAATAAAATTATTGTTAAACTTTGTTGAACATTAAAATCACGCCACCTTCTTAATTAGGTTAAATTTAAGAAATAAAATAAAGGAAAATTGTAAACTTAATGTCAGTTCTAATTTTTAAGTAATAAAGAACGGTCATAAAAAAAATTTGTTTTTTTCTTTTTAATCTTTAATAAGGAGAAAACGTAACTGGCGCCCGAGCAAAATATGTAATAAAAACTTTAACATATCGGTATCGGTAGTGAGTGTCCTGTTTACAAAAGCCCTCAAGTAGCGCAGTAAACAGGTGTAAAAATCGTCCTCATCGAACAAAATATGTAATAAAAACTTTAAGATATCGGTATCGGTAGTGAGTGCCCTGATTGCAAAAGCCCTCAAGTAGCGCAGTAAACAGGTGTAAAAATTGTCCTCACCATAATTCAGAGAAACCAAATTAAGTGATAAACACAAAAATCCTTTTTGCAAAAAAGCCCTCAAGAAGCGCAGCAAAAGGAATTATAAGTGTCTTGGCAAAACTCGAAAAAACCAAATAAATAAAACTAAAAAAATAAATTATTAAATTTTTAAACTTAAATGTTGTATAAAGCTGTTACGGTAGAACTTAAAAATATACATTTTTATAATTTTAAAATATTTTACAAAAAAAAGAAGAACAAAAGCACCAGAACAAAACAATTTGATAAAACTTTTGCACAGCAGACTTTAATTAAAAAAAAAACAGTTTTAAAAACAGAAAAAGAAGTGTAAAACTGTAGGAAAAATCCTGAGAAAAGACAGTAATCTAAAATAATAAAACTTCTAAAATAAAAATAAGAAACCTCTTATATCAATTAAAACATTAAAATTAATAAGAATATCAAACACAAAAGGACAATTAAACGATAGAAGAAGGCCCCTTAGTAGCAGTAGCAAAAAGGACGACATTAAGTGTCAGCCTACTATCACCGAAGCATAAAATCTTACTACAACAAAATAAACAGTGCAACAGCAAGAAGTACGATATTGTCAACCTATTATCACCTAAACACCAGAATGCAGAAAATCTTATTGTAAGTCAGTGAATATTTTATAATTTAAGTATATTTAAGAATAAAATATAACAGAAATAAAAATATTCAATAAAGGCTAAAAGGCCAAATAAACATCCTTTTTTTAACAATTAATAATAATTATCTCCTGAAAAAGTATTGAAACATTGATTCTAAATAAAAATACCATTTATTTTATAAGCTTAAATAATAATATATTTAATCGATAAAAATCTTTGATTTTTCAACTATCTTTAATAGTGGCAAAATTAAAAAAAAAAATAAAAACTATTATAATAAAAGGTATTTAAAACAAAAAATACATTCTTTTAGTTATCCTAACAATTGCAAAATGTCAAACCCATCAAACCTTGTACGTCCGCCAATCCTAAATCCCGAACAAGCCCAAAGGTCAATAAATATGAACGATTTAAATAACATAATCGCGGAAACTACGTCCCGTATTCTGCAACAACAGTTGCCAAACTTAATTCAGAATGTAATAAATCCAAATCCTGTCGTTGTTGTCGACCAGGTTATTGATGAACAATATCGAGGAAACCTTACGGATCTCGAGAAAATACCCGATATTGTCAAAAGCTTACGTGAATTTAATGGTAATCAAACCGAGTTCAATTCATGGCGCAAAAGCGTCGAACGCGTATTAAAAATATACGATTCTTGTAAAGGCACCCCTCGATACTATGGTATCCTCAGTGTTATTAGAAATAAGATTGTAGGCAATGCCGACATTGCGCTCGAGTCCTATAACACTCCCCTAGACTGGAATGCCATTATTAAATGCCTTTCCCTACACTACTCCGACAAAAGAGATTTAGCAACCTTAGAGTACCAAATGACTTCATTGGTACAAGGGAAACTAACCATCCAAAATTTCTATCAAATGGTTTACAAACACCTTTCTATTATACTTAATAAACTTGGCAGCTTGGAAACTTCCAACGAAGCTTTATCCTTATTGACGGAATCATATCGCAACAAAGCCCTAGATACATTCATTAGGGGCTTAAATGGCGACCTTCCGAAACTTCTAGGCATGAGAGAGCCAGTGGACCTACCGCAGGCACTCCATCTCTGCTTAAAGTTGGAGAACCAAAGCTTTCGGTCAAACTACGCCCAAAACATTAACCATAAGAAAAATTCTCCTCCACTGCCACCGCGCAACTACTCTTACGGCTATCAACAACGGCCCATAAATTTAACAACAAAACACTTATAAATTCCAAACACCATCGAACAATTACTCAATACCTCCTCCAAATAACCCAAATAACCATTACCTCCCAAGACACTTACCTCCTAAACCTCAACCTTTACCTGAACCTATGGACATAGATAGTACACTGCACACAAAAAGAATTAATTATATGAATAGACCACAGCAATTACACGCTAACAAGAGACCGCCACCATCAATTTCAAATTCTAATTTTAGACCTAAAATGCATAGGAATTTTCATCTCGATAATGATCTAGAGATTTATAATAATGTCGTTGAACAAGAGTTTGAATATCCTTCAAATGATAACCAACTCTGCGAAATACCCTGCAACCAAAATGATGTTAACGAGCTCAACGATATTCATTTTTTAGAATGACGAGCTCTTCGCTCCCATACTTTGAATGTAGAGCAAAGAGCGGAAGTATTTTAAAATTTCTAATTGATACTGGCTCAAGCAAGAATTATATTCAGCCAGACATCGCAAAAAAAACTATACCAAATAAAAAAATATTTTTCGCAAAATCTATAGCAGGCAATATAGAAATAAAAAAACACACCTTTGTTAGACTTTTTAACTTGAAAAAAGAAATTAAATTTTACATTCTTCCAACATTGAAGTCATTCGATGGTATCCTCGGCAACGACTCATTAAAAGAGCTCAATGCCATAATCTATACTCGCGATAGCTTCATGCAAATAGAAAACGGTACAAAAATAAGACTTAAGCAACACTTATCACAATCAGTAAATACCATAGCAATTAGAGACGACCACTTGTCATTACAACAAAGAGGAAAAATGAAGGAAATAATCCAAGAATATCCCCAACTCTTTATAGAACCTAATCAAAAATTAACATTTACAACCAGAGTTGTTGGTGAGATACGTACATCAACTGATATACCAGTATATTCGAAACAATATCCCTACCCAGCCGCACTAAAATCTGAAGTAGAAAAACAAATAAAAAATTTGCTAGACGACGGTATTATTAAACCATCGCGTTCGCCTTACAACTCACCAGTTCGGGTTGTCGGAAAAAAACCAGATTCATTAGGCAATAAACAATACAGACTGGTAATTGACTATAGGAAACTAAATTCACTTACAATCTCAGATAGATATCCTATACCGGAAATAAACGATGTCCTTTCACAATTGGGAGATAGCAAATATTTTACTGTTTTGGATCTTAAGAGTGGATTCCATCAAATTCCCTTAAAAAAATCTGATTGCGAGAAAACGGCATTTTCTGTTGCAAATGGAAAATATGAATTCAATCGCCTTCCATTCGGCTTAAAAAACGCCCCGGCTATTTTCCAACGAGCTTTAGACGATATTTTACATGATTACATTGGGAAAACATGTTATGTGTATATCGACGATATTGTCATATTCAGTAAATCAGAAGAGGAACATTACGAGCATATTCGCGAAATCTTTGCTACGCTACAAGCGGCGAATCTAAAAGTGCAGCTAGATAAATGCAGCTTTATGAAAAACGAGGTAGAATTTCTAGGATTCGTAGTCTCGGCAGACGGCATAAAAACTAATAAGAAAAAAATTCAAGCTATCCTCGACTTCCCATTACCCAAAACCATTAAAGAACTGCGATCCTTTCTTGGACTGTCCGGTTATTACCGTAGATTTGTAAAAGACTACGCGAAACTAGCAAAACCCCTAACAAAGCTCTTAAGAGGGGAAGAAGGCCGAATTTCTAAGAACAAATCAGCTTCGAAACTAATAACACTTAATGATGACGCCGTCGAAGCTTTTGAGAAATTGAAGAATACCTTAGTCTCACAAGATATTGTACTCGCTTATCCAGATTATTCCAAAGAACTAGAACTAACTACGGACGCTTCAGATTTCGCCTTAGGTGCAGTCTTGTCCCAAAATAACAAACCAATTGCATTCATATCTCGAACTCTAACTAAAACAGAAGAGCACTACGCAGCAAATGAAAAAGAGATGCTCGCAATAATATGGTCCCTAAACGCACTTCGGAACTATCTATACGGCTCTACAAAAGTCAAAATATGACCGACCACCAACCCCTCACCAATGCACTCAGCAGCAAAAACAATAACAATAAAATGAAACGCTGGAAGGCCATCCTTGAAGAATATAATTACGAGCTTCTGTACAAACCAGGGAGAATGAATGTAGTAGCAGACGCTTTATCAAGAATTCCAGCTGTAACTCAAATAAATTCTCTTTCAATAGCAACACACAGTGACGATAGCTCTGGACAAAATCTAATATTATCTGTCAATACACCAATTAATTGCTTTAAAAATCAAATAATTCTGTATACACATCCTACGTCCCAGTGTAGATTTGAAATCATCTTTCCTCGTTATCACCGACACTATATATACGAACCAGAGTTTACTCAAAGCAAACTTATAAACATTTTGAAAAAATTCCTATATCCCTCAATTATTAATGCAATGAAAACTTCAGAACAAACAATGGGAAAAATACAAGAAGTCTACCCACAACATTTTAATAAATACCGTATTCGTTTTACTAGATACCAGGTAAAAGACATTAGAAATGAGGAAGAGCAAAATAAAATAATTATAGACACACACAACAGAGCACACCGTAACAGCAAGGAAAATAGACAACAAATTCTTGAGGAATATTATTTTCCAGCTATGTCGAATAAAATAAAGAAAATAATTAAGCAATGCGTCGTATGTTAAGAAAATAAATATGATAGACATCCAATAAAGCCCATGTTGAAGGAAACACCTATTCCAAAATATCCCGGAGAAATTATTCATATAGATATCTATAAAACAGAAGGTAATTTAGTACTAACGGCGATTGATAAATTCTCTAAATATGCACAAGCAAAAGCGATTAAATCCAAAGCCACAGAAGACATCAGACAACCACTTCGCGAAATAATATTTGCATTCGGAGTACCCAAGACTATAGTTATGGACAACGAAAAATCTTTTAACTCCTCCACAATTACTTTCATGATAAAAAATCAGCTAAATATAGAAATATTTACGGTTCCACCCTATTCAAGTAAAGTCAATGGACAAATAGAGAGATTTCATTCAACACTCTCTGAAATCATGCGATGCACAAAAGTAGAAAAAATTCATAATACCTTTAAAGAACTACTAGAAATTTCAGTATACAAATATAATTGCTCAATACATAGCACAACTAGGAAAAAACCAATTGAGGTATTTTTCGGTAGAAGAGTCACTACAGATCCCTCCCAACTCGAGAACGACAGATTAGTAAACATAGGAAAACTAAAACAAAAGCAAGAAATTGATTTAGATTACCACAATAAATATAGATGTGAAACAAAGACTTACGAACCAGGCGAAACTATTTTTGCCCAAATAAACACAAGACTAGGAACCAAATTAACTCCTAGATATAAGAAAGAAATTGTTAAAGAATATAAAGGAACATGTGTTACTACTGAATCTAATAGAATCATTCACAAAAACAATATTAGAAATTAAACTATCTTAAAATTTATTTTCAGCTCCCTTCTCCTTCTCACGACTATCCTATCCCCATCCAATGCCGAACTCCGAATCCTTAATTATACACTATCTCACCTCGTGACACTAACGAAGGGAATAGCAAAAATTCAGGACGGAACGTTCAAAATCATTCATATAATTAAACTAGAAGAATACGAAAATTTTATGAAAAATATTGAAGTATTCGTGAATAATAACTTAAATTCGGAAAATATGTTTATACCTTCATTAAAACATGAACTAATGCAAGTCACTGAAATGTTAGAATCGTTACACGTGAAAGAAGATTCAAGAATAAAAAGATCAATTAATATAATAGGTACGGCATGGAAATACATCGCTGGTTCTCCAGACCATGATGATTTCGAACTTCTAAAAAATAACATTAATGAACTAAATGAAAACAACAATAAGCAAGTGATAATAAATGAAGAGTTAACTAAAAGAATCAACAAACTAACAGAATTTACAAATACAATAAATAAAATAATAAGAAGCCACGACTCAATTGGTAATGTAGCAATAATAAGCATGCAAACTAGGCTAAGATTAGTTAAGGAAGAACTACAAAATATTAAATATGCCATCCAATGGGCGAAAAACAATGTTATAAACTCTATTTTACTAAACAAAGAAGAAATAAAAATTGTTACGAAAACATTAAAAAAAGAAAACTTTCCTTTTGAAACAATCGAAGAAGCACTTGAATTTGCTAACGTAAAAGTGTTATACAAAAACTCTACTCTATTATACATTATTCAAATTCCTCTTACATCAGAAGAAATTTATAATA
Source organism: Germaria angustata (assembly GCA_963681545.1). NCBI lineage: Eukaryota > Metazoa > Arthropoda > Insecta > Diptera > Tachinidae > Germaria > Germaria angustata. The sequence continues at coordinate 7,313,355 of OY813003.1, read as the reverse complement.
AAATATTGCTAAAACCTATTAAGAAAAATAACAAAATCATTGATATAAACTTCAATAAAATTCTTAAAAATGAAGAAAATATATTTATTTTAGTTTTTAGTTTAGTTTATTTTATCAAGTCATTACAATACAACAAGAACATGTCTTATATTAAAGTATTGCTTAGAGTTTTGTTTTATAGTACGTTTAAAAAAAAGAAATAAAAATTTAAATAAATATAAATAAATAAAAATAAATAAAAACAAAATTAAATTCCAAAACATTAAAGAAAAAGAAAAAAATAAATAAAAAATAAACAAAATTACAACAATAAACTTAGAACAAATCTTTTAAAATACATAAGTACATACATATGGCAATTAATACGAAAAGTGCCTAAATATGGCAGTTTTGAAATGGCTTGCATTGCTTAATGTTTGTATTTGAGGGGGTAGTTGGCTCCAAAGGCGAATGGAATTTATGTAGAAGTGTTGCTCTGAGATCGCTTTATTGAATTTGAAGTTGTTTATCTTGTTTCCTCTATTTGAGCGGGAGAACGTTATTTTTCGATGTAGATAGAGAGGTTGGCGCGTATAAATAATTTTGTGCAAATACAGTAGTGTTCGGCATTTAAGTAGGTTATCAAATGTAACATTGTAAATTTGTTTCGAGAGGTGTGATATACTACCGTTTCTTCTTATGCCAAAAATGTATCTTGCAACATTGTTGTATGTCACATTTAGCCTTCTTTTACTCAAAGCATTACAACTAGCAAAAAGCTCACAACCATACAGAAGAGTTGGAAGAATGTAAGTTTTTGCTAACAGCATTCTAATATGTATTGGCGTAAAATGTTGTGACGCCCAAAGATTTCGTAGCAATGCGTATGTTTTACCACAGCTGGCCTTAATATGGTCCGACCAATTCAATTCTTTGTTAAAGATAACACCAAGATTCTTAGCTGAGTCCACGAAGTTTATAACCGTATTGTTTATTAGGATTGGCGGAACATACGTTTCAATATTTTTTGGTAGACCAATAACTAAAGCAGACGATTTCTTAGGGTTTAAGCTTAAACCGTTCGCAGACGCCCATAAATATATTTGTTCAAGATCTTGGTTTATTAATCGCACACAGTTGGCTATGTCTGTTGCACTGCAGCTAATATACAGTTGTACATCGTCAGCATACATTTGTGTTTTACAATATTTAACATGTGTTGGAAGATCGTTAGTATAAATAGAATATAACAGCGGCCCAAGTATCGAGCCCTGTGGTACACCTCGAGGCATTGCACAACTAGTGGATGTATTTGATTCTTGGGAAACACTTTGCGTTCTGTCACTAAGATACGTAGTTAAAAGCTTAATCGCAGTTGACGAAAAATTGCACATGTACTTTAATTTATGGCATAAAATAGTGTGATGTACTGTATCGAAAGCCTTAGAATGGTCGAGTAGTATAAGAAATGATAACGTTTGTCGTTTGTCAATTTGACATCTTATTTCCTCAGATATTTCGATCAAGGTACTTAAGCAGCTATGTTTGGGTCTAAATCCAGACTGCCTTTCATCCAGTAACGAGTTTGCATGTAGATAACGCATAACTTGCTGGTGAATGAGTTTCTCAAAGGCTTTTGAAATATACGAGAGGATCGCAATTGGTCTAAAACTTTTGTCTGGTTTAGGAACAGGTACTATTTTGGCGTGCTTCCACAAAGACGGAAATGTAGATGTCGTTATTATTGTGTTGAACAAGTGCGTGATGTATCTTAGCGTATAAGGAAGGATAATTTTGATAAATTTTGGATGCATTTCGTCAGAACCAACGGCGTTTGATTTTATACTTAAAAAGGCTTCGCTAACATCCTCCTGTGTCACATTCGTAAAATTAAATTCATGGGATAGTTGATGGGTAAAAACAGTATTTCTATAGAAATTCAAATTCACATTTGGCATCGGTATATTTGCAAACTGATTATTTAAGTGATTCACATCAACTAATTGCGTTTCAGCATTTTTACGATTAATTAATCCCATTTTATGAATTTCTCTCCATTTTCTTTTAGAGTCTATACATGTTTGAAATTTATGATTATAATACATTGACTTTGCTCTATGTATGCTTTTATTGACTGCTATTCTTGCTTGTTTGAATAATTCATAAAACTCAGGAATTCTGAATCGTTTCCATCTAGCGTATGCACGATTTCTATCTTCAATTAAAGTTTTAATCTCAGAAGTAAACCAGGGATTGTCATTACGAATTACTTTTGACTTTACATGGACATATTTGTCATAAAGATATCTTATATTACCGTTTAATATATTTAGTTGCTTATCAGTATCAGAAGTATCATACATATTACCCCAATTAAGAGATAACAGTTCAGTGCCAAGAGATTGATAATCAATATTTTTGAAATCTCTATAGTAAAAATGTTGCATCTGAATGTTATTTGTTATTTTAAAATCATATGATATAAACAATAAGTCATGGCGTGAAAACATGGATGCTGACAGTTGATCGAAGGTATTAGGCGAGATTTATCATTAATAAAGCAAAGATCAAGTAGAGTGCTCGTAGTGGATGTAGAGTGTGTGGGAACTTCATTATTCACTATATACATACCAATAGATTCCATATCTTCTACGAGACTTTTATCCTCCAGGGTATTTGCGTTGAAATCTCCGGTTAAAATTACATTGTCATAACCCAGTGTATAACCGCTAATCATATCTAGCGTAGCGCTCATATTTATATTTCGGTTAGGTCTATATATAACGCCGATCAAAAGGTTCTCCATGTCATTGTTAATTTCAACAAATATCTGCTCAACATTGTCTCCTACACTATTTATGTTTATCTCCTTGCATCGAATATTGGATTTTATATAAACCGCAACACCACCACCATTTGTTTCTCTGTCAGAACGGAAAAGACGATAACCATGTAACTTGTAAACATCGCTATGAACTTCCATATGGAACCACGTTTCTGATATGCATATTACATGGATCTCAGAGTTTTCAAAGATAAGTTGAAATTCATCCATTTTATTGTTTAAACTTTGGGCGTTAATATGGCATATTTTTAAACCAGAAACATTTTTGGAGAGAATTTTTATCATTGTGGTCAAGTTTTCTCTAGAGCCAACCCTCATATTGTTAAAATTCATAATCATTAAATATATTTGCAATGCAAGCAAATTTAGAGTTACTGATAAGCAATACGTACATTTCACAATAAAAATAGAAACAAATTGAAAGAAAAATATTTATATTAGTAAGGATTGCTAATAAATTAATTATAACATAAAATATATTTAAAATCGTGGTTGAAAAATCAATTAGATATTTATAAGACATCGGGTAAATTATTGTCAGTGCGAAAAAACTGGTTCAGGTCCTCCAGGTCGTCAATTCTTAACGGTTCATCATTTTCAAGTGGTTTTACATAAACAATCCCACGGTGGATAAATGCTGTTGATATGACTTTATCTTTTTTCAGTCTGTGAGCCCGAAGGAAAATTTTGTGATTCTCTGTTGTTAAGTTTTCGTTTATGTAGAATGGAGAGGTACTATTAAACCCAATTATATTTAGCCGAAGGCAGTCCTTATTTTCTTTAATATATTTTTTTGTACAGTTTAGAACATAGTTCCTATCATATGGACTCGAAAATTTTAAAATTATTGCCGAATCTTGCGTTTTACTTATGTCTTTTCTATTATTTATATAATTATTGCTCTTGTTAATTCTAACACGATATATTTCTTTTACAGTAGGACCATGAATTTGGACTGTCTCACATATTAGTTTATACATTTCAAAAAGATTTTCATTATTAGTTTGTGGAACACCGCATATACGTAGATCGTTTGACACTATAGAATTTTCCTGCTTTTTTACATATTTTTTTAAAATTTCAATTTCTTTTTTTAAACTATTGTTTTCATTTGCTTGTGCTATTATTTTATCAGACGCTGCATTTTTAATTTTTTGCAATTCTGTTTCTGCTGCTGATAATCTCTCAGTTAGGTTGTTTATCTCACACATTGTTACGTTTAGTCTCTTATCAATAACGCTTAACATTCGTTGCTCATATTCATGAAACATTGTTTGTATGTTTTTTTGCAATTGTTCACATAATTTATCAAACCTTTTTTCCATTACTTGTAAGAATTTCAAGGGAGAATTAGTGCTGGATAAATAAAGAGATTCCCGGTCGTTGCACCCGCGCATTTTTGGAGTGTTTTCAGAGTGTGATGTTTGGATAATTTCTCTTATTCTTTTTTGCTTGGGAGAATTTGTTTTATCCATTTTATTTAATACTGCTTTTTGTTGTTTAATGGTTTTTTTATTTTTGTTGTTGGTACTTTTGTTATGACTTCTCTGAGTTTTGTTTTGTACATTGAATTTAAGTGTGCGATTTGTTTGTTAGTTTCTTTAATTTAAATTATAATTTTTACTCGTAATAATATAATTTTCTCTTTCACGTATGTCATATGTATGTTCATTTAAATTAAAAATTGAATTTTGCGAAAGCAAATTATTGCTGTTTGAACACCAACACGAATATTTTTTATTTTTATTATGAGCTCACACGTCCGTTCACTTCAAGAGCTGTTTGATATTAGCTATTAAGGAAGATTGTAACATTATTAACACTATTACAATTTGTAAAAGAAATAATTTAATAAATATTGTTAACTCTACCTGTATTCCATTTCTCTTAAATGGTTCTCAACCACTTTGTAACATTTCCGACGCTTTTCATACCCCAGAGGTAGAAGAATTAGAATCAGGCGTAATTCTACTAAATGATTTCCACGGATCGATAAATAACCAATCAGTAAACGGTATATACTTAGTAACTTTTCACAACGAGTCCGTAAACATCAATAATAAAGTTTACAGAAATCTAGAAGCTTTAACATTACGTACTTCAGCACAAATACTACAGCAAACACCTTTAGAAGGCGAATACATAAAAATTCTCTCACTGGAAAAGTTAAGTCAACTCCATATAAATAACAGTAATAAAATTGAACGCCTAGAAACTGAAGCAGTTGTCGGTAAGTCCTTGTTTGGTGTGATCATTATTATTTTCATCTTAACCTTATCTTCATTCAAACTCATATGCAAAACGAAAGAAAAAGTTATTTTTCAAAATACTCCAAACAGTAAAATTACTTCGGATATGAAAATCACACTAAATCAAGATGACACTGTAGAAAATGTTTCAACTAACAAAAATCTTAACGAATCCTTTATTTTGATAACAAGTCCACCAAAACCCCCAAGATTATCCATTTCTCATGTTTGAGGACAAACATTTTTAAGAGGGGAAGAGTTAACACCATAATTAATATATAAAATAAAATAAAGAACAATAAGAAGGGTACAATGACCCTCGATTACCATTTTTTTAAAAACAAAAGAAATACAATGTAATTATTGCAAACTGTGCAAAAAAATATATTTTATTAATAATGTCAAAGAAATGCAATGTAATTTTTGCCAATAATTGCAATAGTGCAATTGTTGCAAAAAAATAAAATTATTGTGAAATGCTAAAAAATAAAATTATTGCGAAATGTCAAAAAATAAAATTATTGTTAAACTTTGTTGAACATTAAAATCACGCCACCTTCTTAATTAGGTTAAATTTAAGAAATAAAATAAAGGAAAATTGTAAACTTAATGTCAGTTCTAATTTTTAAGTAATAAAGAACGGTCATAAAAAAATTTGTTTTTTTCTTTTTAATCTTTAATAAGGAGAAAACGTAACATATATATATATATATATATATATATATATATATATATATATATATATATATATATATATATATATATATATATATATATATATATATATATATATATATATATATATATATATATATATATATATATATATATATATATATATATATATATATATATATATACAGTAGAATCTTAAAAAAGTTAACCAAAATGTCCCAAGGGGTATTAACTTTTTCGAACTTTTATCTTTTCTAAGCGGTTTTTTTAGTAGAAAAATTTTTACAGAAAAGTTTAGTTTGTACTGGGTGTTCAATTTCACAGTCCCCCTCAGTTTTTTTGTTCGCATAAAAATAGTGTATAGAGGTTTAAAGAACCAGTCAAGGCTTGTTTGTTTCTTTTCTTTTGTATAATAGCTCTTGATTATTTTCGTGCGCATATTAATCAGGTCTGACAAATGATTTGCATCATTGTTGCTCTCAAACCATTTTATAACGCTATTGATGCTTTCAACTGCTTTCGAGAAACTTACTTTAGATGTATATACGTATGTACATGCTCTAAAAAGTTAACCGAGAAGTTAACTTTTTAGAGCTGCACGTGGATTATGAAAAACTGTTAAATTATCCGCGTGTTTAACTTTTATGAGAGTTAACTTTTCTAAGATTCTACTGTATATATATATATATATATATATATATATATATATATATATATATATATATATATATATATATATATATATATAATATATATATATATATATATATATATATATATATATATATATAATATATATATATATATATATATATATATATATATATATATATATATATATATATATATATATATAAATAAATATATATATATATATATATATATATATATATATATATATATATATATATATATATAGCTATCACAATCTTAAAACTTCGTATAAACTTTTGTCGAGCTGAAAGTAACAAAAGTCTAAAGGCCCATTTAGCCGACCGTAGAAATCGTAGATGTAAATGTATCGTAAATGTAAATGTTGCAGCACTTATAGAATGCTTAAAAACGTGTGTGTTTTTGACATACATACATACATAAGCAGAAAAAAATGATTTATGTACATTGTTGAACATATAATATTGTGTTGCTGTTTAATATTTGTTATACAGGTATTCGTTCCCCTGCACCAACAAAATTCATTTTTCATCGTCCATTTCACTGCCCTCAGTTTTAAATTATTTACTTAGATTTCATTTTTTCCACAATAAATAATTTTCATTTATTTATAAATGCAAAACAGCTGTTCCAATACATTTATGGTACAATGTGTACAAAATATTTATGATTGTACGGAAAAAGTACGGAAATGGAACAAATCTAGTTTATTATTATTATTATTTATTAGAATAATATAAAATATTAACCTAATTTACAAAACACACTAGCTACCAGGGCCTACGGTGCAAATCTAGTTTACTTACGTACATAGCACTAAAATTAAAAAAATTACATAGAACGATACAAAATTTGAAAAATAAGATGAACATTTAAAGTTAGAAAGTTTTCGGAGAAAGCTAGTTTCATCTTTTTCTACACTGTGTGTATGTTTCTTTTGTAATTTTGAATATAAATACATTTTGCAAAATATTAACACAGACATTGGCAAAGTCCCTTGGTAGATTTTATAAAATTTTTTTTTATTTTATAAAAAAATGCAGGCATATATCTAGGTAAGCCAACAACAAACAATAAAATATTAAAATTACTGATTATGTATTTGTTGTAATTCATATGCAATATTGAAATTCTCATAATGTATTTGATTTATGTGGCATAAACATCCGAGGTTGAATATTTTCAAACTGCTTAAACTTCACTGACGATTTGGTTTTAGCAACTAATGAAATGTCGGCATATGAAGAGCTAAAGCCACAACTCACATTTTTTGATTTTTTTCTATGCATTTTGCAAAAACTCTAATTGTGTCTAACGATTAGTTGGGGAGAATATCCCAAATAATAGATTTCAATATTAATTATTTATTAAGTTTATTTGGTAGTATGTCTTTTGCGAAACTTCATGTATCATGTAATATCTTTTTACAATAATTTCTTCATAAGCGTTGGGAAAAATGTAAGTAGCTTAAATCTGTTTTACTTACATTGGAAAATTTAGGCCCAATTAGCGTATTAAGAAATAAAAAAGTTTATATATTTAATTTATTAAATTATCTTGATTCTATTTCCTGTGCTCTTTATTCAGTTCTAAAAGAATATTTCCGTAGAAGTTTTCTAAAGAAAAACAATATATTGAATATAAACTAGAAATTGTTAATATTTGTATAATAAACTAGAGATTTCCAGCTAAAAAATTATTTTAAATGGATTATACATAGTGTGTGTATATAAATTTAACAACTAAAAAAAGTTTCAAATCTAAAAATAAAAAAGTACCAAAAAATTGCTACAGCGCCACATTTGCATCCAACATTCGTACAACCCATCACTGTCTACATTTGTCACTTAAGAACGTAATGAAATTCTATTTTCAACAGGTTCAGACGTTACAGCAACGTGACACTTCCAGTCGGCTAAGCGTTTGCATACATTCTCATATAACAGAAACGATCAGCTGATTCGGCAACATTTACATTTCTACATTTACGGTCGGCTAAATGGGCCTTAAGGCCCGTTTTCACAACTTAACGATAGTCTAAAGGTATTTTTTTATCGTCCAGATAACGTGTTTTCACTTTCACAAGTTCCCTTTAACCTAAAAGTGCTGCAACATTTACATTTACGATACATTTACGATACATTTACATCTACGATTTCTACGGTCGGCTAAATGGGCCTTTATAGGGAAGAACGTCCTGCCTTTAACTTTTATCGTAAGGTTTAGATTTTTAGTTGCCATATTATACACATATGGTAACTTCAAGGTTTGAAATTTAAATAAAACTAAAAAACATCAATAAAAGTAAGTACCAGTTCGTATTTTTGGTTGGTGTCTTTACTTATTTACTTTATTATTGCCACATTTGCAAAAATATTGAGTTCTTTTTATATGGATGTCGTGAAAACGAAAAATAGTTGAATCTAACTTTATTCCTCACTATACTTAAAAGTACCTTTAACTAACATGAACTTTATAGGTAAGTTGTGAAAACGGGCCTAAATGTGTTAGTAAAAAAATGAAAGTGTGTTGTGTTTTTAACTTTCATTTTATTTGTAAACGCTAAGTAAGTTCTAATTTTCTACATATGTATTTCAAGTCTTGGGTGATAAAAACTATGTACTATATAGACAGGAATAAAGTGAAATTTCGCAACAATGCAAAAATTTTAGTTTCAATGATAATAAATTACAAAACATTTAAGTATGTCACATAGAGCTTGTTAACTATGAATTATGGCATGTTCAAATATTTTTATTCATTTTAAAGGGCAATGATTTTTTTTTACTTTTAGTACATTTACGCCCAACTCTGAACGAAATTTTTGTTGTTGTTCCACATTAAAATTACATAGACGTCAAACTACATATAAAAAAATCTTTCGGAACGTTCAGAACGAATGGGTGAATTCATCTTGAGAGCTCTACTAGCAATACCATTTTACGCCGTTCTTGTAGTAACAATCAATCAGTCAGAAACTACAATACACAATTCTACGCAATCTTTGTTGCACTATTTTCTAAGTAATGTCTCTGCCGCTTCCGAAAAGGCTTGGATAAAAGGATATAAGATTCCGTGAAAACCTTTTTTCGAGCTGTATCTAGCTCTTGAGATGAAGAGAGTGGGCTAAAATAAATTTGTTTATCAGTTTCTGTTTCACAGATATTCAGAAGGTTATGGCGAAAAAAATATTGTTCTTAAGGAGTTCATAAAGCTTAATGGCCTATTTCTGATTTAAGAAAGAACACTTTCATTCACTTTCTATGAGAAAGAACATTGATTTCGATTTCTCTACGCACGTTCTAAGCGAACAGTGACTCGAACGAGAACTCGAATTAAAACGTAAGTACTTTCATATAAAATCCAATTTCTCTGCTAAGAACTTGTTGTCAACACGGAGAATGAAATGTCAAAATCTCTCACTTTTGGTTTTGCTTTCGTTAAAGAATTTTCATATACACTTGCCAGAATAAATATCCGTACGCATGGGCTGTGGCACTCCAAATGTTAAAAATTCAAATGATGAAGGGAAAATTAAAACCTTCTTTTTTAAAACCCCAACCTCAAGTTAGAAAAAAGAGATATCAAATCAAAATTAAATTAATTTTCTTTAATTTTTAATGTTTTAGTACACTTAAATTTTTACAAATTTATGGCAATATTTCTTCTTATAGCACTTGCGCCTATTTCCTCTTCTTCATATCCAGCACTTCACTACTCGTTTCCTCTTCCACTTCAATTGTTGGCAATGGGCACTTGTAGGCTATGCAGATATTATGCAGAGCACAACATGCATTGATTATTTGGGTAGTCTTGTTTGGAGAGCAATGAAGTCCTCTGGAACCTATTATAGTGCGGAATCTGTTCTTTAGTATTCCAAAGCAACGTTCGGCAACGTTGCATGCACTAGCATGTTTTTTGTTGTACTTTCTTTCTTGAGTACTGTCTGGATTTCTGAATGGCCTAGATAAATGTTAGCAAATTACATTTATCAAAAAATGAAATCACCAGAGAAATTCAAAATATATGTAAGTATATTATGACTACAAAAACTATGCAAACATCTTATCAAGAAACTATGTATTTCTTTGACCATTTTCATACGCATTTCGTAGTTTTTGGTCAACTAGACTTTGTTCCCATATAAATGCGTCATGGTTGGCCCAAGGGTGTCTGGCATAAACATATGTTATATACATATGTATGTTTTGTTATCTATATTATTTAAAAAGTAAAAAGCTGATCACACTTACACGCAGTTGTATTCGCTTTAGAATATTTTCGTAGTAGTTTTTGATACTTTTAACAAAAATATCAAAATTTATGCTATGGCATTGCTTCTACTTTTAAAGACGTAAGATAGCAAAATCGACATACGTAAGCGAGTGCGAAAGAAAGTGAGTGCCAATGAGAAATCCAAATTGACTCGAATTCGAGCGAGTGCTTTTCGTTCGCTTAAGTTTTCTTTCTTAAATCAGAAATAGGCTATAAGAGTTTTCCTACTAAGTTTTATAGTCAATTGTATTACAAACTAAGATATTTATGGCAAAAACAGGTAGCTTCCACTCAGCTGGGTCCAGGGTTTGGTCCTCTTGTGACACTTGTAAGGAAAGCTGAGAAAGCAGAAAAAGAATGAGTGTAAAAAACAGAATATGAAAAAATAGAACCAAAAGAGAAAGAGAGGAATTTGTCAATATTATTTTCTTAGGTATATGCCTGAATAAAGGATCTAAATCTCCTCAGTCACCATCTCGGTTAGACTAATATAAAAGTGATGACCTAAGTGTATCATTTGCCGCATTTCTAATGAAAGGCATGTACACAAAAAGTGGTAGATAGTATCATTCTAATGATATATCTAGAAGCTTGAAAGAACAATAATGCGGTGACCATCAGTTATGAGCCATATCAGCCTGTAAGTATGTCATTTCCCGTTTGAAAATCGTATGGTGAATTCAATAAGAAAGCAGTAATTTGATGTTGAAGAAAGCTGGACAAAAATAAAATGGAGAGTACTAAGATTACAAAATTCGTATGGTACATTCACTCATATATTTACTTATATCAAAAACTACAAATACTATATGAAAATCAAACAGAACTGAATCCAATATTAATATTTGTAATAGAAAAATATGATTGAGTTCAATTTGGATTCTCATATAGTATTTATAGTTTTTGGCATAAGTAAAGAAGTTTGAATACTTTTTAAACATGATTTGGCTAAAGGGCACTGATTATTTGGTGAGCACCAGTCATATATGGCATATATGGTACTTAGCTAAGCCAACAACAAACAATACAAATGTTAAATAGGTATATTGGAGAATATCTCGAGTAACAAATTTGATAAATATTTTAGACTTTCTACATATATAAAAGAGCAGATAAAAAATTATATGAGGGTAAATTTTGAGGCAAATAATATACACTTGCTACTATTTATAAACACTTGTTGAAATAATTAATTTTTTTTATTTCTTACATTCAATATTTGAAATACAAATCAAGACTATAAAATTTTCATCGAGAACGTACATAAATACTTACATTTCTTAAAAAATAAAGATTTTAATTTTTAATAATACAAGGAAAAGACTAAAAACTGTGAATTTTAGTTTATTGATAAGCTGAAATTGCAAGAAATTTAAAAAAAATTTCCACATCTTATAAGATAAGATGTTTAAAGCTTTAGTTTTTCATGTGATGATATTTTAAATGAATAAATTTTTTCTATAGTGCTGTGATAATAGTTTTTGTTCTAAAAATCCTAGTTCCAATATGAGCTACATAGGTTTGACAAATTTTAATATCGGAATTTCAAAACTATTGACTTTTCAAACAAGCCTATGACGGATCTTCATCTCAACTTCCGAGGAGAGTATAACAATTATTGACATAGCTTTCTTGTAAAATAACCTACAATCCAGATCCTGTTATGATATTCTAGAGAATTCCAAATGGTTATTTCAAACTGCACAATTAGTTTATATATCCTCTGGATTTAATTTTAAATTTCAACGTTTCAGTGTATAAAGAGTATTTTATGGCTGGCGTACAAAATAATTTAATTACATCATCATTGTAACTAAGTATATTCACAAAAATACTACATCAAATACACAATATTTTTATTTAATATTAATATTTTTTTGTTGCGTCCATTATTCTACTCTTACTCTTAACTTTTACTTTTAAACCAAACCTTAACTTAATTTTTTATTATTGACATAATTCTACTGTTAACAATCATATTAAATTTTTAATCTTCACAGGGGTCTTTTGGTTTATATACGAAATAATGTTGTGTACCAATGCCAGCAATCCCTAGGCATATTTGATCCAGAATTCAACTAACTCTCTCTGGGTTAAATTCATGATCAGGCTACATATTTTGCACTTCGGATTTCTTTACAGAAGCCCAAACGCAGAAAGGGAAAAAACAATATACAGCTTCGACGCCCTATCTGATTTCATATCAAAGATCCTCGAGAGTTGCCCGAACAGTGAAATTGTTGTTGCTGGTGATTTTAATGTTCACAACAGACCGTGACTTCGTCATTCAGGTCAAACAACTTCAGAAGGCCGTTATGTTGAGTTGTTCGGCGCGCACATGTGTTGAAGAGCACCAAAACAATACTCTCGATCTTTTCCTCACTTCGCACCCCCAGAAGTATGAAGTAACCGTAAATGCACCTCTCGGTAACTCGGATCATTGTACCATATCTGCCTCCTTTTCGTTCTCAGCAATTCATAATGCCTCACGACCGGCTACGAGACGATTAAAATATATCTACGAAAAGGCTCGTTGGGCAGAGCTCAACAATTTCTTTCGGCATTTTAATTGGAAACTTTGCTTCCAAGACAGTGACGTAAATGCCATGGCAAAAATGGTAGAAAATATAATTTTGCTTGGAATGAAAGCTTTCATTCCAACAAACCAAATCGTGATTAAACAGAAATGAAAATCCTGGTTTAATCAGACGTGCAAAGATGTAGTCAGTTCCAGAAAGGAAGCTTTCAATATCTGGCGTAAAGATAAGAATCTAGCTTCTGCTCATCCGTTAAAAGAATCAAGGATAATGCAAGTTCTTCAATTCCAACTCTATTAATGAATGACCAAATATTCACTGACCCAGTTGATAAAGCTAACCTACTTGCCGAATTATTTGCAAGTAACTACAACTTGCTGGAAAGCAATCAACCACTGCCCGACCTCAAAAAAGTATCTGTAACTATGCCAAAAATATTCTTTCGAGCACATGCAGTTAAAAAGGTATTGGCTGATCTCAATGTAAATAAATCTCCTGGACCGGATGCAAACCCAGCGTTGGTCTTGAAGCAGTGCTGTTCGACGCTAGCTCGCCCATTAGCAAACCTTTTCAGTACGTTGTACCATGCTGGAGAATTTTCATTGTTCTGGAAGGTTGCTAACGTAACACCAATCACAAAAAGAGGAGAGGCTAATAACCCTGAAAACTACCGCTCAATAGCGATATGTTCCGCACTTTCCAAAGTGATGGAAAGTATGATTAACTTTCATCTTGTGAAGTATTTAGAGTCCAATAATTTACTAAATGACCGAAAGTATGGTTTTCGTTGGAGCCGCTCTACTGGTGACCTACTGGCACTCCTCACGGAGAAATGGTGTCATTACATTCACCATTTTGGCGAAAGTAAGGTGGTGGCTCTAGATATCTCCAAGGCGTTTGACAGAGTCTGGCATGGGACACTTCTGGCAAAACTAGTTGCTTTTGGTGTTGGTAATGTCCTCACTCGGTTTATATCGAGCCTCCTCTGTGATCGCACTATACGAGTTGTTATAGATGGGATCTCATCAGACGAGTTCTCCTACTCTGTTTCTCATTTTTCTTAATGGCTTACTGTAAAGCTTCCAACCCTATCTATTCATTTACAGATGACAGCAGCATAAGCCATTCTTACTCATTTGACCATAGGCCAAGTCCGTTGGAGATTAGGGCTATGAGGCAAAAATGGTTGCTTCAATAAATAAAGATCTTGCAATAATCTCCGAATGGGGTCATACGAATCGAGTCAATTTCAATGCTCGGAAGACTCAGTGCTGTATGCTTACGCATATAAGTACGTACATATGACCGTACATGCTGCTACATCTGTAATTATGGGTGATATAAATATTGAGGAATCAAAAGCTCTTGATTTTCTGGGCATGAAAATTCAGTGTGGTGTCCGATGGACTGAGCATATTTTTCATATCGCCAAAGAAGCATTCAAGGGCCTCGGCTTTTTAAGACGGTGTAAGAGATACTTCACCCCTTCTGAAATCCTCACTATTTATACCACCTACATCCGGCCGAAAATGGAATAAAACTCTCATGTATGAGCAGGTGCTTCAAAGTCTATTTTGAAGCTACTGGACCGAGTACAGGAGGGGGCGAAAAGACTCGTTGGTGACAATAGTGTAGCCAACTCTATTGACTCACTGGAGCATCGTCGCAACGTGGGATGTGTTACGCTGTTTTATCGTTACTTCAATGGAATGTGCTCTAATGAGGTAAGGGAACATATTCCCGAGATCCACTCTTACTCACGAGCAACACGTTCCGCATTAAGAGCACATCCATTTGTGGTCGATATAAATGCGAATCGCAGTACGCATTACAGAAATTATTCGTTCTTTGATCGAACGGGTCGTATGTGGAACGAGCTCACGGCAGATATCTTTCCTGCCGTACCCAGAATTGAGGGATTCAAATCGAATGTTCACAAGCACTACTCCCGCTATCCTTTTCACCCTATCCTATTTTCCTAGTTCCAGCACAATGCACTGCATAATTAGGGGTCATACCCTGAGTACTGGTCCAATTGCAAAAAAAAAAATGATATTTGAGGGAATATTTGTACAGCCATTGTTGCGATTTCTTAATAATTCGAATGTTGTCAACAAGGGAAAATAATGGTCAAACAATTAATTTCATTTCTATTTCATTTATATACGCGCATACGTTCATCAATTTGTTTTTTTTGTTTGCAAGAATATGCTTCTCCCTAATAGAGTATAATTGAATTCTGCAAGTTAGTTTTGACTCAAACTCCAACATGTTGCTGTAATATTTCTTCAAGTTTTCTTTTTATGTACATTAAAGTGAGTACTTTATCATTATATACATACATATGTGTATTTTTTTCCAGTTTTTGTTTCTCTCTGATCATTGTACGATGAGTACATGCATACAATTTCCAAGCACAGATATAGTGGAATTAAGGGTTGTTTGTTGTTTCGCGACGTTCTTCTCATTTTTTTTTTCTTCTCTCACCAGCTAGATTTTGTTTTTTTTTTCAGAGATGGGGATACAAGTCTCGGTAAATTTGTTCACAAGAATTGTGCACTTACATATGTACGTACCTGTGTAAATATTCAATGGACGCGTAACGAAACCATGGGAGGAGTGTGCAACTTGGAATGGTATTTTGTTCTGTTGTAATTATTACTTGGTGATATATGATGGTGGTGAAATGAACCAATTTGAAAATTAAATTTAAATTACATGGACATTGCTGCTAACAAATGCACTAATCCCAGGCCTGTCGCTCCTTAAGTCTCTTTTGGTTTGCACAGCTTAGTTTTACAAACAGAGATGCCCGATTCGTTTTGTTTAATTTTTGTACCCAATTTGGTGCCAAAATTCGCCAAAATCACCAACTCATTTTTTTATTGTGATTGTTTTTTTTTAATAGTAAAAATAATTTTTCCATATAAAGCTTACAATTCCTTGTTTATGTTTAGCCATCCTACCATTTCGGTTTTTTGAAATTAGTAAGAAATGGCATCGTTTCAAATTCCATCCTTTGACTTAAATTACGAACATGAGGAGGACGGTAAATGAAAATGATCTTGGCACAATATGGGCATGCACAGGCCATATACAGGTTCTTCCATTAATATAAATAACAGGATACAGACAACATGTTACTGCTACATAACAGAGAACAAACCCATGACTCTTTGGGAAATAGTAAGGGAAGTTTAGGATCACTACATCTGGCAACCCTACTTTGTTTTGAGTTTTGCGAGTAGTAATTGGTAGCGGGATAATTCCAATAATTCCAACTGAGTTGTGCAGGTTAATAAGATTTTTATTTCTTGAAGAAAGATTATTATTCGAGGTGACGCACAGACGACAAGTTGTCCGAGTGGAAGATAACAATAAGGAACTTTTATGTTTTGTCTGCTGCACTGTTAGCTGTACTTGTGTTTGTTTAAGAAAAGGAACCAAAAGAAAAAAATAGTGAAGGAAAAAAGAAAATAAATCACAAATTAGTGAACATTTGATAACGATCCTTATATAGTGGTTATAATGAAATTAATCAAATAACTCACAAAACATCAGAGAAAAATTTAAATTGTATATCACAAAAGTAATCAGAAAAAGAAAGGAAAGCCAATTTTGTGTGTTAATTGAAAAATGAAAAACAAAGGGGAGTGTCACCTATAAATATAGAGGGATATTAAGAGTCATCCAAATTTTAAAGAAGAAGGAGAAATCATCATATTAGCGAAACAAGGGAAGAAGAAACGCAGTAAAATTTTGCTCCGATGGTGGAGGCGAGGGTTTGAAAGGCAATTGTCATATCCTGAGCCCGTAATAGCGTTCCCGTTCAGCAGCGGTTATATTAAAGCGGTGGTGCGGTGGTTAAGAGCTGGGAGTAGTGGTAACACCTGGGACGGCACATACTGATGTATGTACAACCGGATAATTTTAGTACACGAAAGATCTGTCACAACCATGTATGTATGTATAACCCAGAAAATTGTAGTACCGACGCCGCTACGCCATTTTGAAAAGATGAAAGATCTGTTATAATCAAGCATGTATGTATAACCTAGAAAATTTTAGTACCGACGCCGCTACGCCATTTTGAAAAGATGAAAGATCTGTTACAATCAAGTATGTATGTATAACCTAGGAAAATTTAGTACAGACGCCACTACGCCATTTTTGAAAAAAGAAAAACAATTTTTAATGAAATATTAATTGTAATGAATTTGTAAAAAAAAAGAAAAAAGACGGATAGATATTTTTCTTTTTTTTTTAATTAAAAATATAAATTTTAAGTCTTATTTTAAAATTTTGTTTCTTCAAGAAAAAGAAAGAAGAAAGTACTCAATTTGTTTGTATATATACATTTTTTTTTCCTTACTGATTTTTCGCCATTTTTTTTCTTAACATAAGGCATATCTCCACTGCAATCACATTGCAGTCATATTAATATTCTCCTCAAACCATCTCTTAAAAGAGATCAATTTTTTTTTCCATCCACACCTAATTATATTCTACTTGTACTTGTCTTTGTAAAACTAATACATTACTTTTATTCAATTTTTTTTTATTATTGTCATTATTGCATTTCTTAATATATAATTATCATTTAATCATAACTGAAAAACCAAAAACACAGAAATTGATATAAATAACACTTATTCACTCCCTCATAAGGAATACCAGAAATTTCGACGCTCAATCGAAAAAAAAAGATCAAGCAAGTCAACCTGCGAGGATTGCTGGGCCCAACAACTTCTGCAAAATAATTAATGACTTCAACGTGAGTAAGACTTATTATTATCAATTTTAATACTTACCTTACACATTTTTTTTTTATATATATACATGCCTATTTGTCTTCTTTTATATTTACTATACATATATAAGTACCCATTGTAAAAAAAAAAAAAAATAATAAATTTTAATTTCAATTAGTAAAAAAAAAAA
This sequence comes from Germaria angustata, assembly GCA_963681545.1. NCBI lineage: Eukaryota > Metazoa > Arthropoda > Insecta > Diptera > Tachinidae > Germaria > Germaria angustata. The sequence continues at coordinate 7,295,182 of OY813003.1, read as the reverse complement.
AAGAAAAACCTAAGATGCAGTCGTAAATTTTATGTGGGAAATGATGATCTGGTCCGATAAAGAACGTTCGTAAGTTTAAAACTTTTTTTTGTTATTTAAGAACATTTCGAAACAATGTTCTATTTAAATTCTACTTTTGGTTCTAGAGGATGGCATGAAAGTAGAAATTATATGTTTGCGCGCTTAGATACCGGGTTAAGAACCACGTAACCACAACTCCATAATAGCTAGTCGGGAGATAACACCATTAATGCCCTTCTGAACACGTTCTGATAGAGCCTTACTCTTGAAATAAAAGTTTTTTTTTGTTTGGCTAAGCCAGCGCGTAACATATATGGCGCCCAACGGAAAAGGCCAAAGGCCAGTAAAAAACCAACATTAATTAACATTTTTTTTTTTGATCAGCAAGTGTTTAATGAGTCAGACTTAACCTACTTTATCATCTCCTTTCTACTTAAGTCTGGGTCTCAATCGGATCTGTACGCCAAGAGCCTACGCGATTTAGGAAGGCTGGTGAAGGAAAGTTTATGTTGCAAAGTCATTTTTTTTTACTTGGTAGTCTTAATGCTGAAGTTCTAATTTTGGCAATAATTGCACCGAGTTAAAACGTTGACAGTTTTGAGCTGATTATTCGAGTCCATTCAAAATTCAATTTTACAATTTTTTTTTATGTCGCAGGATAATCAGTTCCTTTTTTTTCCTAACTGCACTCATTATATCACATTGTTTTAAATTGGTTTTTTCTACTTTCTTCGAAATATTTTTTTTTTCATGTTTATATTGCGGCGGTCGGATTGGATACGGTCATCATTTCCCAAAATTGTTTATGAAAATAACCTCCATTTCCTTTTCTTTTTCTTTTTTTTTCTTAAATTCAATAATTATTGTTTTTAACTTTTTATATATTTTTATTGTTAGATTATTGATATTGATAGATTATCAGTAGTGTAATTTTTGGTTATGAATACTAGAAACTCTTCTAGGGGCGCGCAGGGCACTATCCCAAAAAGGGGAGACCGAGGCACGTCAGCATCTCGTAATAACATCTCTATAGAGCTTCAAAGCGATACAGCTATGCATAGATCTAGGGTAGTACATTCGCCGGTTAATGGGGCTGAAGCAGCACAGGGGCTGCTCCACACAGGTTTTGGTCCGGATGTAGGTTTAGATAAATCAAACTTACCTGCCGAGCGGGTATCACTTTCAGGTCTAGGGAATCTACCGCGTAACCATTCCATGGATCCTAACGCAGACCCATTTTCACCGCGCTCGAATCAATTCAATATTAATCATACGTTAGCTACCACCAATAGGGCAGACCCTGAGGTGGCAAACTCGTTTAGTACGCTAATTAATCTAATGGAACAAACTATGAGAAACACCCAAGAGGAATTTCGTAGGGAATTAACAGGTATTAAGGAGAGCATAACCCAAATTAGCGGGGCGCGAGCTACAGCTTCAAACCAAATACCGGAAATGTTCCAAAACTTAAATTTCCCCCACTCCAGTCGTCAATTCGAGCAGAACAGACCCATATTTAACGAAAATGTAAAACTCGAAAAATGGAAAATAAGCTTCGATGGTTCAGCTTCTGTAACTGACTTCTTGTTTAAGGTTGAGACGCTTTGTGCTCGCTCTAGGTGTTCTGATGAACAGTTGTTATCGAATTTTTATATGTTGCTGGAGGGGCGTGCTGAACAATGGTACTGGCTTTATGCAAAGCAAAATCGCAATATCTCTTACCCTGATTTACGCAATGCCCTGATTAAAGAATTTGGACATGTTGAGTCAGATCATGATATTTTATTGAAAATTTCCTTGAGAAGACAACACTTTAAAGAAAGTTATGATGAATTTCATACTGCGATGGTGACACTAAATTCGAGACTCCTGAGTCCTTTACCTGACGTAACCCTAATTGATATTATGTTGAAAAATTTACAACCAAATTTAAGATTTTTGCTGTTTAACGCCAATGCACGGAACTTGGATGATTTTCGAGATATAGCGCGAAAAGCAGAACACACTCTGCGAGATTCAAAATATCAAAATTTCCAATTAACATCTTCTAAGAATGTAAGTGAATTGGAAAAAGCCCCAGGTGAAACAATCGATGGAGAATGCATAGACCCTCAGATCGAGGCTATTCAAGCAACAAATCGAAGGTCTAAGTACGATTATTCAGGCGTAAAATGCTGGAATTGTAGGAAGCTTGGGCATTCTTACATCTATTGCTCCGAGGAGATTAAGGCACCATTCTGCTTTAAATGCGGTGAGATGAGCACCCTAACGCCGAACTGCCCAAACAAACATGGATACCAGGGAAACCGGAAAGTGGGCGAACTGGCAACCGGGGACACTCGTCCACCCCCTCACACCCCGAGTCAGGAATAGATTGTAATAGCGCAGAAATATCTACTTTGCACGAAGACGTTTTAAAATCCAATCCTAGTTACAGGGTGGAAAAATTCACGCAAACCCCAGATTCGTTTTGTTCAGTTCTTAACACTCATTCCACAAATATTTCAAAAGTTGATAGAAGTATACAAACAGATGACACTTTAGTGGGCTATAACATTAATTATGATATCAACGGCAAGAAAGGAAATAGAAGACGAACGTTCAGAATTATGAAGTGTCGCTTACGTTTTAAAAAACGAAAATTTTTTCGCAAAATTTTAGAGTCAACGATAATAAACGGGGCCGATGATAGACCTTTCGCCAAGGTTAAAGTTTTGCAGGATACATTAATCGGCTTGCTCGATTCGGGAGCGAATATATCGGTGTTAGGCAACAACTGTTTAGAGTTCCTCAAGAAAAACCAAATTCCATATTCGCCAATTAGATCGTCAGTGCGCACAGCTAATGGAGCAAAGCAAAACGTAGTAGGATTCTGCAATATTCCAATATTTTTTAAAGGGGTGACTAAAGAAATTATGTTTTATTTAGTTCCTTCATTGAGTCAAAACGCTTACTTTGGAACAAATTTTTGGAGAGAGTTCGCGCTTGCACCTGACATAGTTCCAATTAACAACGTTTCAGAAATAGCATCGGATTCGGCCGAACAGAAAAATTTTCATAGACTTACCAGCGAACAAAAACTGGTCTTAGAAAAGGTAATATTAGAGTTCCCGGCATTTGAAAAATTGGGTCTAGGGTGTACGGATCTATTGCAACACCACATCGATACGGGAGAAGCGGCCCCTATTAAGTGTAGGCACTACCCGCTATCGCCCCCTAGGCAGGAAGAAGCATTCAAGGAAATAGATAGACTTTTAAGTATGGGTGTCATAGAGGAGTCCAATTCACCTTGGTGTTCCCCAGCTGTTCTTGTTCGTAAACCGGGAAAGATACGCCTATGCATTGACTCTAGAAAGCTAAACGAGGTGACGAAAAAGGATTCGTATCCGCTACCCCATATCAATGGTCTACTAAGCCGCCTCAAGGACACATATTTTATCAGCGGTATTGATTTGAAAGATGCCTTCTTACAAATCCGGCTGACAGATTCATCGAAAGAAAAAACAGCTTTCGTGATACCCGGAAAGCCCTTGTATCAATATAAGTTTATGCCTTTTGGGCTGTGTAATGGTCCCCAGACCATGAGCCGTTTAATGGACAAGGTCATTCCGTCTCGGCTACGCGAGAATGTTTTTGTATATCTAGATGATTTGCTTGTTTGTAGCGCAGATTTTTCGTCACACATGGAGATTTTATCACAGGTAGCCTCTTGCTTAAGAGCAGCAAAACTCACCATAAACGTTAGTAAAAGCAAGTTTTGCCAAAAAGAAATTCGATATCTTGGCTACATAGTTGGTAACGGTTCCTTAAAAGTGGACCCTACGAAGGTTGAATCCATTAGCAATTTTCCTTTACCTGGAACGCCCAAGCAGGTCCGTAGATTTGTGGGAATGGCAAATTGGTATAGGGCATTCATCAGCAATTTCGCAGATCTTGCAGGACCCTTAACAGACTGTTTAAAGAAATCAAAGGGGAAGTTTTTCCTTACTGACGAAGCTAAATTGTCGTTTGAGAAACTTAAATTGGCATTGTCCTCCGCCCCAGTGTTAGCGCAGCCAGATTTTAAAAAGGAATTTATTATTCAATGCGATGCGTCTAGTGTTGGAGTTGGCGGAGTATTGTTTCAATATGACGATGAGGGAAACGAACATCCTATCGCTTATGTTTCGCAGAAGTTGAACAAGGCTCAAAAGAACTACACGGTTACGGAATTGGAATGCCTAGCAGCCATTGTAAGTGTTAATAGGTTCAGACCGTATGTAGAAGGCCTTCAGTTCCGCATAATAACAGACCATTCTTCTCTGAGATGGTTAATGTCACAGAAAGACTTAAGTGGCAGATTGGCACGTTGGAGCTTGAAACTTCAGCGTTACGATTTTAAGATTGAACATCGCAAGGGAGCTTTAAACACGGTGCCAGATTGTCTATCCAGGGTCGAAATAGATGAAGTTAATCTTGTGCAATCACCATTGGAGGTTGATCTTTCGTCCCCTGAATTTGATGAGGGTGAATACCAAAAACTTAGAGAAAGCATATGTCAAAATAATGATTCATTGCCTGATTTATGCATAAGTGGAAAACAAATTTTAAAACGGGTAAAGTTTAGAGTTGGGGCAGAAGATGAGGAAGATACTATGTGGCGTATTTGGATACCAAAAACATTGACGAAATCTGTAATAGATCAGGCGCATGGCTCATCCATTTCAAATCATGGTGGTTTCCTTAAAACGCTTTCAAGAATTCGTCAAAAATATTTTTGGCCTACAATGGCAAAAGATGTTAGATCATACATTGACAATTGTGATACCTGCAAATGTCTGAAACCGTCTAACCAAATTACGAGACCACAGATGGGTGCACAATTTATAACTAATCGACCTTTCGAAAGGTTATATTGTGATTTTCTTGGCCCATATCCGTGTACCAAAATTGGAAATTCAGTTATATTCGTGTGCCTAGATCATATGACCAAATTTTTATTCTTAAAGTGCATGAGAAAAGCAACATCGTTAAATATAATATCGTTTTTTGAGTCGGAACTATTCCCATGTTTTGGCGTACCAAGATGCATCCATAGTGATAATGCTAAACAATTTGTTTCCAGAGAACTGAAAGAGTTTTTGCAGGCGTATGACATCGAACACATAACAACCGGTTTCTATGCTCCACATCCGAATGCATCAGAGCGATCTAACCGTGAAATTATAACAAAAATAAGATATTTCTTGAAAAACAAAGAGGAACATCGAGACTGGGACAAGTGTATTCCCCAAATTTTGTCCACATTAAGAAGTGACTACCACTCTGCCATTAAGTGTTCACCCTACTACGCAACGTTTGGTCAGAACATGGTTCAACATGGCTCTTCATACAAAATTTTAGACAAAATCGGTTGCCAGTCTGGAGAAGATATCGTAATATTGCCCAGTGACAAACTCGCGAAATTACGGGAGAAAATCCGGACGAACTTAACCACTGCCCACTATAAGGCAACTAAATCGTACAACCTCCGAAGTAGGCCAATCAAATATCAGACAGGTCAGATCGTATTCAGAAAAAATCATGTTTTAAGTAACCTGTCGAAACATATCAACAGGAAATTTATGCCAAAATACATTAAATGTAGGATAAGGGGTCTAGTAGGTAGCAACTTATATGAAATAGAGGATCAAGAGGGGAAATATGTCGGCAAATTTCATGCGTCAGACTTAAAGCCATAGATTTCGCCCGGCTAGTTGTTGTAAGTAAAGTCTGTTCCCATGGTCGTGGGTCGAGCCACACCTACACCAGCTGCAAAAACGCGAAAAAAAAAACTTTTATTAGAGTAGTAATGGAAAAGAAACATCAATAATCGCTCTTCCTTTTTCAAATGTAAATTTGAGCTAAATTTTCCTTTGAAGAAGGTTTGTTGCGATTTCTTAATAATTCGAATGTTGTCAACAAGGGAAAATAATGGTCAAACAATTAATTTCATTTCTATTTCATTTATATACGCGCATACGTTCATCAATTTGTTTTTTTTGTTTGCAAGAATATGCTTCTCCCTAATAGAGTATAATTGAATTCTGCAAGTTAGTTTTGACTCAAACTCGAACATGTTGCTGTAATATTTCTTCAAGTTTTCTTTTTATGTACATTAAAGTGAGTACTTTATCATTATATACATACATATGTGTATTTTTTTTCCAGTTTTTGTTTCTCTCTGATCATTGTACGATGAGTACATGCATACAATTTCCAAGCACAGATATAGTGGAATTAAGGGTTGTTTGTTATTTCGCGACGTTCTTCTCATTTTTTTTTTCTTCTCTCACCAGCTAGATTTTGTTTTTTTTCAGAGATGGGGATACAAGTCTCGGTAAATTTGTTCACAAGAATTGTGCACTTACATATGTACGTACCTGTGTAAATATTCAATGGACGCGTAACGAAACCATGGGAGGAGTGTGCAACTTGGAATGGTATTTTGTTCTGTTGTAATTATTACTTGGTGATATATGATGGTGGTGAAATGAACCAATTTGAAAATTAAATTTAAATTACATGGACATTGCTGCTAACAAATGCACTAATCCCAGGCCTGTCGCTCCTTAAGTCTCTTTTGGTTTGCACAGCTTAGTTTTACAAACAGAGATGCCCGATTCGTTTTGTTTAATTTTTGTACCCAATTTGGTGCCAAAATTCGCCAAAATCACCAACTCATTTTTTTATTGTGATTGTTTTTTTTTAATAGTAAAAATAATTTTTCCATATAAAGCTTACAATTCCTTGTTTATGTTTAGCCATCCTACCATTTCGGTTTTTTGAAATTAGTAAGAAATGGCATCGTTTCAAATTCCATCCTTTGACTTAAATTACGAACATGAGGAGGACGGTAAATGAAAATGATCTTGGCACAATATGGGCATGCACAGGCCATATACAGGTTCTTCCATTAATATAAATAACAGGATACAGACAACATGTTACTGCTACATAACAGAGAACAAACCCATGACTCTTTGGGAAATAGTAAGGGAAGTTTAGGATCACTACATCTGGCAACCCTACTTTGTTTTGAGTTTTGCGAGTAGTAATTGGTAGCGGGATAATTCCAATAATTCCAACTGAGTTGTGCAGGTTAATAAGATTTTTATTTCTTGAAGAAAGATTATTATTCGAGGTGACGCACAGACGACAAGTTGTCCGAGTGGAAGATAACAATAAGGAACTTTTATGTTTTGTCTGCTGCACTGTTAGCTGTACTTGTGTTTGTTTAAGAAAAGGAACCAAAAGAAAAAAATAGTGAAGGAAAAAAGAAAATAAATCACAAATTAGTGAACATTTGATAACGATCCTTATATAGTGGTTATAATGAAATTAATCAAATAACTCACAAAACATCAGAGAAAAATTTAAATTGTATATCACAAAAGTAATCAGAAAAAGAAAGGAAAGCCAATTTTGTGTGTTAATTGAAAAATGAAAAAGAAAGGGGAGTGTCACCTATAAATATAGAGGGATATTAAGAGTCATCCAAATTTTAAAGAAGAAGGAGAAATCATCATATTAGCGAAACGAGGGAAGAAGAAACGCAGTAAAATTTTGCTCCGATGGTGGAGGCGAGGGTTTGAAAGGCAATTGTCATATCCTGAGCCCGTAATAGCGTTCCCGTTCAGCAGCGGTTATATTAAAGCGGTGGTGCGGTGGTTAAGAGCTGGGAGTAGTGGTAACACCTGGGACGGCACATACTGATGTATGTACAACCGGATAATTTTAGTACACGAAAGATCTGTCACAACCATGTATGTATGTATAACCCAGAAAATTGTAGTACCGACGCCGCTACGCCATTTTGAAAAGATGAAAGATCTGTTATAATCAAGCATGTATGTATAACCTAGAAAATTTTAGTACCGACGCCGCTACGCCATTTTGAAAAGATGAAAGATCTGTTACAATCAAGTATGTATGTATAACCTAGGAAAATTTAGTACAGACGCCACTACGCCATTTTTGAAAAAAGAAAAACAATTTTTAATGAAATATTAATTGTAATGAATTTGTAAAAAAAAAAGAAAAAAGACGGATAGATATTTTTCTTTTTTTTTTAATTAAAAATATAAATTTTAAGTCTTATTTTAAAATTTTGTTTCTTCAAGAAAAAGAAAGAAGAAAGTACTCAATTTGTTTGTATATATACATTTTTTTTTCCTTACTGATTTTTCGCCATTTTTTTTTTCTTAACATAAGGCATATCTCCACTGCAATCACATTGCAGTCATATTAATATTCTCCTCAAACCATCTCTTAAAAGAGATCAATTTTTTTTCCATCCACACCTAATTATATTCTACTTGTACTTGTCTTTGTAAAACTAATACATTACTTTTATTCAATTTTTTTTTATTATTGTCATTATTGCATTTCTTAATATATAATTATCATTTAATCATAACTGAAAAACCAAAAACACAGAAATTGATATAAATACCACTTATTCACTCCCTCATAAGGAATACCAGAAATTTCGACGCTCAATCGAAAAAAAAAGATCAAGCAAGTCAACCTGCGAGGATTGCTGGGCCCAACAACTTCTGCAAAATAATTAATGACTTCAACGTGAGTAAGACTTATTATTATCAATTTTAATACTTACCTTACACATTTTTTTTTATATATATACATGCCTATTTGTCTTCTTTTATATTTACTATACATATATAAGTACCCATTGTAAAAAAAAAAAAAAATAATAAATTTTAATTTCAATTAGTAAAAAAAAAAAAAAAAAGAAAAACCTAAGATGCAGTCGTAAATTTTATGTGGGAAATGATGATCTGGTCCGATAAAGAACGTTCGTAAGTTTAAAACTTTTTTTTTTGTTATTTAAGAACATTTCGAAACAATGTTCTATTTAAATTCTACTTTTGGTTCTAGAGGATGGCATGAAAGTAGAAATTATATGTTTGCGCGCTTAGATACCGGGTTAAGAACCACGTAACCACAACTCCATAATAGCTAGTCGGGAGATAACACCATTAATGCCCTTCTGAACACGTTCTGATAGAGCCTTACTCTTGAAATAAAAGTTTTTTTTTTTTTGTTTGGCTAAGCCAGCGCGTAACACCATTTATCCCCGATCTTCAGGCCCGACGACATCGCGATGTATCGTGGGAAATATATATGGTGAGTTCATATAGAAAAATTAAAAGAAAACACAAACAATATGCATACTTAAAACCACTAAAATACTCGTAATTTCGATTTTTTATAATATATACATATTTTTATTATTACTTATTTGTTAGTAAAAAAAACTTTTGTACATCCATACATACATATTTCAATATTATATTCACACATCAACTGGTTCCTCTAATGTATTCAAAATTTTAACATAGCGTTGACCATCCTTGGGTATTTTTAGCAAAATATTCCGTTTATTATTTCTTTACTATATGTGATACTATCTTCTTTTATGCCAATGTTTATAGGTCCTATCTTCTCTGTTCTTGGGGGTATAGTTATATTATGTATTCTTTTTGTGTTAATCTCTATTGGGATTGTTATTTGCTCTCCCTCTATGTAAGTATTTAAAGTCAGTGTCTCATAATTAATCTGACAACTGTATTTACAGAAAAAATCTATTCCTTAAATTCCATCAGTAATGATTGGAAATTCTTCTTCTATTAATTGAAATATGTGTGTTAATATTTGTTCTCCTAGTATTACACTGTGCGACAGTCCAAAAAACCTGGGACCGGATATTATTTTTCTTGTAGGGCTTGTCGAGTAAAACAAGATTCCAATAGTGAAATATGTCGGACACCTCCATAATCCGGATTTACGGTTAAAAACCGGTTTTTTTACCTTTGCGCACTTATAAGCCTGTAACTTTGTTAATAATAATCCGATTTTCAATTTCTTACTAGATTTAGAAAGAGGAAACTGGGATCTTTCAAATAATATATAATTTATTTACGAAAACTTGGGAAGTTTGGGTGTTATTGTCGAGCAAACACAAATTTTGTAGATTTTTCAAAAATTTTTCAAATTCGGTGACGTTTTTATACATTATTTTATTAAGAAACTATAATACTATTGAATTTATTCAAAAAGTAGGTTTATTTACAATTACAATGCATATGTGGGGTTAAAAATAGATATGCAATTGACTGAGTTATTTAACTTTTCATGAAAATAAACTTTTAAACATTTTATACAAATTTTATTTTTGGTTATTTAACTTAAAAGTGTTTGCTTGACCGTTTTTTTTTAATCAGCATCATCAGTTTCTCGTTTAAGTGACCAGCAATATTCTGAAATCATTTTTATCTTATTTTTGCCTTCAAAAGTCCAAATGCGAATGCTGAAAATGAATTTTTATGGACATATTGCAGCCCATTTCACCATACGCACTTAAAACTCATTGACAACTGTAACATAGTCGTCGCTTCTGTGATTTCCAAGGAAATTATCGCATAGCGCAACAAAACTCTTCCATGCACGTCTTTCAACGGAACTTAGCTTGTTAATGAAATCTGCATCTCTCATAATTTTTCGAATTTGAGGTCCAATAAAAATACCTAAAAGTTATCAAAACAGATAAAAACCATGAAAAACATACTAGATATGTATGTATGTATGTATGTATTTATTTATTTAGCAATATTTTGCTATTTAAAATAATAAATTTTTACAATTAATAATTTTTACAATTTGTATACGTAGTTAAAAAAATTCTCTAACATAATCTGTAGTTTTACGCTTAAATACATAAAAATTGCTTTCGGTTTTAAGTTCTAACGGAATTGAATTATAGAGTTTAAGACCATTATAAAATAAGAGATTCTGATAGAAATTTGTTGTGCTAAAGTTTAATCTAAAATTATTGTTTTTACGAAGATAATATGGTTGTGCATCAGCAACATATACCAACTGATTACGCAAATAATTGGGCAGCATTCCATTTTTAATTTTATGTATAAATAACAGTACATTCAATATTATCCTTTGGATGACTGTTAGCCATTGCAACTTATGCAACATGTAAGCTACGTTTGTTAGTCTATGGCATCTTAGTATACATCTCATGCCTTTATTTTGTAATTTTTGCAGTCTGCTCTTCATTTCTTGACTGCCGAGAAACAGTAGTGTAGAACAATATTCGAAGTGCGGTTTTATAATAGTATTATATATTCTTATACATGTTATTGTAGATACTTTGTCACGAATTCGCTTCATAAACGCTATTTTTTTGGAAATCTTTTTACAGATGTAATTAAAATGCAAATCAAACTTCAGTTTGTTGTCGAATATTACACCAAGATATTTAATTTCTTCCACCTTTTCTATTGTTTCCCCATCAATTAGGATATCTTCATTTGTACTTCCATTTATTACCATAGCTTTAGTTTTCTTTGTATTTAATTTCATTTTGTTCATCTTAAGATATAATTCCACGTCCCTCAGCTCACCATTGAGAATACTGGTACATTCATTAACATCTTTGCCGCTTATATAAATAAGGGCATCATCCGCAAACATGCACACCTTAGCTCTTTTTAGCACTTTTCCTAAGTCATTAATGTAAATTAAGAAAAAAATTAATTAATTATTTTGGCATCACTTAGTTTCGGGAACACCGCTTTGAGATGACAAAAAGCGTCGCCGTTTACATCTAATTTTTTACAAATTGTTTCATGTATCCCAGTTTAAGATGCAGTGGTGGCTGAATAACGTCCTCAGCTTTAACTAATTGGTTATTTAAAACGTTTTTCCTGTCTATTCTATGTGACTCGCGAGATGGCCATACTTTGCGATCATAACGATTCGGTGCACGACTATCCCATTCACAAAGATAGCACGGATACTTAGTGTAACCACCTTGCATACCAAATAAAATTGTCAAAACCTTTAAGTCAGCGATGACTTTCCATTTATGGGTGGTATAGCTAACAAACATTAGTATATTTTTGATAACTTCGTAAGTTTATTTTGTATTAGTCGCATATGCGATTGGAACTGAAGGTAATTTATTTTGGTTATGCAATAAAACAGCTTTTAAGCCTAGATATTACATTAAAAATCTTAAAATAATAAAAATAAAGTCATACATTTTTATAAGAAAACTTACTTTTACATGAACCATCAATGAAAAGTCGCCATTCATCTGCATTATAATTGTGATTTAATGCCGAAAATAGTTTTGGTACATCAACGCAATACACGAGATCACAGTCATTGGAACTAGTCTTAAAACTTTCTTCAAGTAACCAAGTCCGGTCACTTTTTCTGCCAGATGTTATAACGAAATCTTTTTCCACCAAATTCCACTGTTTTAATCGCGACCCGAGGACTTCAGATTGCCGCTTTGACAAGTGTAAATCGCGAACAAGATCGTCGAAATCAGCTTTTGATAAAAAATGCCGCTCCGTTGTTGTAGATCTGGATGGAAGGAACTCGTCTTGTTCTAAATCTTTTTCTGTTACATCGACAGATTTGCTCATTGTCCGTAGATCATAACTTACAGGTATCGGTTTTGTAACAGTTACAATATTTACGTACTTAATGTTTTTGCGCGTTTTGAAACAGTGACCTAAAACATCGGTTTGACAAAAGTAGCAATCATTTGTTTTATGATATGGCTGATAATGCCAAATCATAGGCATAGAAAAGGGCAAAACAAACGAAGGTTGAATTTTCTTTTTTTTAATGTATTACAGCAATATTGACAAACAAATTCTGGCTCGTACCAGCGACTAGTGTCAAAAGAACGATTAAATACTTTATTGTACACTTCTACCACTCCAATATTGTTTTTAAAATCACGTCGGTGACTGATATCAGTAAATAACCCACAAATATAGCAAAATTTCAAGAAAACACTTTTGAGTTAAATAACCAAAAATAAAACTTGTATAAAATGTTTAAAAGTTTATTTTCATGAAAAGTTAAATAACTCAGTCAATTGCATATCTATTTTTAACCCCACATATGCATTGTAATTGTAAATAAACGTACTTTTTGACTAAATTCAATAGTATTATAGTTTCTTAATAAAATAATGTATATAAATATATGTCACCGAATTTGAAAATTTTTTGAAAAATCTACAAAATTTGTGTTTGCTCGACAATAACACCCAAATTTCCCAAATTTTCTTAAATAAGTTATATATTATTTGAAAGATCCCAGTTTCTTCTTTCCAAATCTAAGAAGTTAAAAATCGGATTATTATCAACAAAGTTACAGGATTATAATTGCGCAAAGGTAAAAAAAACCGGTTTTTTAACTGTAAATCCGGATTTTGGAGGTGTCCGGCATATTTCACTATTAGATTCCTCTTTAGCTCGACAAGGCCTACAAGAAAAATAATATCCGGTCCCAGGTTTTTCTATTTCATTCAATTTTGTAACACTGTTATTTGTAAATCAGTAGTTCCTAATGTTTCTTTAAAGATATTTGTAATGCCACTCAATCGGCAAATGTTGTCAGTATTCTTGTAATAGTTGTATATTACATTTTCTTTACAGAGTGTTATCTCTGAGCCTGTGTCTATTAAAATTGTTAATTGATGTTTTTTTACTGATAGGAAAAGAAAATTTGATGTTCCAATATTTAATGCATATATATACTCTTAGTTTTCCCTGTTCGGAGATTCGTAATGAGTCTCCAGGATTTGTACGTTTCCCTGTTGTTGTATAGTATGAACATTGGAGTAGCCTCTTTCTCTTGTGTTATTATTGTATCTATTATCCCTGTTGTTCTTATAGCTATTATAGTTATTGTTGTTGTTATAGTTATAGTTTCTGTTATTGCTGTTAAGGTTTCTGTTGCTACTGTTCGAGTTTCAGTTGTTATTGTCATAATTTCTGTTATTGTTGTTATAGTTTCTGTTATTGTTGAAGTTTCTATCCATCTGTGTATTGAAATAATTTGTATTTCTGTTATTTCTAAAACCTGAACTGTTTCTATATGTGTTATTGTAGTTGTTTCGTCTATTATTATTTATTTGTAATGTTGTAAATGTATCTGATAGTTGTAGTGGTCTTTCTGTGTGCTTGCTATATCAAAGGCTTGTGCCTTGGGTTGTGCGGCTATAACAGCTGTTCTTATATCTTTATATAAACCTTGGAAAATTTCTAAAGCTAGTTTTTCATTCATAGTGTTAATCGAAGATCGAGCTACTTGATTTGAACTGTCCTCCAGCTCCGAAATTTGTACCAATGTCAAGTCCGCTATCAAAGTGTTAATCTGTTATTTGTAATTAAGTATATTTCCTTTTTGTTTTGTATTCATTAATTCATAATGTATGCTGCTTGACGTTCTTGTTGATTTGAAATGTTTTGACAAGGCTCTATTCAGTTCCTCGAAAGTTTCAGGCGCATCCTGTATAATCAAAATGTCCCTGACTTTGTCTACTAATTTTATTGCAAATACATATTTTATAAGGTTCTTTCTTCCTTGCTCATCTAGTTCAGAATGCACCATTTCTATCATTGAAAGGAAAATATCAACATGTTTAGGCTTTCCGTCGAAGACTGGTATTGCTTCCGAAGCCTTTTTACTGTCAAAGTTCGTCATGATTTTAAGATTTTTAACTTCTTCCTCTATTTGCTATTTTCCCCTTTATGTTCTGTCAATAGCTGAATTGCCGTTTCTTTCAAGTCTCTAAATTGAATAATCTTTTCGTCTCTTAAGGGGTTTGCTAAAAGTCCTACAAGTTTTCCGAATTTTTCACTTAACTGTTCTATTGACTTTAGTTTTTCTTGTATAGTTTCTTTTGTATATTTTTTTGTTACTGATTTCCTAGCGTTCACAATTCATCTTGCTAATTCTTCAAAGATTATTGATCACATTCATTTCTGCAGCATGAAAATTTTTTTTTATTTATATATGTATTCTTTATTTAAATTTTTGTTTTATTCATGCATTTTGTACAGAGTTTCTTACAAACTGACTACTATTACGAAAATTACTAATATAATTATTATTATTATTTCGTGGTCTATTGTTATTTTATTTGTATTTGTAGCGTTGGCCCTCTACTTTTTCATCTGCGATGCCCATTTTGATTTGTTCTAATGTATATTCTATTCTATCTTCCTCTGTTATCTGCAAAGTATGTAGTTCTATATTCATTACCTATATCAAAATCTTCTTGGGTTTTATCTTATTTCTCCTTCTACACATTTTAAGAACACTGATGCCTATTATGCGCTGCAGGTCCTTACAGGCTTTCAGAAATAATGACTTCCTTCTTCCTTTTACTTGTTGCTTGGTTTCTGAAGTTTTGTAATTACTGTTTGTGATTATTCTGTCTAGCCTGATACTGTTCTATTGTAATTGGCTTAGGGCCAGCAGACTTTGGTGTAGGTGTATAGGTGGGTGGTTCTTCAACTGGTGTTCTTTCTAGAACGTATTCTTCGTGCAGAAATTTTTGTCACTTCTTAAAAATTTCGTCTACTTCTTTTTGAGTCATTTAAAATGTTGTGATTGAAATTTGGCTATTTAGTGTTGAAATATTAAAATTTTTTTGAACTCTCCAGCAAGGGGGAGAAAAAATTTTTTTTTATGAAAAAAAAAGGATTTCTTTTAAACACGCAGGATCTTCCAAATAAAATTTTTATCCTGCTTATTTACAGGATTCTTTTAGATTGGCAGGATCGCTATATGATTAGTTTATAAGAAAAGGAAAAAGATTGTTTTCAGTATTTACTAAGCTCTGCAGCCGTTTTCCTTCAGTAACCCAACAGTTCCGATTTTAAGTGAGAAATTTAAAGAAGCTTTTTCAATTCTAGCTGTTCAGTAAATTCTGCCTTTATTTTCGAAAATTTCCAACTTATATACTAATTTATTCTTTGGTCAGCACCAGTGTGGCACAATAACAAATCAAAAGCGAATTTGCTGTTCCCACGGGAATTTGCAATTTTGACAAATTCTTCTTTTAGTTAGAAGAATTTGTTGGCGCGTGAAAACAATTATTACAAAAATATTCAAATATAGCATTTTTATCATAAAATTAAACATAATATTATATCTTTTATTTCACAAACGAGCTTTAGGTCTGATTATAAAAAACAAACTAATTTATTTTATTCAATATTTCTACGCCTATTTGGGCATCTCCTTCAGGAAAATTTCTTAATATACGAGTATGTGACAATAACAATTGAAAAAATTTGTAAGTTGTGTTTACATACATACATAAACAAATTAAAATATTTTTTAACAAATCAAATTAAAGTAATTTTCCAAATAATAAGATAATAAACTATAAAACTGATATATGTAGGTAATGTTGCTCGAAACTATAGGCATTTGATTCGTACGTCAAACTTGCCCATACTCTAGGAATGGAAATAGTTTTTTGTTTTTTTAATATAATTATTATAAAAAAATTGGTTTCTTCAAAACTAAAAGCATTTTATGTTTTTGTTTCTTTAATTTTTTTTCAAAATATTTCAAATGTTATTCTCACATAAATTAAAAAATTCCTAACGTCCAAAAGAGGCGTCAAATATAAAAAATAATATTGAATAAAATAAGTTTGTATGTTTTTCAGATGTTTGTATGTTTTTAGACCTAAAGCTCATGTATGAAACAACAGACATATTAAAACAAATTGGTCGAAAAAATGCTGTTAATTAATTCATAATTTTTGAATGGTTACCCTGTATGTAACGACGAACATTTGGTTATTTTACAACCCTTAAGCACTGGAATTAATATTAAATAAGCAAACATAATCGCAATGATGTATTTATTTTATCATTATTATTATTATTTCTTTCTTGTTGCTTCAATAGAATGACAACCAGTCACTAACTAATCACCGCAATCAAGCATGGCTGAATACTGTAGCGTTGACATTTAAATCGTTACTTCTACACAACATTTTCATGAGAATTTCACATATAAAAATGTCATGAGTACGAAAATACCCATTAGTATGCTTTGTGTGTGGAGAGATGTTGTATTTTGTGACAGGGATATTATTACGATCACCGCTTGTCATTCTTTTATGTATTTACCGTAAATAACTATTTACCTTACCCAATTGTATGGTTAATGGAGTTTTCATTTTTTACCACAGAAATGGGAATCATTTTACATGCTACCGACACCCTCGCATACATATACACTTATCAAGCTCACAATAGAACACAACTAGTTGCTTGAAATATCCAATGGCCATATACGAGGGCGATTTAATAAGTCAGAGACTTTTTGAATGAAGCACCGGATTTTGGATAAGAAAATCATTTAAATAAAATTAATTCTTCTTAAAATGTGGTAATGAATATACTTTTGGTTGATATCTTAAATAATTTTGGTGTATGACTTTGTTAAAAATTATTGAAATTTTTTAAAGCACATGCTTAACAAAGAAATTATAAATGTGGCAACTTTAGATCCCCAAATCCCCCGATAAAAGTTACAAGTAGGATGAAGAAAAGGTATTTATCCGTCCGATAAAATTCTACCTTGCCAACGCCAAGTTATTATAATGGCCATTAGTAAAAGACTCTATAATTTTTCGAAATGTCCAATTTTCAATGACTGTGGCACATAATTCAGGCTGAATTTGACCGATGTCATACGTCATGTTCGTTTTGAGGGCCGATGTGATTTGTGGCTTATTCGTATACGCCTGCGACTTAAGAAAACCTCACAACAAAAAGTCTAACAGCGTGAAATCGTACGACTCGGTGGCCAGTTCACATCACCTCCACATGAGATGACTGTTTAGCCTTAATATTTTTTACGGCGATGAATAAAAACTCAATTAAGTTATAAGTTTTGTAGTTCAAAAACCGTTACTGTATTTCAAAAACTTAGCGAGAATAAAACGCGTCCAATTCGGTCATGTATATTCATAAACTGTAACTACATATTTATTATTTTCATCTTTTCTTTCCAGGTATTTATTACTTAGTGAGAGTTTACAAAGGGTCATTAACTATCTATGTAGAAGTATGTGCGTGTGTGGAATTTTAGTTAGTGATTAAATTTAATTATTATAATCTAATTAAAATAAGAAATATAACAATAGTTCAGTTCACTGTAATTCATATCTTAAATTCTATTTATTTTAAGGAAAATATTGTAAGTATAAGGAAGAACCAGTAATGTGAAAAACGCGTAGAATTGGCGTCAAAACATCACGCTCCAACAATAACAATGCCCTCGAATCGCTCGTGCAGAATATCCAATGCGTCATGAGCTGTGTAACACGTAGCATCGTACTGTTGAAACCACATTTCATTGGTGACCATATCATCTAAATCAGGCCAAAGGAAGTTGGTGACCTTCAGCGCTCACCGTAATGGCCTGACGAACGACACGTCGTTCCCAAAGAAATATGGACCGATGACGCTACCAGCCCAAAATCCATACCAAACAGTGATTTTTCGAAATGCTTTGTGTGCTATTGAATCTCATGCGAATTGGTTCGTGCCAAATTTGACAACTTTGTTTGTTCAAGTATCCATTCATCTAGAATTGGATGAGGATTTTTAGAAATATTACAAATACAATCATTTATCCAAATATCTTGAAAATACATAAAGTAATCCTCATTCCAAGGAATAAAATACTTTTGTGTTTAATATTTATCATCCTAAAGCTGTACTCTCGGTAATCAACAATGTGTGAGATAATTATATTTAATCAATTTTCAAACAACTGGCGAAATCAAAATTTATAAATTCATTTTCAATATGGATTCAGAAAACGTTATGGCAGAAAGGAGGCAGTCGTTAATGTCGCAAATTTTATCTGCAAAGGACTTGGACACAAAGAACTATTTGGTTTTTTTCTATGATTTGTCAAAAGCTTTTGATCTGACAACACGAGTATATTATTAATTAATTAACGATATTATGCCATATACGACAGGAATTTGGCATTTTTCAAAAGCTATCTTACTAACCGCAAGCAATTTGTTCAAAATAACTCACATAAAAGTTGCATTGGTTCTGTTGAGCGCGGTGTCCGTAAAGGTAGTATTTCGGGACCGTTATTAAATTACAGCATATCTTAACGATATAACAAATATTTTTTTTAATTGGAAAACTGTTCATATACGCAGATGCTATCTGCTTATTTTATCGCTACAATGATTAGAAAGTAGCGAAGTTATACAAATTAGCAAACTTAATACTTTAAAAGCTTCCCAAAACAAACATTTTAGATTCACTCTATGCAATCAGAGGAATAATGATTTGAGTATATTCATTGATGGAAATGAAATTATTGACGTGCTTTCTGATAAATATTTAACAATTAGGTATGAATATTGAAGCAAACAAAAAACATATGTCTCACGTGAATTCAGCTGGTGGAGACCGTTCATGCTCATGCTTCGTCCATGTACTGACATCGTTGCCCGAACACATGTTCGCTCTGATATTTTCCATCCAGAAGAAAACTGACAAATATATACCCAAACCATAGTAGACAACGAAATATACATACGTATAAAATAAAATAAAAGAAAACCATCATACGAGAAATAAATAATTCGTCTGCACATGATCATCAATCGTATTCGCCACATACAAGAACAAGGACAGATTAATACCCTTTGCTTTGCAGGCCTTATGTTCATGTCTTGTCCGTCACGATGGTTTAAAGACGTGGTGCTTAGAAACGCAAGTGACCAAAAAAGGAAAAAGTGTCTATAAATAGACGTGGCAACGAAGCTTTTTTAGCTTTTTCTTTGTTTGACCTTTTCTAATAATTCTGATTAAAATATTATTTAAGTACAAGGTCTTATCAAACGGTTCAAAAGTATTATTTGTTGTTATCGACACTCTTTGAGCATCATCTCACTACTTTTAATCAAAATTGGGAGATGATACTCAATGAGTAGCCAAATATCGATAATAATAAATAATAGTTTAACTAGAGTTTGTTACGTAATTGATTTTATATTCGACAGCAATTTATTGGCTACAAGTAAAATGTCAGAAGCTAGTTTCTTAGTCTCGAACAGGCAGGAGGTTGAGGGTGCCGTACGCTGAAGTAGTTAGCGCATTGACTACAAAGTAATTTATGAGAGAGCCTGGGTTGGATCCCTGTTCAGGACAAGTCATCAACATCATGAGTTTTTCTGGTTTACGCTAGTGTGGTGCTGTTGTTGGACTGCTTAACTTATGCTTAACTGGCATAGCACTGGTCAGTGAACAATACTCTTCTACAATAATGTACCAAATCATAGCGCTCTCCTTCGTCGGTAATGTTAGCAGAATCGCCAAGTAAAGCAATTAATAAAATGGCTAACATCTATAGCTTAGGGAACCTAATTAATGCGTCTACTTAACACTAGGCTCGCTGCAACTCTGCTACAAAAGAAATTAATAAAAAACGAGAAATAGTAGAGTTGTACAAAGAATTCAACCTCTTCTCTCTCTCTCTCTCGCTTCTCAGTTCATCACCTGCCCTCTCTACACTCTATCACTTTTACAAATAAGTAACGCCTTAAGTAGTAGGCATAAGTTGACTGAATGTTACTTCGCATAACAAAATAAAAATACATTTGGTTTAGGGATAGAGAGAGAGCCTCTGATGGATAAGTAATATTCTACATAAGCAGACGGAAGACAAACTAGGAAGAACAGCATCGCATCGTCACCAAATATTGGGAAAATAAAGGATATATAAGGTCTATTTATATAGGTCATCGCAAGAGCAAGTGTTGATCTATATTTTTGCAATAGTGTGGGAGTATTTTAGTTTCGTGCTTTACTGTGACTTGAAAGACGAGTATATCCATGCAGACATCCTGTATTTATTTCTGTGATTTGATAATGGATATATATATATATATATATATATATATATATATATATATATACATATATATATATATATATATATATATATATATATATATATATACATCTATTGTTGTCGTACACTTATGCAAAAGACTACAAATATATATGAGAATTCCAACAGAACTCAATCATATTTTTCTATTTGTAATCAACAAAAACACAAAAGTATAAATAGCTTTAAGGCCATGTCACATAAAACTTTTGCTTCGCGTTGCGTTACAGCTTCGCTTTGACATTTAAGTTGAAATGTACATACTTATACGAAACATGTCACATAAAACACTTTTAACGCAGCGTGACGCAAAAAGTTCGGCAACTCTCAACTTTTTGCGTGCTTTGACAATCAAAGTTATGTATGTATGTATGTATGTTGGAATATGATATGAAAATGTGATGTGATATGAAAAATACTTATTTTTTTTTGTTTTTAAAATTTATTTCCTGTTAAAGAATAGGAGCATGTTTTTTTAAAACTAATTTATAAAATAGTACCTATTTGCATGCTATATGTAAGTATATAGTATAAGATTATTTTATTGTAAAAAATCAGTGGCAGCGTATTATTAATAATATCTTAACTTTTTATATGAATACATACATATGTACTTATGTATTTGAAAATCCAAAAAACAAATGAATTGATGACAATAAAAAGCTTTATATGCTATAGTGGTGTATTTTCAATAAACTACAATAGGTGATAACAAAATAAACACACAAAAGCAAATAATATTTTGACTTTAATTTTTATAATAAAAAATAATTAGCAAAATTCATAACCACCTTTTTGGTAAACATACAATGCGCGCGTTGTGTCAAAGTTTTCATTGTGTCATACACCTTTTGCGTTACGCTTTTTTCTCAAAGTTAAAAACGTCACGCAACGCTACAAAGTTTTATGTGACACGGCCTTTAGAAAGCTTTTGTACAATCACAACACAACAAACAATTATAATTGACTTGCGTCCTTTAGTTTTTCTTTTTACGCCTTTATACAATTAATCGCCCTTTGGGTGATAATGAAAGTATTTATAGGGCAATGAAAAAACAAAATTTATAATAACAAATTTGATAAATATTGTTATTATAAATTTTGTTATTATAAAGGCCCCGATTATGGTTCACAACACTTAAATTTGTGTTGTCTCAGCTACAACACAACATTTATAATTGTTTCGATTATGGTTCAAAACATCTACATGTTGAGTATGTCACAAGGTTGTATTTAATTGCAGCATACATTATCCGTAAAATTACATCTCTTCATATGGAAAACTGTCAAAAATAAAAAAATTAAAGAAATACACGCGCATATTTAAAATTATTTTAAAATAATGGAGATAAGTGTCGATTTATTTTTTGGTGATGATGAGGGTAATGAAGAAACACACATGTTGCGTATGAGAAGCAGAATCCGGGACAGTTCAAATCCCTTGGATTTTCGCATAAACAAAGATGGTTTTTTGTTTTTGCTGCAAGAGCTGGCTGCATTTTCAAATCCTTCTATTCGGAGTTCGGCCATTCCTCCAATTCTCAAATTAGGGTGTGCGCTGAGATTTTTTGCCGATGGTAGCTACCAAAGAAGTAGCGGAAATGATTTTAATATTGGAGTTGCGCAACCAACTGTTTGCTGTATTTTAAAAGGAATCATAAAATTCTTTGAAAAAAAAATTTTGAAGAAGCGGATAAACGCTCGGATGACCGACGAAGAAAAAAACAACAGCAAAACATCTTTTTTTCAACAACAGGCTTTCCAGGAATAATTGGCTGCATAGATGGAACGCACGTGCGAATCGTGTCGCCCCCAAAGGAGTTACAACATTTGTACTTCAATAGGAAGGGTTATTACAGCTTAAACGTCATGATCGTAAGCATAATTGTAATAATATCAACAAGAGTTGTCCATCCCTGGTAAAGTGTATACAGGTGTTTTCTTGTCGCTCCGTAATTGTTTTGACTTAAAGTGTTTGTATTTGTATTTGTCTGGAAGTGTCTGTCAACAGTGACTGCATGTTGTTATTATAAAGTTTTTCTTGTGTTGCCTGCCTGTTTGCTGTGAGGCTTGATTTTAGTTTTCTTCATTTGAGACATATTGTTTTTATTAATTATTAAACAACAACATTTTGGTCAATACCAGTGGGTGCAAGCGTGTAAGCGTCATACTAATTCTCTTAAGAATTAATATAAATGTATAAATTGTAAGATCACTTTGGAATTACAACCGTGTTGGTTTATGTACCTGCTAACGTTTGCTTATTACGCCATCTATTTGTGAGTTTAAATATCATCCCAGCAAACATTTAATTTTTTTACTTCAATAACAAGTTAATAATTATAACAATACCGAGTTATGGATTTCTTAAACATTAACTGCAATATTTCTACAAGCGAGCGCATGATTACATGCTGGTTATGCTTAGGTAATTACCACTTGAAATGTACCACACTTAAAGCACGTGACGCGGATGCCCTTGCGGATCATGCAAAATCACTCCAATGGAGTTGTCCTCGTTGTAAAAAGATAAATATAGACTTCTATAAATTTTTTAAAAGTTATAAAGAAGAATTTGAAGATATTAATAGCAAATTTTTGGCACTACAAACGAAAATGTTAAAATTTGGTGAATTATTTACAAATTTTTCAAACTTGGATAATTTTGCCGAAAATCAAAATCTGTCATCTCCAAAAAATAAAAAAAAGAATAATAAGTCTCCAGGACTACCTTTGAATTCTCGTTCATTAAGTCCAATAACTACTTGTGCTGCCGAAGTCAATGATGTCTCCTCAATGCCTTCACCGTCTGTGAGCGTGGTTCCACCACAAGAAATAAGCGGACAAACGCTTACAACACCGTCAATTCAATGGAATAACCACATTGCTAACAATGCAACTATTATTAACACATTTACTTATAATCCATTACGAGCAATTCCACCCAGGAAAAATATATTTGTTTCTCGATTGGCAAGCGTTACTTCTATAGAAGATGTTGACTACTACATAAGATCTAACGTTAGCAATAATGCTGATATTTTGATACATAAATTTCAATTCTCTCAACCAAGATCTATTGCATCTTTTAAAATTACAGTTTCTGCAGACATATTCAATCAGCTTTTGGATCCTAACTTCTGGCCTATAAATACTCTAGTTAAAGAATATAATTACAAAGAAAGACCGAGAGCTAGTAATATTGGTGTTCTACCTGTACGTGAAAGGAATGTGCCAAAAAACTAAATATCGTTACATCGAACTCATTATCTTTACTCTACCAAAATGTTCGTGGCTTGAGAACTAAATTATCCAATTTGTACATAGAAAGTTTTCACTTTCACTACCAAATTATTGTACTTACTGAAACTTGGCTTAACAATATTTATCTTAACACCGAAATCCTTTGTAATAAATATAATATTTACCGTCAAGATCGTGGGACTTATGGTGGTGGTGTTCTCATTGCTGTCTCCAGCTCCTTGCATTCTGAACAACTATTTAATCAATCGTGGCTTGATATTGAATTTATATCTGTTGTCCTTAAAATGAAGCATAAAAATATTATAATAACTTGTTCCTATATTCCTCCATCGTCCACGGAATCTTTATATATTCAACATGCCGAGGCTATAAGATCTGTTGCTAATATTTATAATAAAACTGATTCTTTTTTAATCATGGGTGACTTTAATATGCCTTCAATAGTTTGGAGTTATTTAGTTGATGACAAGTATTATGTTCAAACTAAACTAAATGAGTGCTGGAAGGACTTTTTCAACATTTTATACGATATGAGTCTTTTTCAAATAAATGGTATAATGAATGATTATTCAAAAATTCTCGATCTAATTTTTGTAAATGATATTGATGACTGTTATGTTAAACGAACTACACCTATTACAGTTCCTGAAGATCGATGTCATCCTGCTATTGAATTATTTGTATCCATTCCATCTGATTATGTTTTACAACCAATGGTTAATAATGAAAAATCATACTGTTTTAAACGCGCTAACTACTTTTTGTTAAATGAGCTTGTTACAAATATAAACTGGTGTGATATTTTAATTCCTCCCGTTAATTCAAATAATTCTTTGGAAGACACGATTGGGGTTTTTTATCACAAATTGTTTTCTTTTATGTATCTGTGCATACCGAAGCTTATAATTATACATTCATCTGGACCTCCGTGGAGTAATAAACAAGAATAAAAAGAATAAATATTACAACAAATTTAAACGAACTGGTTCTTCTATCGATTATTTTAGATATTCTGTGAGTCGTGCAGAATATACAAAATTAAATAGCATACTGTACAAAAATTACATAACAATAACTAAAATTAATTTGAAAAGAAATCCTAAGTCGTTCTACAAATTTGTCAATTCAAAGAAGAAATCGTCTGGTTATCCTGCTATGATGACATATCAACAAAACCAATCATATGATGATGCTCTTATTAGTAGTATGTTTGCTAAGTTTTTCTCTACAACATATTCGATTAAAACATTTGATGATTCAATCGAGTACCCATTTTCATTACCTGAAAGTCAATCTATATTCCTACCTAACTTTGATATATACACAGTCAGAAATGAATTAAAAAAATTAAAATTTTCATATGATGCTGGTCCTGATAAAATTCCCAGTTGTATTTTAATAAACTGTGCTGAAGCCTTAGCTATTCCATTGACTCTGATGTTTAATTTATCAATTAAATACGAACATTTCCCCGATATTTGGAAAAACTCTTTTATTATTCCGTTGTTCAAATCTGGCAACAAATCTGATATTGAAAATTACCGTGGAATCGCTAAGTTAAGTGTTATACCTAAATTTTTTGAAAAGCTTATCACTGAATCTATATGCTACCAAGTTACAAGTATCATATCCCCGTGTCAACATGGCTTTCAAAAAAGATGTTCTACAATCACAAATCTTCTTCACCTTACGACCACAATAAATCGTGGCTTTTTACAAAGGATGCAAACAGATATCATCTATACAGATTTTAGAAAAGCATTTGACAAAGTTAATCATTTACTTCTTATCAAGAAACTTCGGATAATGGGATTTACTGAGCCAAGCATTAAATGGATATATTCGTACGTAACAAATAGACCACAAACAGTTCGTTTCAAAAACACATTTTCTAAAAGCATAACCGTACCTTCAGGTGTTCCCCAGGGTAGCCATCTTGGGTCGCTACTATTTTCACTATTTATTAATGACTTGCCTACAGTAATAAAATTCTCATCTATACTGATGTATGCTGATGACGTAAAGATTTTTTTAAGTTATAATAAATATTTAGACCATTAACTTCTTCAAATGGACATAGATTCACTTTATGAGTGGCGCAACATAAACTTAATGGAGCTTAATTTGAATAAATGTAAACTAATGAGATTTGTAAGATCTGATCAAATTACTGCAAACTATTTTATTAGTGCTCATCAATTGGATTTGGTCGACAGTTTTGTAGACTTAGATATCTTACTAGACCCTAAGCTGAACTTCATCTCTCATATAACATTTACAATAAACAATGCTAGAGCTACACTTGGCTATATTAAACGCTGGGCTAAAGAGTTTAACGACCCGTATATTGGGAAAGCATTATACATGTCACTGGTACGTCCGATTCTCGAATATGGATCAATAATATGGGACCTTATTTACCAAATTCACTCTAATGCTATTGAATCGGTGCAAAAGCAATTCCTGTTATTTTGTCTTCGAGGATTATGTTTTAACCCAGTTAACTTGCCGTCTTACTCGTCTCGACTTGCCCTTATTAAGCTGCCTACTCTAAAAAGCCGTAGAACTATGCTGAACGTTTCATTTGTCCTCAATATTATTAAAGGTAACATTTGTTCTGGATTTTTGATAAATGAAATTTCGTTTAATGTCCCTCAACGTATATCCCGAAATTTCATTCCTCTAGTAGTAAAAGTACATAGAGCTAATTATGCTGATGCCGATCCCCTTAGAAGAATGTGTAGCACATTTAACCAGTTTTATAGATTTATAGACTTTTCATTATATACTTATGCAGTAAAAAATGCTATTATAAATTATTTAAACTCAAATTAAAAAATTTCTGTTGAATTTTTTATATGTATTGTAATTTATTTAATGTTATTATTTGTTAATTAATATTAGTAATTGTCTGTAAGGAATTCAATTCCATAGATAAATAATAATAAATAAATAAATAATAATTAATTCTAATTTGAATATATTTATATTAATACACATATGATTGTATAGTTGTGCGACTATGAAATAAACATCCGTTATGTTGATGCTCGATATCCTGGCTCAAACCATGACCCCTTTGTGTGGAATATGAGCCATCTGAAACAATATTTGCAGCAAAGTATGGAGGAGAATACCTGGATTTTAGGTAATAAATTAGTAGAATTTTTAACTTTTTATAATTATGTTTATATATATACGTGTATATAGTATAGGTGACGCTGGATATCCATTAGAGTCATATTTAATAACACCATTCCGAAGTGCTGACGAAGGATCGCAAGAAAGTCGTTTTAATACGATCCATGCAAAAGCAAGAAATATAATTGAAAGGACAATTGGGATTCTCAAGGGCAGATTTCGATGTTTGCTCTCTGCAAGAGGTTTGCACTACAGTCCTAAAAAAGCGACTCAAATTACCAATGTGTGTTGTGCATTGCATAATTTAAGCAGACATTTTAAAACGGAGGACCAAAGTGATGTGTCTCCTTCGCAGAACACAGAAGTAGAAGATACAACGGAGGCTAATATCGAACATTCTGCACGAGAAATCAGAAATAAGTTAACGCTTGCTATATTAAATGAATAATAACTTTTTTAATTGTGTCTAAAAAACTTTACCAACTTTAGTACAATTAAAAAGAAACAAAACTTTTTTTATTAAAAAACAAAAATATTTATTTAACGAGTAAAATAAAGTATATATATATATATATATATATATATATATATATATATATATATATATATATATATATATATATATATATATAAGTTAACAACCAAAAAGTTGTTAATATTTTTCCGTCGAAATTTAAATAAAATAAAAAATTACATTTTTATTTCTCTTATTTTTTTGTTATTGTGAAATGAACGGCAAACGTCGGTTTCATATTTCTTAAAAATAAATTAAATTAAAGAATTGACTTCTTATTATTGCAAATAAGCAAAAGCTGCTGACCTGTTTTATTCGAATGAAAAACAGAAGTTAGTGACCGAAGCAGAATAAGCAGCAAAACATAGTGAAACGAAATATGATGACATTGCAGGTTTTTCTTTATTCTTAAGCTTAGTTTAAGCTAGAAGTAAAATCATAATTTAATTACTTTTTAACGTTCAATAAAAATAATTCAACTGAACAAATTGTTCTTAGTTCTGAATCTAAGTGAAACAACAATTAAAAAGTGGTTCAAATAAATGAATAATATTTATTATTATTTAATTGGCGCCCGAGCATAAAAAATAAACATCCTACAGGACAAAACGAAGCATCCAAATAAATCCGAGAGATAAAGGGAAGCGTCTAAAAACATCCTACAGGAACAAGTAAGCACCAAATCCGTATAGCTAATCAGCATAAGGACATTACGCAAGGGGTCAGAAGGGGAGACCTAAGTAACCATAAAGGACGAAAAGGACAATCGAAGCTTCTGCGGCGTAATGGTAACAAAACTAATATTTTTCATGTAAGTTATGAAAGGAAATTAAATACAACCTTAAATATTTAAAAATCTAAATAAATGAATTATAAATATTGTGCTAAATATAAAATTGCAAGTGATTATAACAATCGTATTAAAATTTAAAAAAAAAAAGAAAAATAATACAAGCAACACATAAATAATTTAAACCAAATACAAAATCTTTGTGAAGAAGTAATAAGCTAATAAGTTTTGAAAGAAAGTCCTGAATTATAATTAAATTAATAAATAAGAAAAACTATCAAAGTAAATGAAATAATTAAAAGTAATTGAAAATTTTTTAACGATATTGTAAATCAAAGTTGTATAATTTTGTGAAAATTCCAAAAGTTAACTCCAGTTAAAATTTTTATTTATTTAATACTGTTTTCAAATAAAAGCAAAAGTTAGTTTAAATTAATTGAAAATTTAGTTATTCGAAATATTCTTCTGTTGTAAATTTTTAAATTTTACATAACAAAAATTTTCCTTTTTTCCGAAAACTCTGAATAACATGGCAAACCCATCCAACCTCGTAAGACCTCCCGTCCTCAATTTAGAACAAAATCCTCCACAACCTCATCCCCAAGATCAAATGAATGCTGCACTGCGGGAACAAATAGCCAACTTAGTTACAGAACAAGTTAGGGTAGCAATTGAATTATTAAACAATCCAAACGAGGACTTGCGTAATGGTGTAGATGAAGTGATTGAGGCTAGATTTAGAAATAATATAGATGATTTAGATAGAATTCCCGACATTGTTCGATCTTTAAGAGAATTTTCAGGAAATTCTTCCGAATTTAATTCATGGAGGAAAAGCGTTGACAGAGTGCTAGAAATTTACGATAATACCAAAGGTACCCCGAAATACTACGGGATACTAAACGTTATCCGTAACAAGATTACAGGTAACGCGGACGCAGCCTTGGAGTCATATAACACTCCATTAAATTGGAAAAGCATTGTCAAGTGCTTAACACTCCATTATGGGGACAAACGCGCGATTTAGGTACATTAGAGTACCAAATGACCTCATTGATTCAAGGTAGAAACTCAATACAGGGCTTTTACCAAGAGGTTTACACACACCTCTCTTTAATATTGAACAAAATAGGATGTATGGACATAGGTAGGGAGACATCCGTAGTACTTACACAGACATACCGAGATAAGGCTCTTGATACTTTCATTAGGGGTCTTAACGGAGATCTGCCAAAACTTTTAGGAATTCGAGAACCATCGGACTTGCAACAGGCATTACACTTATGTCTGAACCAAAATCATCAAATTAATAACCAGTCTCAACAACAATTTCAATCTCAAGGACCACATTTTCAGCAAAGTTTCATACCATTTAGACCTATAGCTCCAAAGCCACAAAAACCCGTACCAATGGATATCGACACTTCTATCCAAACCAAAAATGTTAATTATCAAAATAGACCTCGGCAAACAAACCAATTTTTTGGAAAAAGACCTCTTTCACAAAATACGCCAATGCCCCAAAACAAGTTACAAAGAAATTTTCATATAGGAGTTAACGAAGAAGCCTCTTCTAATAATACTTTTTACAATGAAAATGGAAGTTCTAATAGCATTGAAGATGGCTACCACCAACCAGCTCAAGAGCAAAACCTTGATGACTACATTCAAAGCTATTTCCAACAAGAAAATATACAGGTAGATGTCGACACAGAAGACATGTCAGATATACATTTTTTAGATTAACTCATTCTTCGCTTCCATATTTTAAATGTAAGGCGAGGAATGGACAAATACTAAAAATTCTTATTGACACTGGCTCAAATAAGAATTACATACAACCATCCTTAGATACTAAGGCAATTCAGAACCAAAACATTTTTTTCGCAAATTCTATATCGGGCAATATAAAAATTACACATCACAACCGCGTAAATCTTTTTAACTTACCAAACCATGAAATGAAATTCTATATTCTACCGTCGCTAAAATCCTTCCATGGCATTCTTGGTCATGATAGTTTAGAAGAGCTAAATGCAATAATCCATATAAAAGAACAGTACATGCTGATAAATAATAGTAAAAAAATAAAAATCTATCAACAGACTTTTCAAGCCATAAATAAAATGGAACTTAGAACCAACCACTTAACAAAAACTCAAGTGATGAGACTTCAAGAAGCAATCCATGCACATCCAAACTTATTTACAGAACCAAATCAAAAATTAACCTATACCACACGCGTCCAAGGGGAAATCAGAACTCTGACTGATTCACCAGTATATTCAAAAACGTACCCTTATCCCATGGCACTTAAAGGCGAGATAGAAAAACAAATAGCTGAGCTTTTGAATGATGGGATAATTAGACCATCAAAATCGCCATACAGATGACATAATTATATTTAGTAAAAATGAGAACGATCACTTTCAAAATTTAAAAAAAATTTTTCAAACATTAGAAGCTGCCAACTTTAAGGTTCAACTCGACAAGTGCGAATTTGTAAAACAGGAAGTAGAGTTTTTGGGATTCATTGTAGGCATCAATGGTATAAGAACTAACCCCGAAAAAGTGAAAGCAATAAATAGAATGAATCCGCCTAAAACCTTGAAAAAATTAAGAAGTTTTCTTGGAATGTCAGGGTATTACCGTCGTTTTATTAAAGATTTCGCAAAATTATCTAAACCCCTGACATCCCTTTTAAGAGGGGAGGATGGACGCGTTTCTAAAAACGCATCCAAAAATAAACCCATATATCTCAATCAAGACGCAATAGACTCTTTCGAAAAAATTAAAACTTCTCTGACTTCACAGGATATTATTCTCTCCCATCCGAACTTTGAAAAAGACTTTGACTTAACAACAGATGCTTCAGAATACGCAATTGGAGCAGTCCTGTCACAAAATGGCAGACCCATAACATTCCTCTCAAGAACGTTAAATAAGGCGGAAGAACACTACGCCACTAACGAGAAGGAAATGTTAGCAATAATTTGGGCACTAACCATTTTGAGAAACTATTTGTATTGATCAAGGAAAGTCAATATTTTTACAGACCACCAGCCTCTCACTTTTGCTCTTAGCAATAAAAATACAAATAGCAAAATGAAAAGATGGAAAGCCATCTTAGAAGAATTCAACTACGAACTGAAATACCAACCGGGTAAGACTAATGTGGTAGCCGACGCATTGTCTAGACCCCAACAAATAAACTCTATGACAGCAACCCAACATAGCTCAGAAAGTTCTTCACATGGCCTAATACCAACCATAGAGTGTCCCATCAATGCATTTAAAAACCAACTCTTCATACTGACTGACAAGCAAGAAAGTTACAAATTTGAAATTCCTTTTCCAAGATACCATAGGCACATTATAAAACGACCCGATTATACAAAAAATTCACTTATCGCATTGCTAAAAAAATATTTAAATCCCAGTGTCATAAATGGACTATTTACTAGCGAACCAATAATGGGCATTATACAAGAATTTTATTCTGAACACTTTAGAAACTTTAAAATTAGATTTACGCAAAGTCAAGTAAAAGACATCACTATAGAAAGCGAACAAGAAGAAATAATAATAACGGAACACAAAAGAGCACATCGAAATGCAAAAGAAAACAGAGAACATATTAGAGAAAGGTATTATTTCCCTAAAATGGCAGAAAAGACAAATAAATTAGTGAAGTTGTGCAGAACCTGTAAAGAACAAAAATATGATCGTAATCCAAATAAACCTAAGATAGAACCAACTCCGATCCCGCAAAATCCAGGAGAAATAATCCATATTGATATTTACTCCACCGAAAAAAACTTGGTCCTTACGGCCATTGACAAGTTTTCGAAATATGCACAGGCTAAAATTCTGAAATCTAGGGCAATAGAACACATAAAAGAACCTCTTACAGAATTAATTCTGGCATTCGGTATTCCTAATACAATAGTGATAGACAACGAAAAATCTCTAAATTCTGCGACCATAAAATTTTTGCTTAATAACCAATTTGGAATAAATATTTATACAACACCTCCTTATTGCAGTTCTGTTAATGGACAAGTAGAAAGATTCCATCCTACTCTTTCTGAAATAATGAGATGTTTAGGAACAGAAAAACTCCACACTTCATTTCACGACTTACTCACAAAATCCATTTACGAGTACAATTCCTCAATACACTCCACCACAAGGAAAAAACCAATAGAAATATTTTTCGGTAGAAAATATAAGAGTCCCCAAGCAACAGAAGACGAAAGGAAAGAAATTACTAGCAGATTGAAAGGAAAACAAAAACTAGATTTAGAATATCACAACAAAGACAGAGAAAACATTAAAAACTACTCGGCAGGTGAAAAAATTTATGTTAAAATTAATAAGAGACTAGGATCTAAATTGTCTTCACGCTATAAGGAAGAAGTAGTAAAAGAAAATAGGAACACTACTATTTTAACTAATTCAGGGAAAATTGTTCACAAAAGTAATATTAAAAAATAAATCATTTTACAGCATTCAATTAATCTGCGTTAATGCAGAAGTCGAAATGGTTGATTACTCGTCATCCCACATTATATCAATAGACAAAGGAATAGCCAAAATACAACAGGGAATATTCACCATAGTCCACGTAATAAAAATTGAGGAGTACGAAGAATTTCTAAACACTACGCAAGCATTCATTAATCATAACATTCCAAGATCCCACACTAAATATCCTCTCCTTATCCACGAACTACAGCAAACTATCAATATCCTATAAAACCTCACACCAAATTCCCGCCAAAAAAGATCTATAGATGCAATCGGAACAGTCTGGAAGTACATAGCAGGAACACCTGACCACGATGACTTCCAGGTGTTAACGAACAATATAGCTGATTTAAATAAAAACAATAATAAACAAGTAGTTATTAACGAGTCACTTAACAAGAGAATAAATAATATAACGGAAATTGTAAAAACAATAGGAAACCAAATTAGAAAAGATGTCTATTTAGAGAACGAAATAGTAATTAATTTGCAAACTAAGATTAGACTAGTAAAAGAAGAGTTAACGAATATTGAGCGCGCCATTCTATGGGCAAAATTAAATATTGTAAACCCATTTTTATTAAACAAGAATGAAATTAAAATTGTTATGAAAACACTAAAAGAAGAACAAGTAAAATTTTCAAGCCCAGAAGAAGCACTAGAATTTGCCACAGTAGCAGTAATAAATAATATAAAAAAGGAAATATTTTATTTAATTAAAATCCCAATAACGAAAAATGAAAGCTATAAAAATATTGTTACAAGACCGGTAATAAAAGAAAACAAAGTAATACATTTAAATTTTAAAGAAATTTTATTGAACAAAAATGAGATATTCGCTGTAAAAGAAAAATGTAAAAATTATAATAATGTAACAATCTGTAAAGAAAGAGATGTAAACAATATAACAGATAATGACTGTATTCCTAGGTTAATTAGTAATCTTAATTCGTCTTGTATTGTAAGTAATAGTCATCATATTTCAGTAGTTGAAGAAATCGATTCGGGAGTATTACTTTTGAACGATTACAATGGTTCAATCTTCATAAATAAAGAAGTCTATAATATTTCGGGAACAATTTTAATTAAATTTCACAATGCAACCATTAGGGTTGACAATAGAACTTTTAGCAATTGGCAAGCTTCACGTTTGCAAGTTATGCCAGCCACAGTACAGCTCACACCTTTTGAAGAAAGCCGAATAAATCTTTTATCTCTAGAAACGCTTAACGAAGTCCAAATCAATAATACAGATATTATAACAACTGTACAAAAACGTCTAATAATTGGAGAATGGACAATATCTGGAATGTTCTTAGTTATCGTCATTTCAATAATTTTACTAAAAGTTTTCACCAAAACAGTAAAGGAAACCGTAGTATGGGAACCACAGCTTCCCAGATTGAATAAATTGATTGAAATAGATAACCTACCTCAAAGTAATCGTTTTACTGTGGCAGCTCCAGAGAAACCCCCAAGGTTACACAATATTCCACTTTTCTAGAGTGAACGATTGGGGGCAATCGATTTAAAGGGGGAAGAGTTAACAACCAAAAAGTTGTTAATATTTTTCCGTCGAAATTTAAATAAAAAATTACATTTTTATTTCTCTTATTTTTTTGTTATTGTGAAATGAACGGCAAACGTCGGTTTCATATTTCTTAAAAATAAATTAAATTAAAGAATTGACTTCTTATTATTGCAAATAAGCAAAAGCTGCTGACCTTTTTTATTCGAATGAAAACCAGAAGTTAGTGACCGAAGCAGAATAAGCAGCAAAACATAGTGAAACGAAATATGATGACATTGCAGGTTTTTCTTTATTCTTAAGCTTAGTTTAAGCTAAAAGTAAAATCATAATTTAATTACTTTTTAACGTTCAATAAAAATAATTCAACTGAACAAATTGTTCTTAGTTCTGAATCTAAGTGAAACAACAATTAAAAAGTGGTTCAAATAAATGAATAATATTTATTATTATTTAATTTATATATATATATATATATATATATATATATATATATATATATATATATATATAAAGTAAAATAAAGTATATATATATAAGTATATATATATATATATATATATATATATATATATATATATATATATATATATATATATATATATATATATATTAATATTTATAAAAAACAAAACATAAAAAAACATTGGTTTCTTAAAGTAAAATAATTCATTGCAGATCAAGGGGGTATATCACATGACTTTTAAAACTATTAACAAAAAC
This sequence comes from Germaria angustata, assembly GCA_963681545.1. Lineage (NCBI taxonomy): Eukaryota > Metazoa > Arthropoda > Insecta > Diptera > Tachinidae > Germaria > Germaria angustata. The sequence goes on along the minus strand of OY813003.1, from coordinate 7,259,851 downwards.
ATTTTTACTACATATGTACATATTTACATCACATTTGGAGTCTCTTTTGCGTCAGTTCTAATTTGGCTTTTATCAATTGCATTTGTAAATCAGCCTTTTTCTTTCTTAGCTCGTAAATTTTTTTATTAATTTCGTAATTTTTATGCGAATTTTTTTCTAACATTTTTAACGTTTTTAAAACTTCCTCCTGGGTCCTTGCCTGGTTTTTAATAACGCTAAACGCTCTGTTTCCATTTCTGATTTTGATCGGGTGCGGCTTTTTGGTGTACGCTGCTCGGTGTTGCGTAAAGCGCTTGTTGACGGTGGCTCAAAATTTTCTTGCAACTGCTCTACATCGGACTCTTCTAAAGCTTGCAATCCCACTGCAGATCCACTTGGGTCAACCTGCGACTGCATCGACACCAGTTCAATAGTCGTCTGCTATAAAGGACTCAGGCTTATTTCAGTTTATAGACCACCACCAGTAGCTTGAATGCTCCTTTTATTAGCAGCTAGCTTTCTTTTTAAATTTGCCTTATAGTGAGTCCATACCTATAAAAAAATAATACATAATTTTATATAATTCTATAAAATTAATTACATACTCTTTGCCATTCTTTCGCATTTCGAATAGGTGGACCCATACTATTTAATTTTGTGGTAAACTAATCCCATTTGTCCTTTAACTGCATTTTATTACTTCCAAATGGGGGCTTGCCACGGCCAATATCAGGATTTTGCGTCATCAGCTCTACCAGCATTTCCATTTGCTTTTTGTTCGTAATTTTTCTGAAAAATGGTAGTTATAGATATTTGCAATAAACCAGAAATATATTTACTTACAAATTTTTCTCCATTTCAAATTTCAACTTGCCGTGGCAACAAGACAAGTAATAATCAGTTGTATATTTTTGGCACTTCTTACAACACATACTTGCAAATGTTGTGAACGATAATCGCAGTAAATTGACATAGACAACTAAGAATACAACACTACCGATAAGTGTTGTGAACCATAATCACAATTTAAAATTTACAACATCAAAATAACAACTGTTGTGAACCATAATCGGGGCCAAATTTTTTTTGAGGCAAACTTTCGTAATTGTTGCTGTATATTACAACATCACCTTTTCCGCTGGCATCAAACTTTGTTGCCAGTACATAACTTCATGGTGTTCTTTAAGCCGATAAACATTATTTTTTTCGTGTGCATACAGGAATATTTGCAGGTAGTAAAAAGACTGTTGAAAATGTTATTTTTATTTAAGAATTTCAACAACAAATTCTTTATATTCATATTTTTTTCTACACACATTCAGTTACTGGTCTTCTTACCGACTATAAGATACCAGCACATTAAAAAAGCACAGACACATGACACAAAACAACAACAAGAAGACAATGTTCACTCAATATGAATGAATACTGTCAAATAAATTTTTGCAAAACGAGGGAAGACATCAATAAATGCGATCATATTCCGGGAGTTTCATGCATTTATTTTTGCATGAATGTTATTTCACATTGTTTATTTACGAAATAATTGGCCTGGGTGAAGCAAGTGGCCGCCTATTTAAGAAAACGAGTCAGCAAAAAATATTATTCAATTACCGTATTTCAGTATTTGTAAAGGCAAATCAGCCACTAAGAAATGAGGATCATATACAACATTATATCCCGTGATGAAAAAGAAGGAAGGCTCGAACTGAAAGGATCACCAGGCAGACCAAGTCACAAAGTTGAAAGCAAAATAATTAAAACCATTTGCGATAAACCGCAAACCAAATGAATAGGATTAGCTCTTGATCTGAACAGTGATTATGTCCTGAGTGTTTCCATCCGAAATCTATTAAAAAAATATTTTTCACGAGTATCTAGGAAAAAACCTTTGATCTCAGTACAAAATATTAAAAAACTGTTTAAATTTGCTACGGAATACATTTCACGTCCTTCAGCTATAGAACACTGGGATGCAGTTATTTTCTGTGATGAGACGAAAATTATACTATACTATAATGATGGACCCCAACATTTTGGCGAAAACATCTAACAGCATTCGAAAATAAAAAAATATTTCCTACGGTAGAGTTTGGAAAACTGTCAATTATGGTATAGGGTTGTATATAAAGCAATGGAGTTGGTAAAATTAGAGTTTTTGACGATATAATGACCAAAGAAGTTTATTTTGATGTCATAAGAAACGAACTGACCGCCAGTGTGAGAAAACTCAGTTTTGTTGGCTCGAAAAAATTGCAAAAGTATATCCAAATTATATAAAATATTAATATTATCTGTGTAGACTGTGGCTATTATGCAACTAAAGTAAAGTTGTTGATACCATTGTCCAGAGTCCTGACATGAATCGTATTGAAAATTTATGGCATTATTTAAAACACAAAGGTCCGAAAATGAGCTTCACCAAATAAAAAAGAACTAATAAGATATGTTAACGAAGGGAGAGAAACTACTTGCAGAATATTACATTCCAAAGCTTATTCATTCACTGCGCATATGTTTGCAAGCAGTATTTGATGCTCAAGGTGGACACACAATTTATTAGCAATTAAAAATTCTATAAATGTACAGGTGACTCTATAAGTCCGCGACTTTTTGAATTTTCCGTCCCTTTTAATTGAAAAGACAACACTGCTTCTGTCAAAAGGCATATGTTGATTCCTGTCAACGTTTTAACAATCATCATTTAGTTTGTGTTTGACAGCCATTGATATCAGACTTCCACGTGATTTGAGGAGAAAATAGAAAAAAGTGAATTTCGTGTGCTAATCAAGTTTTATAATTTCACACAAGCCACGGCTAAACATGATATATACTATGGCGATTCCGTACCATTAATTCCAATGGTAAAAAAGTGGTTAATTTTTTTTTTTGTAGCCGTACAAGCCGAACGCTCTGCACACCCAGCTGAAGTATCTACACCAACCCGAAACAATTGGAAAAATTCACGAGACGATGTTGCCCAATCGCAGATTGAAAGTGCGAGAGATTGTGTTGTTTTTACTTTTGAATGATCACTTTGGTAATCGTTGATGAAACATGGAGAACAACCGGCAATCTAAACAGTGGATTGCTCTGGGTGAATTGGCGCTAAAGAAAACTAATGTGGGTTCGTAAGCCAATAAAGTCATGACGACATTTTTTGCGATGCACGCCATATAATCGACATTGATTACCTTTAAGAGGGTAAAGCAATCAATGGCAAATAGTATGCCAATTTATTGGGTCGATTTAATAAGAATTACAACAAATACATAATCATATGCAATATTGAATTCTCATATTGTATTTGATTTATGTGTCATAAACATCCGAGGTTGAATGTTTTCAAACTGCTTAAACTTCACTGACGATTTGGTTTTAGCAACCAATGAAATGTCGGCATATTTTTTTCACTGCTATTTATTTATTGTATCTTCAAATTGAACTAGCAATAAGTATTCAAATCTTAAGTATAAATATAATAATTAGGCCCAACCAGTGTCGGACATAAACTTAGTGATAGTAGTTAATAATACATAAATGTGTTAAGCACAAAAATATTCAAAAAATTCCATCTGAAGTGTGGCGTATTAAGGCCATAGTATCCCTCTTTTTTAAGCGGATGTGTCCAGTAAAGTTCAAGATATTACGAGCAAGGGGATTAGGATGGGACTCGAGTTTTGTTAAATATTTGCCTGCATATTTTGCAATTTCTGCGGTCACAAGAGGCATATTTAAATCACGATGTAAAATTGAATTTTTCATGTACCAAGGAGCCGATGTTATTAACCTTAAAATTTTGTTTTGCATTCGTTGTATTCTCCCTACATTGGAAGCTGAAGCAGTGCCCCATAGCTGAATTCCGTAACACCATATGGGTTTCAAAAACGACTTTTATATTAAAAGTTTACAATCCAGACTAAGGGTTGAATTTCTACCAATCAGCCAATGTATCTGGGTTAATTTAAGCTTCATTTGTGTTAGATTAGAGTCAATGTGGTGTTTCCATGTAAGCCGTCGGTCAAGATGTATACCAAGGTATTTCACCTGTGAATGTTGAGGAACAACTTGATTGTTGATTCGAATGGGGGAACAAATGTCTCTTCGTAGAGTAAATGTGACATGAACACACTTTTGTTCATTTACTTTTATTCTCCATAAGTTTAACCACAGCTCCAACAGGTAAATATGTTCCTGAAGATATCGGGATGCCTCGTGAGGGTTTTCATGCATACTAAGGCAGGCTGTATCATCGGCAAATGTAGAAGTGAAGATATTACTGCTCAGAGGCATATCACAGGTATAAATCAAATACAAAACTGGCCCCAGTATACTCCCCTGTAGCACCCCAGATGATATATGTAGTTTCGGGCACACTCATGAAGTCTCCTTCCACAACAGTGAACTTCCGGGCAAGAATGTAACCTTCCAATAGATTTACAATGTTTATTGGCAGATATGTCTTCAATTTTTGAATTAGGCCTTCATGCCACACTTTATCAAATGCCTGAGAGACATCAATATAGAGGGAAGAACAATACTTTTTAACGTAGAATACGTTATACGGTAAGGTAGGGGTGTTGATCTTGAGCACAAAATTTTGAGAAAATGTTTGTCAACTTTCACCCACTTTTACTTATATATTAAAACATATTTTAGCAATTTTTATATGTTACTCAGTTTTGGTAATATGTTTTGTTTCGAATTACATTAAAAAAATTATATGTCTATACTATATGTATATAAAAGTTTTATGTAGTTAAGGAAATAAATATTTTAGAGCATGATATTTTAGACTTTTTTGTACTGTTGTTGTTGTTGGTTTGTAAATGCCGCTGTTGTTTTTGTTGTTGTTGTGAAACCAAATGATTTTGGCTTTGCTGTGCTTTGTTTATTTTTCGAGCAGCGTGTAAATGTGTGTGTGTGTACATTTCGTTTTGTTGGATCGGTTGGTTGTTAGTTCGTTTGGAGGGGAACATAAAATGAAGGGAGGGGAGCGTGGACACTTGTGTGTGCTTGAAAGTTTACAGATCTTTCTGTCGTTTGTTTACTTCTGCGAGCAGCGTGTAAATGTGTGTGTATGTACATTAATACAAAGGATTGGCGGTGTATACGCTCACTATATCAATGGCGTTTTTCCTAAACACATTTCTGTGAATACATTGGGAAGTAGTTGGAAAGCAGCTAATCTATTGTGCTGCCATATCATAAAATTTATTGATAGATTTAAATCATTTATCAAAATTATGTTTAATTCATATATTTTAATTGCAAAATGACTAACGTATTCTACGTCTGACCTATGCGCTCTTGTTATCTAACACAGGCTTGTATTATTTTTTTTCTTCAAATGTTCTTCTTATGAAATGGACCAATCTATGAGTTTGTTCAATGGTGCTATGCTGACTTCTAAAACCAAATTGATGGTCCGGTATGCACCCATTATCAGTTAGAATTGGGGACAATTTTGTCATGAGCAGTTTTTCGAAGAGTTTTGAAATTGTTGACAGCAAACTTATTGGCCTATATGACTTAGCCTTGGTAAGATCTTTGCCCGCCTTTGGAATCATTTTGACCAATGCAAGTTTCCAGCTGAGTGGATAATAATCCAGTCGTAAAATGCCATTAAAAATAAATAACAGGATTCTAATAGCAATACGAGGCAACTTCATCAGCATCTTGTTACTAATTCCATCAATACCCGGGGCCTTCTTCGGGTTGGTTTCAGCAATAATTTTTTGTACATCACGCATCTTAAACTTTATGGGTCGAGGGGTAGAGCAACTATACTCGGCAAATCAACAGCACCAGTACGTGTGTTTGGGGTAAATAAGTATTTTAAATGCCCAGAAAATATGTTACCTTTTTCAATATTGGTTCTTGCCCAACCTCCGGTAGAAGTGCGCAGAGGTGTTTTAGAATCAACGGGTGTTTTAAGTTTTCTAGCAGCGCGCCACAAGGAGTAGTTAGATGCTGCTGTGACATCGCGACCTTCCAGATAGTTCTTAAGAGAAGCAGATTTTACAGATACAAGCAACTCTTGGAGTCTTTTAGTGCTATCTCTAAGTCTGGTTTTATGATGGGGTGATTTGCGCTGTTGCCATTCCCTTCTAGCTCTTCTTTTTTCACATACGAGACGTTCAATATCCGCAGAATAAATTCTATTAAACCCAGTCTGCGGATGGGAGGTAGTGGCATGTTTAGCAGCCTGTTTAATATTTTCAGTAAGATTGGCAATGTTAAATTCAATATCATCGGAAGTTCTTAGCGTGATGTTCTCCGTACAATGACTACTGAGATATTTTTTGAACCCCAGCCATTTAACACGATTTATCACTTTCACATATGGGTGAGGTAAGTCACTTCTTAGAGGGCTACCAATTGTAACGATCGTTGGAGAGTGATCGGAGGAGAGATCATGAGAAGCTTCAACATGAATTAAATCCCTAGAGATATTTTTCATGACGCCAAAATCTATAACATCATCGCATGCTCTTTCTCTCGGGTCCTTTGTATCATATAAGGTGTAGCCACTCATTCTAAAAAGGATTATCGAAATCAAATGAGTCTCAGATACCAACATTATATCAATATTTTTTGCCGTGAGGAAGTGTTCAATTTCATTTTTATGTTGGCGAATGCCGTTTGTGTTCCAGAAACATAATTTTAACGTGTTCATGGCTTGTTAACTAATGCTAGAAGCAGTGTGTTCTGCATTCGCAGCATTTCTTGCATCATGTTAGTCATATTTATTGTAAAATTGTTTACAGTTTGCACCAGATTATCAATAGTATTTTCCAGGCGACTAAAATTAAAGCTTGCGTTAGCATTTGTTGTATTATTTGGTGGTGACACTTTTTGCACTGGAACAGAGTTAATCTTCACAGCGACAGCATACGATACTTGTGGAGTGATTGGTCGGGCCATTAGAGTATAAGTGGCGGAGTACGTAATTCCTGTTTGCGCTGGGGTTACTTTAGGCTTTTGACTCATAGCCTGTTTAACGAAGGAGTATACAGGACAACCGCTGTAGTTAGCAGTGTGATTACCTCCACAGTTACTGCACTCTTTTTCCTTCTGGTCTTTCGACTTATTGCAAATGGCATTCTAGTGCAATTCACCGCACACAACACAAACAGTAGGTAATTTGCAATAAGTTTTCGTATGGCCATATTCTTGACAATTATGGCACTGTACGGGTCCTGAACGCTTGTGTGGTTCTTCAACTATGATTTTCCGGTATAATAAATATTTTAAATTATAAATAGGATGTGTCTCATTTTTCTTCAATATTACATCGTTTGGCTCCAGTTCAACGCGAAATAGGGGTTGGGGGATCTTCTCCCTATTTATTATGTTGGATACATTTTTTACCTTGAATCCTTTCAGGGTGAGAGCATCTTTTATTTCAGCAGGGACAACATAAGAATCTATGCCCTTCAATACGACCTGTAGGCCCTTGGCGATCTTAAGCTGGAATTTGTAAAAACTTGTTTTATTTTTTTCCAATTCATTAACCATTTTCCAGAAATCTTTTTCTTCATATGTTTGGATTTTAGTTTCGTCAATGTTACCACGTTTTATTGGAACAATGTGAAATGCCTTTTCACCAATGACCGATATTAATTTTTTGATAAGGGTGTTTGAATTTTTTCCCTCAAATAGATGGGCGGTGGTTTGGAGGTTTTTTTTCGAGGATGCTTCGGGTTTGTCATTGTCATCCTGCAATATTTTAAAACGGTTTTGACGGTTAACTACGGCGGCGTCGTTATACTTGGATATCTTGGGAACCGATGAGATTTTAGATGAATTTAGGCTTCGCCCGCGCTTTACTACTGTAATATATCGGTCCATTCCGACAGGCACCTTAGGTTTCTGAATACTATTGTCTATTGAAATAACTTGGTTAAGTGATGAACACGAACACTATCATCGGATTTTTTATTTTTATTGTTTGCATTAAGAATATCAGAACTCACAGTAAAATAGGCATTTCTGCCGTTGGAACTCACTGCACAATTGTTTGTTTTTGAGGTACTCATGCAGAGTATTCCTCAGTAACTTTGCTTGCGGTTTTTGTTTTTGTTGGTTCAGATTATATGAAAAATATTATTAATGCAAATAAAGCAAATTTAACAAAATCAGAACTTATTACGAATCAGTAATTATTACGAATATTTTTTTGTTTGTATTTTAGTTTGTTTAGTATGTAAAAAAAAACTCCGCTAACACGTCTGTTCACTACGAAGGTTCAACTTATATCCCAAATAATAAATTTCAATATTAAGTATTAAAAAAATTATATTAAAAAGTTTTTGATTTTTTCAAAATGTAATATTGGTCTGTCATTGCCTGTGATTTGATGTTCTTTTGTTTCTTTTTGCACTTGCTGGCGTAATAGCCGCCCGTACCAGAGGGCAAATATTTATTTAACTTAGAAATTCTTGTTATTTTTGTTTTTATTTTTCTTGATTGGTTGTTATGTTTAGTTTAATACTACAAGAACATGTTCGCCGCCGATGTTTTATTTTGTACGTTTAAGCACTTTGTGCTTTAGCAGTAAAAATGTTGGCAATCTATCTCTTTGTTGAATTGCAATCTCAACAATGTTATTATAAATTCTCTACAACAACAAGTTTTCTTGATCAATTTCTATTTCAGCTCGGAGAAAGGAAGAGATACTTGATCTATCTTTCTTCCAGATAAATTGAAACTTGGGCAAGGAAGCTTGACGTGTTTGAGCCTAGTATTATCAATAACTCTTGTTGAATAACTATCCCAATCTCTATTAATTTTCCATATACATCAGAAAGTTCATAGTGTGCCACATCATGGTCATTTTTTTTTTTAAATTAACAAACATAAACTGCGAAGCTACTTGGCTTATCTGCAGAGACATCCGGAGTCTGCGGCAGGAGTCGAACCTGCGACCTTCGGACTACCAGTCTAGTACACTAGCTACTAGTCTACGAAGGCACCGGGTGTTGCAATAAGGACCTCAGAACTTTGAGAGTTAATAGTGGCTTTTATGTAAAAACTACATACATCATAAATGGGTATAACGGTCCACATAGTTTCCTCTATTTCTGGATGAATGGATATGTACGTCAGCAAACAAAATTTTCGAGTTTTCAGTCCACAAGAGATACCAGAGCATTTAATGCAGCCGAGAAAGTCACGTGTGGTACGGAGTTTGGGCTGGCGGGATCATCGGTCCATATCTGTTCGAGAAAGACGTTGACCAGGTCATCACCGTCATTGGCGAGTGCTTTAAGTTGATAATTACTAAATTCTTTGGGGCCGAGTTCATTGATATGGACTCCAACGATAAGTAGTTTCAACAGAATGCCGTCCATTGCACACATGCCATTTAAGGTCATAATCACCTCACATGAAGGTGATGTCAATAGGCTTCTAAGTTCGCGCGATTGGACTCACGTTAGCCACAGCTAACGTAATCCATGTCGTTGGTCGAACTCCGCCTGATTTATGCGCCAGAGTCATAAAAAATTTGACATATCAGATGAGCGCCACCTATCGAAACGGCAGCGGACATTTCCACGATGCTATGTTTCAAAAATAATTGCATCGAAAAAACCTTTTGCAATGGTCCTTTTGACATGTTGTCAAATTAACAAAGCAAACTGTGTTGGTTCTATTTCCAAATATCGCCCAACTCTCATATCTCTCTCTCATGAGTCAACTCCTCGTGGGGCTGTTAGAAAAGCATAAACTATTTTCCAAATCAGCAAAACTTTTTGTTGTTTGACAAAGAAGATGAATGAATGTTATTTAACCATCAACCACTAGGGGATGAATTAACACAAATCCAAACATATTGCAACTTAGAATTAGACCATTCAAGTGACTTTTTTTTTAAAGCGCTGACATATGTATGTATGTATGTACTCGTATTTACCCTGAAAACATTTTCTATTGATATTGACGCTAAAATGTCACACCAGGGGGTCAACTTTCGTTCCGTAAAATATTGCAACGAAAAGTTTTTTTTCACATTTCCATTAGACTTTTGATCCCCGTTCAGTGAAAACATGAAAATGTCAAAATGTTTTTATATAAAAATATTATTCATACAAATTACTTATATGTGAAGAGACATGAAAAGGGTAAAAAAAACGTGGCAGGAGTAGGAAATAGACGGTACATAATCCCCTTTCCAGAAATGCGGATTATGGCCTGTTTTTTCCGGTCATAACCCCCATAATAAAGTGGAGATTATGTCCGCTTCCAAAACGGACATAATCTCCATGGGGAGTATGACCGTTTGCTGTAGAGATTATGTCCGAAACCTTTTCGGACTTGATCCCAAAAAAAAACAACTTAAAAAAGCAAATAAGTAAGTAAGTAAGTTCGAATTAATAAACTGTAAGACGTGTTGATATGCTTTTTGTGTCTTATTTGACATAAGAACAAAAGCAAATGGAAATACCTGCAATTTTAAAGAATATTTAAATTACTTTTTACTAAACAAAACTGCGAAAATTTCTTACAAAAATCGCACCACCTACAGATTTAGAAAAATGTTGAACTAATTTTCATTTACTAAAACTACGAAAATTTTTTTTAAAAATCGCGGCGATTTTTTTTAATTTTTCGCCTGCGGCGCTTTACATTCACAATTTCGGCGCATTACAACCAACATTTATATTTTTAAGAATACTCTAACGAATAAAATAAAATGATACCTTTTACAAATTTAGATAAAATAAAAATAACGAAAAACTTTTAAACTATAGGTTTGTTATTGATTACTGATGTATACGTTTCGTATTACTTACGTGGTTGTCATGAATAAAATGTATAATGAGAAGCTGTTCATAGCCGCATGAGGGAACTACGGAAAATTTAGCATCCATCATGTAATGCCTTTCGTCTGCTGCAACCGTTTTTACTAACTCTGCAATCGGCGGCGAACAAAAATGTGTAAGCTATTGCATCACTTTCGATGACAGTAGAAGTGTAAAATTTCTGGTCCACATTGCTTCCGCACATTTATGTGGTCATTATTTGCAAATATTTCTACGAATTGTAGGGTTATGACCTCATCGGAAATAGCCATAATCCCCATAATGGGGCTTATGTCCGTAACCGTATTGGACATAACCCCATTATTATGGGGGTTATGTCCATTACTTTGTGGGGATTGCGACCGCTTTATTTTCAGACTTAATCCCCATTCCTTTATGGGGGTTATAACCGAAAAAAAACCGGACATAAGCCCAATAATTGAAATGGGGATTATGTCCGTGGGTATTATAACACGTCACCGAAATAGACTTTTAGATGTTTCATAAAAAATAACTTTAAAGATATTTCTTTTATAATCAAAGCTTTCGGTATTAACTACCATAATGTAATTAACAAAAATAGTTTTTAAAAGTTTCATATATTGCATGTATGTATCTGATGGCATCGAAAACTGTTGTTATGTTTAAATTTCTGTATTAGAAATGCCTAAATTCCTCAAGTTTGAGTAAAACAAAAATATTATAAGGGGTGATCAGTGATCCTCTTAAGATAATATTCGTAAAATATTAGATAGTTCATACGATTCTGATTTGAAACATTACAAAATAGTTCTCAATGGGAATAATTCCTTAAAAATCTTTGTAATCTCTGTTGTACCTACTCAAAAAACTTTTAGTCTGCCTTACCCTCACTGTTTCGTATGGATCTTGGGCTGGCGGCGCCATCGGTCCATATTTCTTTAAGAACGACGTTGGCGAGGCTATCGCCGTCGATGGTGAGGGCTATAGGTCGATGATTAGCAACTTCTTTTGGCCACCAACGACTTATAGTTTAAGCAGGATAGCGCTACATCATCTCAAGTCGCGGCAATGTGAACTGGCCACCGAGATCATGAGATCTGACCTCGTTAGAATTTTTTCTTTGGGTTTTCTTATTCGCAGGGCTATGCGAATAAGCTACATACCATAGCGGCCTGCAAAGTCAACATAGCCCATGCTATCTATTAAATTCAGTCCGATTTATGCGCCAGTCATGGAAAATTTAAAATATCGGATGTGCGCCATCCAGCGATGCCGCGGCAGATACATATGTACTTACATACATACATACATAAGTATGTACATATATGCACAATGTTTTATTGCAAAAATAATGCCATCATGGCTTATTAATGTGACGTTTTTTAACCACTCATACTAACTGGAAATTAACTTGTTAGTAACTTATTCGAAGGTTTCTTTTTAATTTAAATTTATAAAATGTAGTACGATATTCGATATCAATTTATTTGTTTTTGTAAAACTTGCCAAAACACATTTACAATTTGCATCAAAGAAGTCACTTTGTAGTTAAAATTATTATAACTTTAACTTCAAAATGCTTTCAGGGTACAAACATACATACATAACTATACAGTATACTTACATACATATATGTATATGTATATATGTCCATATATTTGTGCTTGGATCTCTGAGTTTTTCTAAGAGAAAATGCTACTGTTATTTTTTATTTGTTTACAATTATTACACAATGGCGTACATGTGTATGTGTCATAAACCGTTCTTCAATGGGGTTAATCACCGTCAGGAATTTCATCATTATTATCATTGTGCAAAAGCATTATTAATGATTCATTGGATTTCAATGGAGTTGAAAATAAAAGCCTCATTGTGTCGATAGGCATTATTCACAAATTACTTAATTAACGACACCACCATCGTACCAGCACCGAGATTATGATTTGGGAAAAAAGAATAAAGAAAAACGTCAATTTCACAGTATGTTATTTGGCAACAACGAACATTATGTTTTCAATAAAAATAAAAACAAGCTCTCAAAATAATTCACACATAACAAGTCAAAATGTTTAATTTCGTTTCCAATTTAATATCCTATAAAACTACCACATGCCAGGGATGGCAAATTACGTACATATAATTTTAAAATGATGTTTTCATACTATACTCCTTCTTTGGAAGTGCAGCGGTGCGGCAATAAATATTTAATCGACTACTGAAGCAATCGGAACCATATAATTATGTAAGGTGCACCGTACTGCACTAGGCCAAACTCAGGCCTGTGCACACACTGTGTATAATACACGAAACAATTCACACGTTTTCACTCAATCATAAAATATTGAAGTTGGAAAGTCTTGCTTTAATTCGGTGAGTAAATAATCGGAAAAACTTAAGACCGGGAACTTGATATAGGGGAACCTGAGTTACCCAAATTTTTATTGGGCACTTTAATAATCATAAAAACCTAAAAATTGCAACGTTCTTATCTAGGGACAGGGGCAGGATGCATGGACCAAACTTTTTTATATTTTTATTGTAACTCCTCCTCCTGATTTTAAACCGAATGTTCAAGAAGAATCACCAATGCAACCTAAGAGAAAGAAACCTTCAAGACCTACCAAACGAGAAGAGAAACCCCGACCTATAACCTAAGAGGCAAAATTCACGACTTTCCACCTGACACAGTCATCATCATATTAATTATATCAAACTATATACATACATACAAATGTATATATGTACATATAAACAAAAAACTTGCAAAAGGAGTCAGATCTACATAAAAATATAAATATGAAAATAAGTCCCAAGTCTTATCCAAAAATTTTGACCGCTTAAACTACTCAGATCGAAATGAGGTCGTAACCTGCTAAATTGGCAATATTCTCTATATATCTTCTGAGCTAATGGAATTTATAATGAACGTCGTATGTTTCTGATCCTCAGCAAAGATGCAAAAATAATAATTTTTGAACTATCCACGTTTACGAGCTACGTAAGCCTAATCATGGCAATTTTCGTCCGAAATAGTGAATAACTCTGAGGTTTTTGAAGATAGCAATGTGATATTTCATGAGTTTGTATAATTAATCATAAGTATGGAAGATATAGACCATTATTCAAATAGCTGCAGTCGCTCTCGATATATAGCTTAAACATTTTTTCCCGAAATCTGCCGGCAGATAGGGTTTATAGCAAAAAATAATTTTCGAATAATATTTTTGCCCAGTTCAATTTCTAATAGACTTCTTAACACACATAAACATTAGACTTGTAAACTAAAAAAATTAATATAAATAAACCCGGATATTCCTCCTTTTTCGAAAATGATTGTAGATAAGCGAAAAATAATTATTGTAGAGCACTTCTAAGCGTGTCCGGATGATTAATTAGAGCAACTTTTTACTGCACCTATAAACTTTTAGTTGCAGTTTTTAAAAACCATTAAAACTGACTAATTTTTTCATATAAATTTCGAAATATTTGTAGGTCGCATTCACGCAAACTATTACTGATTCAAAGAGTTTGTTTACTGAAAATAAAAATTTTGGTTTTTCTGTGGAAATCTTCCTTTTTTTTGTTTATATTATAGATATAATAAAATTAAAAAAAAAATAACATCAATGATTTAGGAGAGAGGTTCGCGTGCTTTATTCTTGTTCCCAAAACCAGAGAATTCCTATGGGAGAATGGAAATTTTTCAAGTATCGATAAAAACTTAGAAGATATCTTACTTTTGGAACACATATGGTCCACTGAACAACATTGATTTTTCCACAAGCGGTAGTAAACTTTTAGAACTACCTTGTATTGAAATAGGGAATCTCACGAATCACAAATTCTTTCAAGAAAACTGGTTGCGTACTTAAAAGTTATGGTAAATTTATTTTATTTCATTTTATATAAATCTTTCAATTTTATGGTATTTTTTGCATGATTCTTTGCGTAATTTTTTTTACTCTTTCCTTTATTTAGTTTTAACTTAATTCGTAGCAACTAAATTTAGTTTTTTGAAATCTTATTTGGTTTTTTGTCATTGTGTAAATGAGCTTTATCGGGAGCTCACTGCTTCATAGTAGATGTCTAACAAGTTGAACTTTCACGTACAGATGGAAGTAAATTTATTAAATAACTCTTCTTGAATGGCCTTCTAATATATTATTGTGAAGTAGGTTCAAAGCACGTCGTTGTATATGCATTCATGTCGTGTGAATGCCTGAGTTCAAAGCGTGGGGATAAAATCTTGTTCGAAACGCGAAAAGGGGGTTTTTTATATAATATTTATACATATGTATGTACATATGTATGTACATATGTATATTATAATGGATAAACAACTGCAGCAAATATGGAGGTTACTGTATCTAAGCTTAAAGTGGTGTATTTATTTCATTTCCTCTATTTTACTAAATTTTTTCACCTGCTTTAAACTTGAAGTAATTTTTTTGCTGCATTTTATTTTATTTTTTCCCTTTATTTCATTTATTTTCTTTTTTCTTCCATTTATTATATTTTATTTCAAGAAAAAACCAATAAGAGGAAAAAAAGATTTTTCCGTCTGATTTTTGTTGCTTTGTTATAGTAAATGGGACAACGTTTTTTATTAAAGTTTTTGTTTTCTGTTAAAATCATCATTTAAAAAATTTTAAAAGTTTATATAATATAGTAATTGTGAGGCAACACAACATATGTACATACATATATATTTTTTATAAAGTAACACAATGTGCGTCCAATTTATCCACATTATCCAAAATTAGAAAAAACAAAAGTTTATGTGCATACCCACCATTGAATTTCCAGTGCACAGTATTTTGTCGTCAATAAAATATGACAAAAACAAAAGCCGAAAACATACGATCAAAAAAACTTTAAGTTGCCAAATTTTTCAAGCCTAGTAAAAAGTACATATGGATACTGTGCTATTAAGAATTAAAAGAAAATTATCAAAATTTGCAAAATACAGTTTATAATCTAAGTACAAAATTTTCATGTTACCGATCTAAGTTTAGATGCGAAGTTAACTGCATTATTCTGCAAATGAATATTACAGGTTAACTGAAGATCTTTGAAACAATTTATAAAATTCAAAGTAATAAAATTCGCTCTCTGAATGTTGTATTTTGTTTTCATCTTAGCAAGAAGACTATGTGCACCTGCAATAAGTTCTTCTTGAAAAGGGAACAACGAAATGGCGCATTAAGAAAATATAAAAAATTACAAACGGAAGGAAACAGTATTGAAAAATGTACGTAAGTACATACAAGCATGATGCTTTATCGAAAGTTCGTTTGTTTATTTCGTTAAGCTAGAAATTCATCAGAACTTACATAAGAGTACCAAAATTAAATATGATCACAATTTATTTGCATTATTATTATTTGAAAATGTATTCTTTATTGTTGGCTTAGCTGAGCTTATGCCTGCTTTTCCAACATACGAACTCGTGTAGATATTTAGATGGCTATTACATGGGAAGATCAGAATTAATAGATTTTTAAAGAAGACTCTTCGAGATGACGCACGAGTTCATAGTTCCATTGGTTATAAGCAAGTTATTGGAAAATGAGTGCAAAGAGGAAAACCCGATAATGAAAATTTGGGCTAAGAGTCTCTCCCATCTTTTATATAAAATATTTTATTTTTATGAAATGTAAGTATATTGTATGTGTATTGGACGAACCAGCACTTCCACAAGTTGGATGGCTCAATGGCGGACCAAATTATAAAAAAAATTAATACACACGAGCGAATCGGTTGGTGCAATATATATGTTCGCCAACATGTGTAATAGCCGTTTTATACAAAACGAACAAATATTGAATGGGAAGTACATACAATTCAATAACACCTTTCTACAGATGAATTGCAATACATACAAGTGTAATAGTTTTAGAAAGCTTTTATACAAACACAACACAACAAACAATTGTTTTTCTTACGCGTTTTTACAATTCGTCGCCCTCTTCGGGTGATAATGAATATGTTAATAAGGCAAACGTTAAAATAATATTTATTAAAGTCATTACTCAAAAATGATGACTTGGTTAGCGCCAATGGAGACATATACTCAGGTAAGCCAACAACAAACAATAATTTTTAAATAATTATTCTGGAGAATAACTCGAATAACGAATTTAATGACTTTCGGAATCATTTATTCTTAGTTTTGCTGGAATCCACATACCTGGTCTAAGAGCAAAGTATACGTTCTACGGGGATAAAATCGATGTTTTATATCCGTTAATATTATTATTATTAATTTTGTTATTACTATAATTACTATTCTTAAGGAATGACATTTTTATTGCATTTTTTTGCTGGGATAGAATTGGCAAAATTTTGATTTAAAATAAGAACTACTTCTATAAATTGGAAAAGTTTGCTTTTCCCCACATAATGAAGATGAATTCTAAGTCGATGATTAGGAGTCGAAAACTAGAAAGGCCTGCGCCGACAAGCTCGTGTTAAAATCATAGGAAATGATCCAAGTTTACACTATTTCTGTATCCTAATCTCAACTTTTTCATGGCTTTTTTTGAAAAATCTGTCTCTCGAACTGGAACATGTTCTCGGTTGTTACAGCACAAGTAGGAGTGGATAGATATACATATAACATTTTTTCAGTGGCACAGAGATTTCGCAAAGTCGTTTCGCCATTCTACAAATTGAAACACATGAATCTGCTACCTTAACAAAGTCAAGTAAGTCGATTCTGGTATTGTTGGGAAAACAAAATTCTGATGTAACTAATTTTCCAAATGGGAGAAAGTGCACTTTACATGACTATGACGAAACAAGGCAATATACAGGATATGAATTGGCTGAAATTTATGAACATGGCGCCAAATGTCACTGTGCTTTGACATTTATGATGTAGATATATAAAGTATTAGCTGTCAACAAGTCATGGAGTGATACATATCTCAAGAACGTGGAATTATTGTCACTGCTTATTTAAAAAATTTTCAGCAGCGTGAATTTCGACAGCTAATTCAAATAACGGCTTTACCTCGCGCCACCCTGTATTTGAAATGGAAAACCATTGTAACTATTCCTTAAAAGTTTAATTTTTTAAACCTTGAATCAAACCTTTTGATTCATTTTTGTTCATGAGACAAAGCACTGTACCGTAGGGTGCATGATTCGATAATTTTCTTTCTCTTGTGAATACGAAATGAAACCAATTGTTTTCATTTGACTGCATCGCAACAATAGAGGTCCATCATCATCAACATCAAATTCTGTATGGAGATACGCGCATTCAAATGAAAAAAGGCGAAAATCATGATGATGATGATAATTGGGATTTGTTCTCAAATGTTTCGAATGATTTTATTTTTATTTGATTCGGTTAAATGCGTGCACACTGCGTGTGCATGTCACATTTCCTTAAGATTATATTTTTATACATCGCACAATTTACCCTTTAAACATCGCATATGACTTACAGAGGCATATACTATATGCATCTGTAGGTCAGTAGTCCTAATCTGGTAGTCTGAGAGTTCCAGGCGAATTTCGTTGCATTCGCTGTAAAGACATTAATATCCCTTGCATATATCCTTATTATCATTTGTGACAAAAATCCGATTAAACTTCTTAACAGCTTCCAGAATCACTTTTCTTCAGACCTCTTCCAAATATCATTTTATTCTGTGCATATATCCTTAACTTTTCGTGTTGAGTGATTTTGCCACGTCTTTAATTACATCTAAGCGCTGTACAATAATGCATGGAAATATTGTGAACAATTTTAAAATCCGCTACAAGCACTTCCTTTGTTTTAATTTATATTATGATAATTTCTAAGTCTTAAAGTTAAACGGCTTATATTTTTCTTAAACGGACGGACAGTTCTACGAAAATGGTTTCTATTAAAGGAAATATTTTTTTCACTCAAATGAGACATGATTTCGACAAAGAAAACACAAAAAATTCTTGCAAATGTCTCTAATCCCAAATTTCTCTTGCCTGTGTGAGTTGTATTTCACAAAATGTCAATATTTGTACAGATTATGGTATATTAGCAATTTTTTTGTCTAAAACCATATTCGTAAGTACATACATTTCTAATTTTAAAAGTATTTCATAAGACTCAGGCTGTATTGTTAAACAAAAATAAAAAACACAATTTTGCCAACATCCTTTTTCCAAATACAAAATGAATTGGACAAATTTTGCAAAGAGAATGCCATAGTCAAACAAATGTTTCTTAGGTGATAACAATGTAATTCTTTAATTGTATTGTTAATGTTTTAAATTAGATTAGATGGTAAAGTATCGGATGTCCATTTTTGCTTGAAGGCGGAGAACTTTTGCACTGTTTTCTGCGACAGCCAATTTAAGGAACTATGTAATGTCTATTCCCAAAATTGTATACTTAATTCACGTGGTAAATTTCATTTCATTAGGAACAGGGGCATGCCTCTTGCCTTATATCAATGATGTTAATGTAATTTTAGCTACAGAAGAAGCAGGAAAAGATTTTATTGTTAAAGCCTCTAATAGTCTTTGTTTCATTTGCATACCACTCATATTTCTTTGACTATATTATACACTAGCAGGACACTCGCTGCACTTTTTTACTTTTTCCTTTAGAATTTTGTATGAATTTTCGATTCAATTGTATAATTTAGTGATATTCTCGATCATAAGAAAAAATAACAAACTTGCACTTAAAAAAAACGTCAAGATCTAAGTGAGAATTTGCTACAATAATAAGGGCATTAAATATAAGAAAAGATCTTTGAAATACAGGTTTCACGTATACCTTTTAAAGTCTCATTAGGTAATTCCTATTTTTGAATTTAAAAAAACGAAGTGGATGCCAGACATCATTGAATTTTTTTATTAATTTGAAAGAACTAATGATCCCATTATTACTACGTTTATACGCACGTCTTATTTGCAAATAGAACTATTTGCAAATAACTAATTCACTGTTTATACGGGAAATCGCATACAGAACTTGTGTTATTATTAGTGATGCCATGTGACGAAAATATGATTGTTTGGTAAGTAAAACACAAAAAACGTTCATGAAGTGGCAACGTCTTACTTTTTATTTGCAAATAGTGCCGTTATTCAAGACTTGTTTAAGTGAGTTAATAAGTTACAATAAAAAAGTTATACGGCAACATTCTTCTTTTTTATTTGCAAATAAGACGTGCGTATAAACGTAGTATATGTTAGCAACTTCTACAACGCCATGAATCTGGCGCATAAATCATATTGGATTTGAAGGTCGCTGTGGTTTGTAGTATTAGCATTACCGCATGATATCTGTGGCCAGTTCAGATCACATTCACGCCCGCAAATCGCTTGTGCAGAATGTCCAATGTGGCATGAGCAGTGTGGCACGTAGCGCCTTTTTGCCCACTCTCACGGGCAGCTGCGATGTTTTCGGTAGATCTTACTTTTATCATCGAACGGGAGGTGGCTCATTGCATATTGAACAAAAGGGATAAAATTAATCCCCCACACTGCGAATAGTCCCCTCGCTAGGACGACCATAATGGGCGAATAACGCGGTACTTTTACTAAACAGAACACCCGTTTTGATGAGAGGAGTTTGTCATTTGCACGTATTGTTCAGCGCAATATCCGTTCATGATGATTGGGCAAAATTGATTGAATAAATAAATAAACAATATGTTCGCTAGCAACTGTCAAAGTTTAAAAGTCCCTTTCGGTAGACCCATTAATTATTATATGATATTTAGCCCGACGTAAATTTTATCATTAAATTAGTCTTTGCAAAATTTTAAATTTCTTGTCAGTCTCATGCGTCAGTGTTGCTAAAAAATTATTCTCAAGCGGTCTATAGTTCTTTAAAGATCATGTTTTAGATAGAAATTCCATAAAGAGAAACAAATTGTGTCGGCTTTGTTCTGGGCTTATCTACACTAGTAGTATCAGGTAAAGTTTTCCAAATCTATTTCCACTGAATATAAGATAAATATTTATAAACAAAAGGTGAGTGTTTATTATTATTGTTATTATTATTATTTTTTTTTTTTTTGTTGTTACTTGTTTCAAGTGCAATAAGGAATAGAGGCGTTTTGTTAAAAGAAACTGAAATCATTCAAATGTTCAAGTTTCTTTTTTTTCTTTCTTTTAATTGTGAAATTATATTTTTATTTATTGTTGCTTTTGTTGCCGCATTACTGAAATAACATCTGCTAATAACAAAACAATTACCAAGCAATTTAGTCAACCAGTACATTTCACAGTAGGCCGGTTGCCATATAAAAATAAAAAAAAAAACAAATGAACTATCCACCCTTCTGATTAAATTATTTTCCTTCAAAAGTTCTTATTACTTCTCTGTCATACCCACTGTACTTTGGGTTGATGCATTTCCTGTACTTAAATGTTAGTGTGTGTTGGGCCAGACAGACGGACATACTACTCTTAAGTATTTATACCTGTGAATGACGATGGAGATTTTTTGTTAAGGATTATAACAATGAACATTCAAATTACATGACACCTTCCAATCACTTAAGATTTTTTAAAACTGATAAAACAAATAACAACTACAAACTTGCCAAAATGAAACTGTTCTGAACCACAAAAGACAATAAAATACGTAAATAATCATAAAATAAATACAACTAATACACTTGAACTGCACTGAAGTATTGATGAAGTAAATAACGGTTAGAAGGATTATATCGGCCTCCAAAAAGGCCTTTTACACCTTTTTACAGCAGATCCAAGGGCTCCAAGTCCCATTGTGTTCTTATATATTTTTTTATGTTTCTTGTCAAATTGTCGGTCGGGCTTTGCGGTCAATTGCAGCTAAAATGAAGTAGTTGGCTGCAATAAGGATCATGTCTTTGGCAGCTGCTCCTGCTATAACAACTGTCATCGTTGTGCTAATGGCAATTCTTGGAATACGGACAGACGGGCCAGTTCAGAAATCACAATGATCTCAAATTACGAACGATTTTAAAATCACATAGGTGTTTTTACTGTGTTGTACAAATCCCCCGATTTATAATTTTTCTGCCTTCCTTTATTTTCTTCGAAATCTCGACTGAACAGTTAATTTATTTTGTTTACAATTATTCATTTACATATTAAATGAAAGGGCAACACTGCTCCTGTCAAAATCTGTCAGCTGACTCCTGTCAACGTTTTAACAAGCAGCATCATTTAGTTTGTGTTTAACAGCCGTTGATAGCAGATTTCTACGTGAATTGAGGAGAAAATAGAAAAAAGTGAATTTCGTGTTCTCATCAAACATTATTTTTTCACACAAGCCACGGCTAAACTTGATATATACTATGGCTATTCGGTACTATTAATTACAATGATAAAAAAGTGGTTTACTGAATTTTTTTGTAGCCGTACAAGCACAGAAAATGCCAAACGCTCTGGATACCTACATAGTTGAGGTCTCTATAACGAAAACAATTGAAAATTTTCACGATACGGTGTTTCCCAATCGCAGATTTAAAGTGCAAGAGATTGTGGTGTTTTCAATTGTGAATGACGTGGACGAAACATGGAGACCAACCGGCAGTCAAAACAGTGGGTTGCTCTGGGTGAATCGGCGCTAAAGAAGGCCAATGTAAGTATATATTTGTTAATTTTTCCGACCTAATGATATGTAATTTTTGTTTTTATTTTTTATTCCGGCTCTAGGTCATATATTAAATAAAACTTCTTTTTTGTTTTATTTAAATTTTTATTTTTTATTCCATATTTCGATCACCATCGGTTCTCTTCTTCAGGAATTTAAGTAAAGCAAACTTTTATCATATTTTTATAAGGCAAATTACATGTGATAGTTATCAAAGAACAAATTACAACAAAGACAAATGTGTAAATCATTCTGACAAACACTAGCAGAACGGAACAACATGCTGTTTTCGAAAGCCGCTACACTTTCATCATCAGCGTTCTTGTGTTTGGTCCACTTCTGTGGTGTCAGTTGATGTATATTTCAGCTATTTATACAAATTTTCACTGTAAAATGTAATACGAGAGTTGTTTTTTTGATTCATCGTATCACAATTTGTGAAAGCTTTTTTTTTTGTAATGAAAAGCTCTAATTACACATCACTAACTTACAACAGTCTTGCCATTATTATTTATTCTTTACCAACCATACACATGCTTATTTTTTAATTTGCTTATATTTATTTTTTACTTATGACAAACTTGTTTGGTTTGTTACTATAAGTATGTATATTTTATTAATTTCATATTGATGTTCTTCGGCGTGCCTTCCGTTAGTTAAGTATATATTTGTTAATTTTTCCGACCTAATGATATGTAATTTTTGTTTTTATTTTTTATTCCGGCTCTAGGTCATATATTAAATAAAACTTCTTTTTTGTTTTATTTAAATTTTTATTTTTTATTCCATATTTCGATCACCATCGGTTCTCTTCTTCAGGAATTTAAGTAAAGCAAACTTTTATCATATTTTTATAAGGCAAATTACATGTGATAGTTATCAAAGAACAAATTACAACAAAGACAAATGTGTAAATCATTCTGACAAACACTAGCAGAACGGAACAACATGCTGTTTTCGAAAGCCGCTACACTTTCATCATCAGCGTTCTTGTGTTTGGTCCACTTCTGTGGTGTCAGTTGATGTATATTTCAGCTATTTATACAAATTTTCACTGTAAAATGTAATACGAGAATTGTTTTTTTGATTCATCGTATCACAATTTGTGAAAGCTTTTTTTTTGTAATGAAAAGCTCTAATTACACATCACTAACTTACAACAGTCTTGCCATTATTATTTATTCTTTACCAACCATACACATGCTTATTTTTTAATTTGCTTATATTTATTTTTTACTTATGACAAACTTGTTTGGTTTGTTACTATAAGTATGTATATTTTATTAATTTCATATTGATGTTCTTCGGCGTGCCTTCCGTTAGTTAAGTATATATTTGTTAATTTTTCCGACCTAATGATATGTAATTTTTGTTTTTATTTTTTATTCCGGCTCTAGGTCATATATTAAATAAAACTTCTTTTTTGTTTTATTTAAATTTTTATTTTTTATTCCATATTTCGATCACCATCGGTTCTCTTCTTCAGGAATTTAAGTAAAGCAAACTTTTATCATATTTTTATAAGGCAAATTACATGTGATAGTTATCAAAGAACAAATTACAACAAAGACAAATGTGTAAATCATTCTGACAAACACTAGCAGAACGGAACAACATGCTGTTTTCGAAAGCCGCTACACTTTCATCATCAGCGTTCTTGTGTTTGGTCCACTTCTGTGGTGTCAGTTGATGTATATTTCAGCTATTTATACAAATTTTCACTGTAAAATGTAATACGAGAATTGTTTTTTTGATTCATCGTATCACAATTTGTGAAAGCTTTTTTTTTTTGTAATAAAAAACTCTAATTACACATCACTAACTTACAACAGTCTTGCCATTATTATTTATTCTTTACCAACCATACACATGCTTATAGTAACAAACCAAACAAGTTTGTCATAAGTAAAAAATAAATATAAGCAAATTAAAAAATAAGCATGTGTATGGTTGGTAAAGAATAAATAATAATGGCAAGACTGTTGTAAGTTAGTGATGTGTAATTAGAGCTTTTCATTACAAAAAAAAAGCTTTCACAAATTGTGATACGATGAATCAAAAAAACAATTCTCGTATTACATTTTACAGTGAAAATTTGTATAAATAGCTGAAATATACATCAACTGACACCACAGAAGTGGACCAAACACAAGAACGCTGATGATGAAAGTGTAGCGGCTTTCGAAAACAGCATGTTGTTCCGTTCTGCTAGTGTTTGTCAGAATGATTTACACATTTGTCTTTGTTGTAATTTGTTCTTTGATAACTATCACATGTAATTTGCCTTATAAAAATATGATAAAAGTTTGCTTTACTTAAATTCCTGAAGAAGAGAACCGATGGTGATCGAAATATGGAATAAAAAATAAAAATTTAAATAAAACAAAAAAGAAGTTTTATTTAATATATGACCTAGAGCCGGAATAAAAAATAAAAACAAAAATTACATATCATTAGGTCGGAAAAATTAACAAATATATACTTAACTAACGGAAGGCACGCCGAAGAACATCAATATGAAATTAATAAAATATACATACTTATAGTAACAAACCAAACAAGTTTGTCATAAGTAAAAAATAAATATAAGCAAATTTAAAAAATAAGCATGTGTATGGTTGGTAAAGAATAAATAATAATGGCAAGACTGTTGTAAGTTAGTGATGTGTAATTAGAGCTTTTCATTACAAAAAAAAAAGCTTTCACAAATTGTGATACGATGAATCAAAAAAACAATTCTCGTATTACATTTTACAGTGAAAATTTGTATAAATAGCTGAAATATACATCAACTGACACCACAGAAGTGGACCAAACACAAGAACGCTGATGATGAAAGTGTAGCGGCTTTCGAAAACAGCATGTTGTTCCGTTCTGCTAGTGTTTGTCAGAATGATTTACACATTTGTCTTTGTTGTAATTTGTTCTTTGATAACTATCACATGTAATTTGCCTTATAAAAATATGATAAAAGTTTGCTTTACTTAAATTCCTGAAGAAGAGAACCGATGGTGATCGAAATATGGAATAAAAAATAAAAATTTAAATAAAACAAAAAAGAAGTTTTATTTAATATATGACCTAGAGCCGGAATAAAAAATAAAAACAAAAAAAAGGCCAATGTAGGTTCGTAAGCGATGCGCGAGTTACATGTGTAATCCCACATGTTCAACCAGCCCTCGTGGATTTGGATTCAATAATTGCAAAATATACTAAAACTTAAAAAAAAATAAAGTCAAAGAACTTTGACTTTATTTTTAAGTAAAAATACTATTTAAGCAATTAAGCAAAATTGCCTCTTTTTATTTGATTCCCCTTTTCTGTTTCGTAAGAATTTAAGGTCAATGACATTTTTTCCATTCATCGAAATTTGAATGAAACTTTAAACCATTAATAAAAATTTGTGAATTTATATTTTTTTTTTTTTTTTTTGTTAAACCTCTTGAAGTCATCGATTTTATCGATGACCCATTCATTTAAGTTGTTACAATTGAACAAACATAAAAAATTGTATAAATAAACAAAAAACAGAATTTTATGCCAACAATAGATTTAAGAATTTTAAAATAAGTCAGTCTGAAGACCAAAGTCAAGCAATAAAGACTAAAAAAAATAAAATCTCTTGTTTTCTTTAAACGTAATTGGCGCAGTCGAAAAGGAACTTTTTCCTAAGAAAAAGTTAAAGTAAACCTATATCTAAAACAGGAACTCTTTCCTAAGAAAAGGTTAAAATAAACCTAAAAAAAGGAACTCTTCCCTAAGAAAAAGTTAAAATAACCTATATTTAAAATTTTGAAAATCCAATTTAATTAAAAAAAAAAAAAAAAAAAAAAAAAAACATTAAAACATTTTAAGTCGAAGTCAATTTTAAAAGTTGTGAGTTGTCAAAGTTTCAAATCGAAGAAAGAAATTTTATTAAAGTGTAAAAGAAAATTTTAATAAGTGAAATTTAAAACAAAAAAAATAATTATCGTAATATTTAAACAAGATGTCAAGACAAAATGAATTTGATGCCAACAGACGGCTCGATGCTGAAAACAACATCGACACTCTAAATGAGCAAATAAGGCAGCTTCAGGAGGTAATAATTAGCCAAGAACGGACTCTGCTACAACATCAACAGGAAAACCAAAGACTACAGAATCAACAACAGCCACAGGAAAACCAAAGACTTCAGAATCAACAACAGCTACAATATTCGTTATCAATGAAAGACATTTTGCAGCAATTCCGGCAATTACGATGCTTAGACGAAGGTCATAATGTGATGGCATTCATAAATTCGGTAGAAGCTGTATTTTCTCTGTGCAACTGAGGGACCTGGCGATGGCAATAATAATTAATGAAAAGGTAACGGGAGAAGCAGCTAAATATATTATGGAAATCGGAAACAACCCTACATGGGACGAGGTGAAAGATACACTCATCCTACAATACAAACCCAAAACAACATATGCAGAGGTTTTCAACAGATGCAGAAGTATGACTGTAAGTAATTTAAGAGAATTGTTTGATAAGTTTAAGAAGGCTAAGTTTGAAATTAACGAAATATACCAATATGATAATGAAAAGCCAGACTTATATGCACCAGATTGTGTCGACAGACATTTAGTGAACATACTGACGGAAAAGATAGATATACCCTTAAGGCATCACGTTGATATTCGAAATACATTAGGAGAGATTTGCACTAAATTCACACAAATTCAAGCCCTAGACGATCCGAGATGCATTCATTTTAAATTTAGAAAACACAATACATATAAAAGTTACAGAAAAACAACACATAACAATAGCAAACAAAATTACTATAATACAAAAGCTAGTAGTGACTTGCATAGATCCAATCCTAATTTTCAACAAGATAACAGCCCAGAAATTCATAATGACAGAAATTTTAATAATCAAAATCTATACAATAAAAATACTAGGTTAAATAATCATAGATCGAATCGATCTGGCCAAACTCATCAATCGTTTATGAGTGTGGACCAGTCAAATATAACCAGAAATGGTAATTACATGGAAATTGATAATATCCAACAGCAAAATCCAGATGGTGAGATAAATTTTACCATACAGCCTCTGGATCAAAACTACCAATAATAACAATTAATATCGGAAGGCAGGTGTTGAAATGCTTGGTTGATACTGGTTCTGACACAAGTATTATCAAACCATCAGCCCTTCTTGGATTTAGACCTCAACCTCTAAAAAATAAAATGTACTATAGAACAATAAACGGCTTAATTGAAGTGACACACTGTATTATTACACCAATACCAAAAGAATTCAACGCTGTAGGGACATTGTCATGGAAAATAAGAGACTTTCAGGGCAATGGTTATAATGCTATCATTGGTCAAAATTTTCTGATACCATTTAAAGCTAAAATAAATTTATTCGACCGTTTCATTGAAATATTTAGAAACCAAATATATTTTCAAAATAATACAGAACCCCTTGTATATGAAGAAATTCGAGTTATGGAGCCAGTTAACACAAAAAATTTAGAAAATTCGATTGACATTAACCATTTAAACAATGAAGAGAAAATTGAAATAAAAAAAATATTGCATGAATTTGAGGATGTATTTTATAGAGAAGGAGATACATTAACAGCCACCGATATAGTAGAACATGAAATAATTACAAAAACGGAAAAGCCTTTATACTCAAAAATATATAGATATCCTCAGATCCATGAAAAAGAGGTAGAACGTCAAATTAATGAAATGTTGGAACAAAACATAATAACGAACAGTAACTCCCCTTATAATAGTCCTCTTTGGATTGTTCCAAAGAAAATGGATAACTCAGGTAAGACGAAATGGCGTCTGGTCGTGGATTATAGACTTTTGAATGACAATACCATTGATGACAAATTCCCCATTCCTAACTTAAACAGTATACTGGATAAGTTGGGAAGATCACAATATTTTACAACCCTTGATCTGGCAAAAGGTTTTTATCAGATTAAGGTGAATAAGAAAGATAGAGCCAAAACAGCTTTCTCGACGCAATTCGGACACTACGAATTCGTTAGAATGCCATTTGGACTAAAAAATGCACCTTCAACATTCCAGAGGTTGTTAAACTCAGTCCTAAGACAGTATATCAACAAAATATGTGTCGTCTACATGGACGATATACTAGTTTTTGGAACGTCATTAGAGGAGCATATTTGTAATTTAAAACTAATTTTGAAAACGCTTAGGCAAGCAAATCTAAAAGTTCAGCCCGACAAGTGTGACTTTCTCAAGAAAGAAACCTTATTTTTAGGACATGTTTTGACAGCAGAAGGTGTCAAACCAGATAGGCAAAAAGTAGATATAATCCGAAATCTAAAACTACCGGTCACTCAGAAACAGATAAAATCCTTTCTGGGTATGACGGGATTTTATAGGAAATTTATTAAGGACTATGCTAAAATAGCATCTCCAATGATACAATATTTACGGAAAGACGAGAAGATTAATAAAAATGACCCAAGTTATATATACGCCTTTGAAAAACTAAAAGATTTAGTGACACAATCCCCTATCTTAAGATACCCAAATTTCACAAAAAGATTCAAGTTGATAACGGATGCAAGTAACCTCGCTCTTGGAGCAGTTCTTACTCAAGAAGGTCACCCAGTGGCTTATGCATCTAGAACACTAAATAAACATGAACGTTATTATTCAACGGTTGAAAAAGAACTACTAGCAGTAGTTTGGGCCGTGAAATATTTCAGACCTTATTTATATGGTCGAGAATTCGATTTACAAACAGATCATCAGCCACTTAAATGGCTACATGCTAAATTTGCTGGCAAGGATATAAATCCAAGGCTCCAAAGATGGATTCTGCAGTTAGGTGAATATAATGCCAGAATAGAATATATCAAAGGAAAAGAAAATAAAATTGCAGACTTTTTAAGCAGAATAAATTCCGATTACTTGGAAATAAATTGTCTAAACGATACTGGTCAACCCGAAGCGGAAGGTTCTCTAGATGTGGAAACAATTCACTCACAAGAAGAAGAACAAAATGATCATATCCCTGTACTAACTACAATTGTGAATAGATTCCGTCAACAGATTATTTTCCAGAACAAAAAGCGCAAAGAATTTGAGAGAGTGTTTAACCATAGGAGACTCTACATAGATAGGGAAGATATACAAAAAAATATCGTAGCAACAATGATTTCAAGATACTTTTCAAAAGTTAAAGTTGCAGTGTATTCCGAAATGAATGATCATGAATACAGTAAACTACAACAATTAATAATAAGACATTTTAATAATAGCAGTTTA
This sequence comes from Germaria angustata, assembly GCA_963681545.1. Classification (NCBI taxonomy): domain Eukaryota; kingdom Metazoa; phylum Arthropoda; class Insecta; order Diptera; family Tachinidae; genus Germaria; species Germaria angustata. The sequence goes on along the minus strand of OY813003.1, from coordinate 7,230,188 downwards.
AAATTTGTCAAGTGTTCATATTTAGCTGAAGACATCCATAATGAGGATGAACTCCATAAGCAGATAACACTTTTTCATAAAATAGAAACTGGGCATACTGGTATAATGGCAACATACGAAGGAATTAAAAGCAAGATTTATAACCCAAACTTAAAAGAAAGTATTCATAAGATCATTAATAACTGCGATATATGTACTGGAGGGAAATACGACAGAAAGCCTATTAGAAAAGAATTTGCGTTAACAATAACACCAAAGGGTAAAAATGAAATAGTTCATATAGATACATATGTTAATAGTAAACAAGCTTTCATAATTTTCATAGACAAATTCACGAAACATGCAATATGTTTTCCATTAATGGACAGGAATAGTAGAACTTTAGTTTCAAAGATAACAGAATTTCTGTCCATAAAGGGAAAAGTTAAAAAATTTGTATTTGATAACGAATTTAACAATGCTAATATAAAGGACTTCTTAGTAAGAGAAGGTATCGAATTTCACTTCACGAAACCGAATAGCCATACAGGCAATGCGGATATCGAAAGATTGAATAATACGATAACTGAAAAAATACGAACCCTAAATATTGAAGAAAAAATACCAATTATAGTACAAATGAATAAGGCTATTTATCATTATAATAATACATATCACAGTACTATAAAATGTACACCATTTGCTGTAGAAAATGATGAGGTAAAGCAAGATGATATTTACAATAACTTGATTGTTTGTAAGGAAAAGAAAATTGCAAAAGCAAACAGAAAAAGAGAAAAGTACGTTGAGAATAGGGAAGAGGGATACATAAAAAATTATAGAAGTGTAAGGCACAAAGAACAGCCTAAATTTAGGAAACAAAGGTTAGAAAATGTTCATGTGTCAAATATAAAAAGACCTTTTAAGTTTTCGGAGCTACATGGTGATTCAAATGACGGTAGTAGTGCAAACATGGTAAACCATAGTGAGGACGGAGATATTGACTTTGAATATCTGGCCAAACGTTTTGAGGATCTTAAAAGACAATTTAAAAAATAAAATAGACTTAAAATGAAAACTTGAAATAGAAATATACTATAACAGTTGCAGATACAAACACCAAAACACTCAATAAATACATCAATCTCATTATAAATGAAAATTAATATCTATTACAATTTAAAGTTACAGGTAACATTACAAATACTTATAACAATACTTATAATAACGCAAACTCAGGCCAACATAATATTACATCCAATAACGGAAACAAGTGGATATGTACAAACTAACAACTATAATTCCAGCATCCCTATAGAATCAGACTTAATTTTGCACCACATAGATATAAAAGAAATAACAAATATACTCCTGCAATTGAGAATAGACTCAAACAATTTGAAAAACAATGAAAAAATATTTATATTTAATGAGATAGACACACTTTTAAGCAAAATAAAAACAATAACACCTAGCGGTAGGCAAAAACGTGGACTTTTAAATTTGGTAGGACATGCTTGGAAATACCTTTTTGGTACCATGGACAATAATGACCAAGAGGACATAACTAAACACTTTAATACAGTCGATACTAATATACATAATTCTATAACAAACTTAAATCAACAAATAAAAATCAATGATCACTTCAACAATACAATTCAGCTTATAAAAAACACTGTAACACAAAATCAAAAGAATCTATTATATTATATGGAAGGACTACATAGGTCAGTAAGAGACATATTGGCAAAAAACATATACTTTGAAAATTTGCTTATCTTGACAACAATTAGAAACCACGTTGAACATATACAAAATTATATAACAACAGCGCAAAATGGAATAACGGATGCCAGCATCCTGACTAGGCTTGCCAGATGGCCGGGAATGAGCTTGATTGTCAAGATATTTTAGTGAATGTCAAGTTTCAAGCTCAAGCAATATTTGTCAAGCTGCAATTGAACATTTTCAAAATTAAAATTTGCAGTTGGTTACATCTAAAAAATTTCGTTTTTTGGCAGTAAAGTTTAATTGATGGCAACATATAATTTTATCCCTGTATCAACACACATAATTTGACTCATCACTGTATTTAGTACGAACTAAGTCCATTTTTTTCCAAATTTAGTTTTCATTGAATTGAACTCGAACGGAAAGAATATAAAAGGTTTTTTAGTTTTATTTTTTCTAAATAAATTTTGTTATCGCTTTTAAACAATATTAAGAAATAACTTTCTATTTTTGTTGCTTTTTTATTGTTTAAAACATAAAAGACATTTCTTTTGGCGCTTACTGTGCATACACCTATGTATGTACATTTATAAGTAACGAACTGAATGAATTTTATGTAATTTTCCTGTAAAGAAATGACTGAATTGTTGAACTTTTTATGTTATTCTTGTTTTTTTTTTTTTTTTTTTTTTTGTAAGTAAACATCCTTTATTTCCGTTTTTAATAAATAAAGAATTTTTAATAAATTAAAAAAATTGATATTATCCCGTATTTTTAGTTTTTAAGCAAATATTTCAATTTGTCCAGTTCTCTTCTTAAAATCAAGCTCATTTGCACTAAATGTCAAGTTAGTGCTCATATTGAATCTGGCAACCCTAATCCTGACTAAGCAAGAGATAGAAGATTATAATATAGACATAGGAAAAATTTTTAAGAACTGCAATTTTCGAAAAAACTAATGAATTAATATTTATAATTAAAGTTCCAAAAATATTTTATTCTATAGAAGTAACCACTATTATACCTATGCCATACTTAAATAAAGAAGTGGATGCAGAAATTGAAAATATATTTAATTACAATAATAAAACATATGTATATAAACAAAACAATTATCTAAATGAATGTAAAATATCAAGACATTGTACAATAGAAAAAAATTGTAAGATTATAACAAACGAAAATACAGAAATCATAAATATTAATGATCAAACAATTATTGTAAAAAATGCAAAAAATAGTATAATAACTAGCAACTACAATAACACAAATAATACTTTGAATGGAAACTACTTAATACAGTATACTAATTGCACTTTGACAATAGCAAATGAAAGATTTTCAAATAATAATAAAATGTATTTAGATAAAATAATTGTTCCGAAATTTGAAAACATAAAATTTAATAGTACTCTAACCATAGAAGAAGTAAAAATAAAAACAATTCAAAATATGAAAGAAATCGAAGAAATAAAGTTTAATAGTAAGATTGTTATTTATACCCTACCACCAACAATAATTGTAGCTTTAGCTATAATATTAACAATAATGTTATGTGACAGAGGTAGGAAATCGAATGGAAGAATTCAGGAGAATCCTTTATCTAATGGGGGAGGAGTTACATGTGTAATCCCACATGTTCAACCAGCCCTCGTGGATTTGGATTCAATAATTGCAAAATATACTAAAACTTAAAAAAAAATAAAGTCAAAGAACTTTGACTTTATTTTTAAGTAAAAATACTATTTAAGCAATTAAACAAAATTGCCTCTTTTTATTTGATTCCCCTTTTCTGTTTCGTAAGAATTTAAGGTCAATGACATTTTTTCCATTCATCGAAATTTGAATGAAACTTTAAACCATTAATAAAAATTTGTGAATTTATAATTTTTTTTTTGTTAAACCTCTTGAAGTCATCGATTTTATCGATGACCCATTCATTTAAGTTGTTACAATTGAACAAACATAAAAAATTGTATAAATAAACAAAAAACAGAATTTTATGCCAACAATAGATTTAAGAATTTTAAAATAAGTCAGTCTGAAGACCAAAGTCAAGCAATAAAGACTAAAAAAAATAAAATCTCTTGTTTTCTTTAAACGTAATTCGCGCGGTATAATCGACATTGATTACCTTCAAGAGGATACAACAATAACTGGTAAGTATTATGCGATGCGTTTCAACGAGGATGCGAAAAAGAACGACTGCATTTGGCAAAGAAAAAAGATATTTTCTAAAAGGATAGTACGCCCTGATCTCCGGGCTTAACCCTGAGTGACTAGTTTTTGTTTACAAACCCGAAACAATTTAAGAAACGTTTCACGAAATGTATAGAGCTTAGAAACCTGTGTTTCAATCAAATAGTTACGGACTTATTGAGCAGTTGTTGTTAAATTATATGCTAAATTGAGGACATTATGGAATCTTCAATATTTCACTCCATTGAGAGTAAGAATGATATTTGCTAAAGTATACTTGGTTCCAAGTAAGTCTTACTTAGGGTTGCAAGTTCTTTTCTAGTTGCGATAGCAACTATATACATATATATATACATATATATATATATATATATATATATATATATATATATATATATATATATATATATATATATATCTGATGACACTTTTTAGCCAGGTATTTCTGAGGAGGTTTTCGTCCACCAAAATAACAATATCTCCTATTGAGGCGGGTTTTTACCTCGTCGTAACAAATTGGGTGAATATTGCTTAACCCATCTGTTCGGAATAGTTACACTGCCAGCACTATCGTTACAGTCACGCTGCCAACAGTGTATTCAGAAGCGGAGTTCTCCAGGGGGGTTACTCTCTATTGCGATGCGTATGTGATGCGTAAGAAAAATGGTATATAATCGGATAGTTGGTACCCTTTATTGAGTTTACGCGCCTGATTTTTTCACTTTCGCAAATCTGGCATCAATGCACTCTGTAATTGTCAAAATCGTTCGTTAAAACCAAATATCTTGCGCTAACAAAACATCAAACGCATCGAACTAGCTTACGCATCACAATAGAGAGTAAAGGTGAATTCACCGGTTCGTTCTGAACGTTCCGAACGATTTTTTTTTATATGTAGTTTGACGTCTCTATTTTTGAGAGAGTGAGAGAAAGAGAGTAAATTTAATGCGGAACAATTTTTGCTTGAATTGGTTTAATTTTAATTATCGTCCCGAACGAATTGAACTGTGCTGCCAGATACATACATTTTTATGCAAAATTGAAATGAGCTGCCACATATGTATGTACATAATATACAGAGTATATTTGTATATGCATATATTATATTGTTAATAACTGCGCAATTGCACACGAAGCCAACCTACTACAAGTTGTGTTTTATATTATTCAAAAATATCGTTATGGATTTCAACGAACCTATCGCAATAAAACTTATTGCCGAAATGAAAAAGCCTGGAAGGGAATGCTTGTATGACATGAAAAACAAAAATTATAAAAATAATTATTTAAAGCAAGGTATATGGTTGACAATAGCAACCTCGATTGGATTGGGAAGTAAGTAAAATTTTGTTGAATAATATCGAAACCATTCAATATGTTGTGTTTAACTAATTGCAGGAACCGAATGCCAAGCACTTTGGAAAAGTCTGCGAAGACGATACAAAACTGCTAAAAGCAAAAACGTCGGAAGGAGTGGAAGTGAGCGCCTGGAGCTTAAAGGCTTCTTAAAAATTTTGATAAAGGAAATGGACTATTTTCAAAACTTCTGGGAAGACAATGAGTAAGTTTATTGAAAACCATTTGTGTCATAATATAATTCTTTAATCATTCAGATGTAGTGTGACAAATTACGTAGATTCGAACACAAATAGTTTCCGTAATCTCTTTGATGAAATGGCTCGAGATCCTGATGTCAAATATTCACTGACTGAATATACAGAATCCCCAACAGACACCAACCAGCCAAATTTATCAATGTATCCATTTCCTTCTACTTCGAAGGCAGCTCAAAAACGAAAACGTTTAAATGTGGCTGATGCAGAGTTTGAGTTTGCAGAATCTTTGAAAACACTAAATAATCTTGCATCGTCTGTGGTCCAAGCTACAGCCGATAAAATAGACCCATTCTTTTTGAGTTTGCAAGCTGAATTTGTGAAGGTGCCAGAAAATCAAATGGGTGAATTGAAATTAAAATTAATGTCGCTTGTAATTGAGCACCAAAGATAATTAATTAGGCTTTAGCTTTTATTTTATATAAGTATATAGGTAAAATGGATATGTGCAAAAAGAAAAAGCAACGCTTATACATACATATATGTATATTGTTATTTATGTTTAAAATGAATTTAGTTTTTTTAACTCTTTAAAATGAATTTAGTTTTTTTAACTCTTTAAAATGCATTTAGTTTTTTTAACTCTTTATGTCAACAAGTTCGGGTTGCATGTAATGCGAAGATGTCCTCTCCCGAAGAAAGTTATGAAGGCAAACAGTTGCTTTTACAACATTTGTTACAGTTTCCTTACTGGCAATTATAGGTTTTCTATAAACTCGAAAACGATTTGCCAATATACCGAATGAGTTCTCCACTACTCGCCTGGCCCTGGATAAATTTTTGTTGAAATTTTGTTCATGTGCTGACATAACTCCGCTGCTACGTCCAGGATAAGGACGCAGTATATTTTTTCTTAAAGGAAAAGCTTCATCAGCGAGAAACACATACGGTGCTGATATATTGGTGCCAGGTAAAGCCCTTGAACCGGGAAATTTCATATCCTCAGAATTATCGAGAATAGCTTTTCCAAATTTACAATTTTTAAAAATTCCACCATCACTGTTGTGGCCCAAAGCTCCAATGTCAACAAATATGAACTTATAATCGGCATCAGCTACAGCCATCAAAACGATACTGTGTGTGTGTTTATAATTAAACGTTAGTGAATTGTGATTCGGAAATGCCTGTAAATAAACAGTTGCATAATATTGCTTAAAAATGGCAATTGGTATTTCATTACCTGTATGACAACGTGTTTCCCATCTATTGCTCCCAAGCAGTTGGGGAAACCCCAACGATCATAAAAATCGCATGCAATTTGTTCCCACATGCTTGTGGAATATTTTGGAAATACGAATTGCAATTTCTTCCATATTAATTCCGTTGTTTCCTTTATTATTTTCGATGTAGTGGATGCACCAATTCGAAAGCCATAGTATCCAATGGATTTCATTGAATCGCCACTAGCCAAGTATCTACGGAAACAAAGTTTATTATTAATTCTTCAATATTTTCTGCATCACTCACCTTAACCCAGATATGCCGACGGGCATACTAGTGCAGCAATCTTCGTAGTTTTTTAAAATATCTTTATTCAGACAGATTATATTACAAAACTGAAGAAAGAATAAAAAAAAATTTATTTTAACTTGAATTTTGAGTCCGTACTACATGTAGTACGCTCGGCACATATGGTAGCAAAATACAGTATTTTCTTGTGATTTAATTCAAGTCATTTATTATTCAGCAACTTTTGTGTACATAAGTAAAGTAAAAACATATTAAAAAAAAGTATTTTGTGATGTGGTAGTCCACATTACACTTTACATGGAGCGGCACATCACATTTAATGCAGCGTGTAGTGGTCTTATTGTGGCAATGATTACAACGGCAATGTGGCAATGATTACATTTTCCAACGGCTTGGCGTGTGTTCTCAGCAAATAAATGATATATTCGATCAAATCTGATCTTTATCATTTTGCCAATACATACGACTTCTCGAAACAGTATTGTAGCCACTCAGTAGCAAAATTAAAATAAAGCACATGATCTCATCTGGAGTTATATTTGCCGTTACATTTTGCTTGGACGCATAGTCATTGGAGTATTGAGTAATAACTTGCAGGAGGTCACTACCAAAAATTTTTTGGGACAATTCAAGAGATGTAGGTAAAATTTCCTGTTCACATGTTGTAAGAATAGGCTCCGTGTTTTCCAGGTCGTGCTTTACCCATTTTACTGACGACTTAATACATTTACGCTTCTTGGCCTGTTGCAATAACGGAAGTGGAATGTCTTCTTCACTATCCGAATCAGTAGAATAAGAAAGCTCAGCCTCAGCATTTAATAATAGAGGTGGTAAATTTTCAAAATTCACTTCATCTTCTTCTCCAGAATCTTCATCTGTGACATAGTTGTTCGCACATTGAGCGGGCACAATTGAGATGTCGTAAGAATTTTGCGCAAACTCTTCATCACTTTCCTCTATTTACTATTTACTATTTCTTTTAATGTTAAAAATCTGGAAAAAAAATTTGTTTTGGTTTCACCATTTTTGAACACTAATGCCGGACGTACTACATGTAGTACGTCAGCAAATACATCAACTAAAATCACATACACTTCTTTTTTTACATATAATTTTGCTACGTATTGGCTTTTACAACTATTATAATTAAAAAAACATAGAAACGCAACAAAAATGAAGTAGGCTTATAAAACTTTTTTTGACCTCTTACGTGACATCCTCACACGTTTGCCAATTTCACAAAATTAAAATCTCGGATACGAAAAAATACACATAAGCAATTGCCCTAGACAAAACTTATCTACTGATGCTTTGTTGACCGTTATATTCTGTAGCCCTGCAACAAGTAGATTAGAAAATTTAAACCATAGTAAACGCAGAAATCTTAACATAACATGTGTACTACATGTAGTACGGTCGGCATATCTGGGTTAAGGTTAAAGACAATCTTTCTGCTAACGTAATGTGCTCTTGTTGGCGGAGAGGCACAGGTTGCGTATCAGGCCCTAATATTTGGAGAATTTCGTCGAACGTGTGGTGATCCATACGATGGAAATTTATAAATGATTCAGTATCATTTAACCGCATCTCTGGGATTAATGTGTGGAAGTACCCCTTTTTCATCCTTTCTTTCAGCAGCTTCCGAACTGCAGTTCTCCTATTTTTTAGTTTTTTCTTATATATATACATTGCCAGTAAACCAGCTTTATTTAATTCAACAGCTATTTGAACAAGCACTTGACTTTCATTCATTTCTATATTTTAGTTTTATAAAAATTTGTTAAATTTAAAACAAAGCAAATTGCAATCAACTGCCACTGTGCTGCCGGCTTGTAAAACATTTACAGAGTTGTTGCATATGGTAGCTTTGTTTCTAAGGAATATTTGTTCGAAGCCGGTGAATCTTCTTTGAGCAAACTCTCAGTAAACTAAAATTGTCTCTCAACGAAAATTTCCTGCAGAACGAACCGGTGAATTCACCTTAACCCCCCAGTACGAAATACATATGTACATATGCACATACAAACATACATACATACAACTTACATACATACACATATATTTTCTTATTTTTCCTCTGCATGCTTTCGACTGCCGCAATTTTGCATATACTAAAGTATATACATACTTATGTAAGTTAACGAACGTATCGAAATTTTAGTTATTCACTGTTAAAATTAATTATTATTGAGAGAGTCTTGAATGCAGTTATTCTTGAACAAACTCCTTTTGTAACATTCCCACATAGTGGCAAAATTAATTGGTGAGTAGTTGTTTAAGAATACTGGAGCAAGAAGCTTTGTTTTGTTTATCGTTTTATTTTGTGAATTCAATTTTTTAATTTTAATAAAATATCTTAAAAACTAGTGTAAAACAAAAATTTTAAATTTAATTAACTTAACATTTCTACATAGTAGAAAAAGCAAAAGTTTTAGTTTTAGTTTAAGAAATAAAAATAAAAAAAAAACTGAATGCAAAGATCAGCGTATAGAAATTTATGAAAAACATAAATAAAATAAATGAAACTAAATGAACTAAATAAACTAAAAAGTGTTAACTGTACTTTTCATAAAATATAGTACAAATAAAAGTTTAATTAAAAATACATATGTACAATAAATAAAAATTTTTAAAAAGTATATTAAAATAAATAAAAACTCGTTTTAATTAAATAACCAAAAACAAAAAATATTAACTGGCGCCCAACAATGAAACCCATGCTTTGGATCTTATAAAAAATCGAAAAACGGTAAACTGCTGATATGGGATAAGAAAATAAGCTCACAAAGCAGCAGTTGATAACTCACCAAATGCTTCCACCAACAACCATTCTATTCAACTTTTAACACTATAAAAGCCGACAGCAGATATTACATGCCATAAGCGCAATTTACAGTAACGTGATCGTGCGTGAATGATAAAAATCTCGTGATAGTGCTTATATAAAGAAATTATATTATAATGCTTGCAATATCAAAACACGTAATCGTCCGTCTATTTCAACAGAATGATTTTTTTTTAATTTTATTTACTATTGTCCCTGAGCATAAAATTTTTAATTGTAGTTTATCAGTTCTGTTTTATAATGCCCTCTTATTATTTGGAGATAATAGTACCAAGTATTATAAAGAACTTCATATTAACTTCATAACTTCAATTGTAATCTTGCAGAAATATTTATGATATTTCTGACCAAGTTTAAACTATTCTGAATTTTCTTTATCTAACTAAAGGTCCTTAACTGTTTGAGTATTTATGTTTGAAATTTTTTTGTACTTTTTCGTATTTCGTTAAAATTGTATTGTTAAATACGCATTTCATGTTAAATGTGTATTGCTTAATATATATTTCCTTTGTTTACATCGTGTCTTTCAATTACAAATAAATACCTGTGCCTTTCTTAGTTCCTTTTAGTTTAATATTTCTTTATAAGAATACATTTATCGCTGTCATTAGTATGTAAATTTTTTTTACGACTCCAAATATGTATGTAATATATTAATACGTACATACCATGTACCAAAATTATAATTAAAAAAAACAGTATAAGTTATATGAATGAAAAATTATATTCATATATTTTTAAAAATAAAATTCTGTAAGATAAAATTTCTACATAGTAGAAAATGAAAAGTTAAAATATAAGAAAAAGAAGAAAAACTTAATAAACAAATGTACTGAAATTTCTATATAGTAGAATGTGAAAAGTTAAAATTCAAGGCAAATTAAAACTACATATTGGAAAAAATTAAAAAAAAAAACCTGACAAATTAATTGAACCCTTACAATATGTTATTGATATTAAACAACCAAAATTTTTATTATTGTTAATGTTATATTATCCATAATTAGAGACTACAGTTACCAACTTAATTTAACTAATTTATGAAGAACTGTTTATTTTAAGATATTATTTTCTAACAGTCGAGGACGACTGTTGTTTTTAAAGGGGGGAGTAGTTAACGAACGTATCGAAATTTTAGTTATTCACTGTTAAAATTAATTATTATTGAGAGAGTCTTGAATGCAGTTATTCTTGAACAAACTCCTTTTGTAACATTCCCACATAGTGGCAAAATTAATTGGTGAGTAGTTGTTTAAGAATACTGGAGCAAGAAGCTTTGTTTTGTTTATCGTTTTATTTTGTGAATTCAATTTTTTAATTTTAATAAAATATCTTAAAAACTAGTGTAAAACAAAAATTTTAAATTTAATTAACTTAACATTTCTACATAGTAGAAAAAGCAAAAGTTTTAGTTTTAGTTTAAGAAATAAAAATAAAAAAAACTGAATTAAAGATCAGCGTATAGAAATTTATGAAAAACATAAATAAAATAAATGAAACTAAATGAACTAAATAAACTAAAAAGTGTTAACTGTACTTTTCATAAAATATAGTACAAATAAAAGTTTAATTAAAAATACATACAATAAATAAAAATTTTTAAAAAGTATATTAAAATAAATAAAAACTCGTTTTAATTAAATAACCAAAAACAAAAAATATTAACTTGTATGTACATACATCGAATTGTGTAATTTTGTTATTGTCATTATGTATATCAATACATAATTGAATACCTAAATCTAACGGATTATTTTTTGTCGCTTTGTTTTTTGCAGTTAAAGAAGTTTCTAGTTTTCAATAATAAAAGAATATTGTTCTGTTTGTTTGGTGTCGTTAAATAAAGTTGTCATAGAACAAAGTTATTGTTTTATTTTTGCAAAAAAGTAGCCTATAAAAAGCTTATAGGCTCGTACATTGGTGACCCCGACGTGATCGACGTTGAAAAATCGTTTTGTTGACAAAGCTATTTCAAGGATTTTCAATTTTCTCCATTATAAAGTAGTTAATTCGAACTACTTTTAGTTGATACCTATGCCGGATGAAGATTTATCTTCAACCGCCCAAGATAAACTCAATTTCGAAGCAGTTGGCTGATTTTAACTCTCACCTAACCACTGATGAATTAACCCTTAACTGGTGAGGTTAAAAAAAGTTACATACATAAATGGGGAGGTTGGTCCATGGGACACTGCTAAATTATTTATTAATTTAAAAAAAAACCGAGTATCAATTAGTTAGTTATAGAACGAATTTATAAACATATTTCAGTTTTATTTCAAAGCAAAATAAGCACATATAAATTTGTCTTAACAAAAACGAGTTTTTTTCTTCAATTTATAACAGACCTCTTTTAGAGGTGATGTTTTTTGAAAACTTAACAAAAATCATTTTTTTTTTAAATAAAACAAAAACATATTTTTTTTCTTAAATTAAATATTAAATTATCAGATAAAATTAACATTCTAATGATAATCTTTGAGATCATAAAATTTGCAAGGTTTATTTTAAAGCATTTTTTGAACATATTCAGGTGTATCATTCAGTTTTTGAGTAACAATTAAGTTCAATACAAAAGTTTAAAATTAAAAAATTAAATGAATTCATAGTAGTCTTTGTAATTTAGACTTTACTTTGACAATTTTTAAAAATATTAGCAGTACATTGATGGCATATAGGTCTTTTGCATGTAGTGCGAAAGTGAACGGTTTTTCTGTGTATTTTCGATGGGCACATATGTATAACACAATTTTCTTTTCCGACAATTTTTTATTTCCGACAATTTATCTTTTGTCCATTTTAAAACGATATTCAAAATATCTTCGTCTATAAGTCTTTGAAATATATCAAGTGGTGATGAGTTGGCTGTGATGTATTGATTTTTACGAACTGAAATCCGCAGTGTGTTATGCGCAATTGTTCTAACAGACCTATTAGCGCCAACCTTTGTCCATTTGAAGGGGTTTTTCCATAATAGAATTCTTTTCCTTTTCCCTGAATTGCTGCATGTGGCTCTTCAGAAAATTCTGCCAGATTACCTTGATTACTAAAGAAATTTTCACCAATTTGGTTATCATCAATTGATTGCTCCGAAACAGTTTCATGATCGCTGCACTGAACATATTCAAAGTCAGAATATTCGCTAAAATCGACACCTTCTTCGTCATTTAACTATTCGTTTGTAATTATCTCAAAATTTCTGTCAGATGCTCGCACGGAAGTCGATGGAATATTATAATTCATCTTTAAATTTATTTAAAAAAAGTTACGTTCTTGGTGATGTTGGTCTGGGGGACCACACTTCTAAATGAAGGTAGCTGTTACTAATTGAATAACAAAAGAATTCAACTGTTCACCTCAACACGTGAAGTAAGACTGCATAACTTAAAGCTACTGAGAGACTCAGAGAGTTATGTAGGCGAGGGAAAGTTTAACAGGCTTTTATTTTTTTTAAGGTGGTCCGCCGGACCAACGTCACCAGTTAAGGGTTAAATGCTTTAGATGAGGTCGGTCTTTCTGTTCGCCTTGACTATGTCTAAGGTTTGTGTACTGAATTTAAGCAGACAGTTGGTGAATGGGAAGAGAAATGTATAGGTGATATAGATGTAAATGTAAGTTTAAATTTTATGACAATTTACTTTGCGGTGAAAGCAAATATCCAGCGAAAAAATAAAAAAACTAAGCACTTCGCCCCACATTGTTCAACTGTTCCTCAATTTTCTTTGGATGATTCGATGAGTGTTCGTAAGACTAGGCTGTCTGAGCTTAAAATTCCATAGTATAGTGGCTCTTATACAGAATGGCCTGACTTTTTCGCGATGTTTACAACTGTAATTCATAATGATATGGACTTGAGCAAGATAGAGAAGATTCAACATTTGCCTGCGTGTTTGGCGGGTGCAGCTTTGGACACGATCTAATCGTTGGAACCTACAGAAGCCAATTACGATAAAGCCATAATAATATCGAGACTTCTACGTTGATGATTTGATTTGGGAGTGCCACATAATCCCAAAATCAAAATCCCCAAACACAAAATACCCAAGCGAAAAAAATCCCCAAAACAAAATCCCCAAAACACAAAATCCCCAAATACAAAATCCCCACATTTTTTGGAGATAGTGTCACAAAATCCCCAAACACAAAATACCCAAATGTTTACGATATTACCGATCATATAAACAAAAGTGCAAGTAATGCTATAGCGATGTGGAACAACTATGGAAATCATCACTTTTTAATTTCGCTTTACTTTATTTCTCATTGCTTTCCATTCACTTATTTTGTTACTACGTTTATAAAACTTCGCTCTCAATTATCACTACAACCTTCTCCTTGTGTACTCTTGTTCTATTTTTAAACATTAACCGTTATAGTTTCATCAGTTAACTATGCAGTGTGTACACAGAGTGGAAATAATAAAGACTCATATCAAAAGAAATTGCTTGTAAAGTAATTTTAAAAACATTGTTTTTATTATTTGATTTTTAAAATAAAATGGAAATATTCATTGAAAAATCGAATAAAGGCAAGGACAAATTATATGTGGATGGATATGATTACTATTTTCATTCGAAAAATAAAAAAACCGAGTTTCGTTGGGCTTGTGCGCAAAGGAAATCAACGCTGTGCAAAAGTGTCGTAATAACATTAAAAAGCAGTGACGAACATATTGTTAAACGGGCTCCTACCGCGCACAAGCACGACCCAAAGACGTATTCTCTATCTGTAGCATCTGCAAATAATAAAGTGAAAAATATGAGCAGCTCATCTGCACTGGAACCTTCCCAAATAATAAGGGAAGCAATTGTAGATTGTCAACCAGACCACCGAGTGTACCTGCCATCAAAACGAGCACAAAAAATGAAAATAAATCGTAAGCGAAAAGCAACGGATACGCTGCCAGAGCCGCTTAATTTAGCAGAAATATGCATTCCAGAGCACCTAAAATACTTGGAGGGTGAACTTTTTGTATTAAGTGACTGGGATTTCAACGGTGAGAAAAATATCATTTTGGGCACGTCGAGTTCATTGAAAGTATTAGGGAGGTCACCGTGCTGGGTAATGGATGGGACATTTTATGTTGTTCCGAAAGTTTTCCGACAGCTTTTCACCATTCAAGGTATAATTGATGGTCAATTTATGCCTCTAGTTTTTTGTCTTATGAGCAAAAAATCAAAGCAGGCATACACCGAGTTCTTTCACCAATTGTTCCATATGGCTCTAGCACAAAATATTAATTTAAATCCGCAAAGAATAATTACAGATTTTGAGCAAACAATATCATCTGTGGCAAAAGAGTATTTCCCTAATGCTCAATATAAGGGATGTTTATTTCATTTTGGTCAGATTATTTGGAGACGAGTTCAAAAAGAAGGACTTGCTCAAAAATATGGCAATAATGAAGCTTTCAGCATTGCAATTCGTATGCTCAAAAGCTTATCATTTGTTCCGCCTGAGAGTGTACTAGATTATTATACAGAACTGAATGCCAACTCTAAAGATAAAGATTTAAAAAAAATAAGTGTTTGGTTTAAGCAAAATTATATTAGCGGAACAACAAATTCGGGCTCCCCTAAATATGACCCAACATTTTGGTGTGTTGCAGATTCTTTAACGGAAAATTTTCCGCGCACTCAAAACTCTATTGAGGCTTGGCACCGTAGGTTTAAAGTTATTGTAGGAAAAAAAAATGTGGCGTTTATGAAATTATTAAAGAGTTAGGGAAAGAATTTATAGAAATTAAAGGAAGTATAGAGAAGATATACTCAGGCATAGGTATAAAAAAGAATAAAAAAAATGTTGAGCGTCTGACGAAAATTAAAAAAGTTGTTGAATCTCGAACGGATTTTGATAAAATAACTTATTTATCTTCTATCTCTCACAATATTTCACTTTGTAATTAAAAGTTCTATTATATATTATATGTTTCATATTATGAGTAATCTTTTGAGAAAGAAAAATTATTGTTTTTTTTTCATTGTTTAAAATTTTTATTTCAAATTTTTATTTCAAACTAAACTACTTTTATAACGAAATAGTTTTGTTTTCCCTTATTGTTATATATTTTAGTTTACTAATATTCATGACATACCATTGTTAAATACTTGTGAATATATCATATATTTTTTTTAAATATTAATTTCAAACTGAACTACTTTTATAACGAAATATTGTTTTTTTTCTTTATTGTTATATATTTTAAATTAATACTACTCTTCATGACATACCTATTAAATATTTGTGAATTTATCATACAATTTGTTTTGATTTTTAAATACTAATTTCAAACTGAACTACTTTTATAACGAAATATTGTTTTTTTTTCTTTATTGTTATATATTTTAAATTAATACTACTCTTCATGACATACCTATTAAATATTTGTGAATTTATCATACAATTTGTTTTGATTTTTAATTTCAGAAATAATGCCAAAGGGTGTACCACATTATCTCCAAAATCAAAATCTCCAAATCAAAATCCCCAAATCTAAATCCCCAAAATCAAAATCCCCAAATCAAAATCCCCCAAATCAAAATCCCCAAATCAAAATCCCCCAAATCAAAATCCCCAAACACAAAATCCCAAACACAAAATCCTCATTTTCTGTATAAAATACATTAAAATTAGGTTAAAAATCGCGCGATTTTTAACCTAATTTTAATGTATTTTATACAGAAAATGAGGATTTTGTGTTTGGCATTATTTCTGAAATTAAAAATCAAAACAAATTGTATGATAAATTCACAAATATTTAATAGGTATGTCATGAAGAGTAGTATTAATTTAAAATATATAACAATAAAGAAAAAAAAAACAATATTTCCTTATAAAAGTAGTTCAGTTTGAAATTAATATTTAAAAATCAAAACAAATTGTATGATAAATTCACAAATATTTAATAGGTATGTCATGAAGAGTAGTATTAATTTAAAATATATAACAATAAAGAAAAAAAACAATATTTCGTTATAAAAGTAGTTCAGTTTGAAATTAATATTTAAAAAAAATATATGATATATTCACAAGTATTTAACAATGGTATGTCATGAATATTAGTAAACTAAAATATATAACAATAAGGGAAAACAAAACTATTTCGTTATAAAAGTAGTTTAGTTTGAAATAAAAATTTGAAATAAAAATTTTAAACAATGAAAAAAAAAAAACAATAATTTTTCTTTCTCATAAGATTACTCATAATATGAAACATATAATATATAATAGAACTTTTAATTACAAAGTGAAATATTGTGAGAGATAGAAGATAAATAAGTTATTTTTTCAAAATCCGTTCGAGATTCAACAACTTTTTTAATTTTCGTCAGACGCTCAACATTTTTTTTATTCTTTTTTATACCTATGCCTGAGTATATCTTCTCTATACTTCCTTTAATTTCTATAAATTCTTTCCCTAACTCTTTAATAATTTCATAAACGCCACATTTTTTTTCCTACAATAACTTTAAACCTACGGTGCCAAGCCTCAATAGAGTTTTGAGTGCGCGGAAAATTTTCCGTTAAAGAATCTGCAACACACCAAAATGTTGGGTCATATTTAGGGGAGCCCGAATTTGTTGTTCCGCTAATATAATTTTGCTTAAACCAAACACTTATTTTTTTAAAATCTTTATCTTTAGAGTTGGCATTCAGTTCTGTATAATAATCTAGTACACTCTCAGGCGGAACAAATGATAAGCTTTTGAGCATACGAATTGCAATGCTGAAAGCTTCATTTTTGAGCAAGTCCTTCTTTTTGAACTCGTCTCCAAATAATCTGACCAAAATGAAATAAACATCCCTTATATTGAGCATTAGGGAAATACTCTTTTGCCACAGATGATATTGTTTGCTCAAAATCTGTAATTATTCTTTGCGGATTTAAATTAATATTTTGTGCTAGAGCCATATGGAACAATTGGTGAAAGAACTCGGTGTATGCCTGCTTTGATTTTTTGCTCATAAGACAAAAAACTAGAGGCATAAATTGACCATCAATTATACCTTGAATGGTGAAAAGCTGTCGGAAAACTTTCGGAACAACATAAAATGTCCCATCCATTACCCAGCACGGTGACCTCCCTAATACTTTCAATGAACTCGACGTGCCCAAAATGATATTTTTCTCACCGTTGAAATCCCAGTCACTTAATACAAAAAGTTCACCCTCCAAGTATTTTAGGTGCTCTGGGAGTGCCACATAATCCCCAAAATCAAAATCCCCAAACACAAAATACCCAAGCGAAAAAAAATCCCCAAAACAAAATCCCCAAACACAAAATCCCCAAATACAAAATCCCCACATTTTTTGGAGATAGTGTCACAAAATCCCCAAACACAAAATACCCAAGTGTTTACGATATTACCGATCATATAAACAAAAGTGCAAGTAATGCTATAGCGATGTGGAACAACTATGGAAATCATCACTTTTTAATTTCGCTTTACTTTATTTCTCATTGCTTTCCATTCACTTATTTTGTTACTACGTTTATAAAACTTCGCTCTCAATTATCACTACAACCTTCTCCTTGTGTACTCTTGTTCTATTTTTAAACATTAACCGTTATAGTTTCATCAGTTGACTATGCAGTGTGTATACAGAGTGGAAATAATAAAGACTCATAACAAAAGAAATTGCTTGTAAAGTAATTTTAAAAACATTGTTTTTATTATTTGATTTTTAAAATAAAATGGAAATATTCATTGAAAAATCGAATAAAGGCAAGGACAAATTATATGTGGATGGATATGATTACTATTTTCATTCGAAAAATAAAAAAACCGAGTTTCGTTGGGCTTGTGCGCAAATTAAATCAACGCTGTGCAAAAGTGTCGTAATAACATTAAAAAGCAGTGACGAACATATTGTTAAACGGGCTCCTACCGCGCACAATCACGACCCAAAGACGTATTCTCTATCTGTAGCATCTGCAAATAATAAAGTGAAAAATATGAGCAGCTCATCTGCACTGGAACCTTCCCAAATAATAAGGGAAGCAATTGTAGATTGTCAACCAGACCACCGAGTGTACCTGCCATCAAAACGAGCACAAAAAATGAAAATAAATCGTAAGCGAAAAGCAACGGATACGCTGCCAGAGCCGCTTAATTTAGCAGAAATATGCATTCCAGAGCACCTAAAATACTTGGAGGGTGAACTTTTTGTATTAAGTGACTGGGATTTCAACGGTGAGAAAAATATCATTTTGGGCACGTCGAGTTCATTGAAAGTATTAGGGAGGTCACCGTGCTGGGTAATGGATGGGACATTTTATGTTGTTCCGAAAGTTTTCCGACAGCTTTTCACCATTCAAGGTATAATTGATGGTCAATTTATGCCTCTAGTTTTTTGTCTTATGAGCAAAAAATCAAAGCAGGCATACACCGAGTTCTTTCACCAATTGTTCCATATGGCTCTAGCACAAAATATTAATTTAAATCCGCAAAGAATAATTACAGATTTTGAGCAAACAATATCATCTGTGGCAAAAGAGTATTTCCCTAATGCTCAATATAAGGGATGTTTATTTCATTTTGGTCAGATTATTTGGAGACGAGTTCAAAAAGAAGGACTTGCTCAAAAATGAAGCTTTCAGCATTGCAATTCGTATGCTCAAAAGCTTATCATTTGTTCCGCCTGAGAGTGTACTAGATTATTATACAGAACTGAATGCCAACTCTAAAGATAAAGATTTTAAAAAAATAAGTGTTTGGTTTAAGCAAAATTATATTAGCGGAACAACAAATTCGGGCTCCCCTAAATATGACCCAACATTTTGGTGTGTTGCAGATTCTTTAACGGAAAATTTTCCGCGCACTCAAAACTCTATTGAGGCTTGGCACCGTAGGTTTAAAGTTATTGTAGGAAAAAAAATGTGGCGTTTATGAAATTATTAAAGAGTTAGGGAAAGAATTTATAGAAATTAAAGGAAGTATAGAGAAGATATACTCAGGCATAGGTATAAAAAAGAATAAAAAAAATGTTGAGCGTCTGACGAAAATTAAAAAAGTTGTTGAATCTCGAACGGATTTTGATAAAATAACTTATTTATCTTCTATCTCTCACAATATTTCACTTTGTAATTAAAAGTTCTATTATATATTATATGTTTCATATTATGAGTAATCTTTTGAGAAAGAAAAATTATTGTTTTTTTTTTCATTGTTTAAAATTTTTATTTCAAATTTTTATTTCAAACTAAACTACTTTTATAACGAAATAGTTTTGTTTTCCCTTATTGTTATATATTTTAGTTTACTAATATTCATGACATACCATTGTTAAATACTTGTGAATATATCATATATTTTTTTTAAATATTAATTTCAAACTGAACTACTTTTATAACGAAATATTGTTTTTTTTTCTTTATTGTTATATATTTTAAATTAATACTACTCTTCATGACATACCTATTAAATATTTGTGAATTTATCATGCAATTTGTTTTGATTTTTAAATATTAATTTCAAACTGAACTACTTTTATAACGAAATATTGTTTTTTTTTTCTTTATTGTTATATATTTTAAATTAATACTACTCTTCATGACATACCTATTAAATATTTGTGAATTTATCATACAATTTGTTTTGATTTTTAATTTCAGAAATAATGCCAAACACAAAATCCTCATTTTCTGTATAAAATACATTAAAATTAGGTTAAAAATCGCGCGATTTTTAACCTAATTTTAATGTATTTTATACAGAAAATGAGGATTTTGTGTTTGGGATTTTGATTTGGGGGATTTTGATTTGGGGGATTTTGATTTTGGGGATTTAGATTTGGGGATTTTGATTTGGAGATTTTGATTTTGGGGATAATATGGTACACCCTTTGATTTCTGGTGGCAATTCAGTAAAAGAAGTTATCGAAATTAGACAACAAGTAACGCAGCTGCTGAAATAACGAAATTTTGTTATCGGAGTGTCTTGAATGATGTGTCATCCTCTGATGGCGAAAAATATTTGAAATTTAAAGATGGTACTGACACAACAAAGACTTTAGGTCTGCTGTGGGATCCAAATTCCGACGATTTCATATTTGCATCCAACCATGTCTTGGATAGCAACACCATTTCAAAACCAACTGTCTTGTCATCTATTGCTCGACTTTACGACCCGTTGGGTTTAATTGGTCCAGTTATCACAAAAGCCAAACTGTTTATGCAAAGTTTATGGAAGTCCAAATTAGACTGGGACGAAAGTTTACCACAGAGTTTGTACTCGGTTTGGCAGCAATTTGTATCAACATTTTTCCTAGTTGAAAAATTTGCATTTCCTCGATTTGTTTCCATTACAGGTTCGATGGTTCAATTACACGCCTTTTGTGACGCAAGTTTATCTGTGTATGGTGTCTGCATTTACATATGTAAGATCACAATCTGATGGAGAGGTCAGAGTAAATTTATTATGCTCAATGTCAAGAGTAGCACATTTAAAAGCTCTTACGCTTCCGAAACTTGAGTTGTCAGCAGGTTTGCTTTTGGCGGAACTTCTCAACGAAATCTCAAATGCACTGGAGAACAAATATGCCTTTGTTGGTCAGATTCAAATGTCGTTTTATCCTGGTTGCGTGAATAATCTTCAAACTATAACGTCTTTGTGGCTAACAGAGCAGTTCGAATACAAAATTTAACTAAGAATATATCATGGCATCACGTCCCAACTTCAAAAAATCCTGCGGATATTTTATCGAGAGGAGGTACATCCGAAAAGCTTTTAAATTCAAATCTTTGGAAGGAAGGACCAACCTTTTTATTACAAGCTTCGGAAAATTGGCCAAAAACATTTGGTTTTTTAGCTGACCTACCTGAACGTCGAAGAACAATTTTAATCCCATCATTTGCTACTGATTTTTCTGCTAACTGCAAATGTCATAACTCGTTTCCAAAAATGCAAAGAATTTTCGCATATGTTTACAGATTTTTAAAATTTAAAAGAGGCGTAAACTATTCTGAAGAACTAACACCACAGGAATTGAAAATGGGTACTCAAATTCTAATTCGAAACATTCAACGCGTTCATTTTGTTGTTGAGTATAAAATCTTGCAAAGGAAGGAGAATATACTCCCATCAAGAAAATTTCATTCCCTAACACCGTTCATGGATTCGGAGGGATTGATTAGAGTAGGTGGTCGTCTGCAGCACTCATTTTTGGGTTTTGAAGCCCAACAGCCGATAATTCTTCCAAAACATCACCCTATCACCACGTCCATGGTTTTGTACTATCATCAAAGGCTTTTACACCCCGCACCACAGTGTTTGTTAGCGAACATTCGACAGCAATTTTGGCCGATAGGCGGCAGAAAGACTATAAGTTCAATCATTTACAAGTATGTTAAATGTTTTCGTTTCAAACCTAAAATTTCGCAGTATATAATGGGACGCTTACCGCCAGATCGGGTTCAACCAAGTAGAGCCTTTTGTACAACGGGAATAGATTTTTGCGGCCCTTTTTATTACAAATCGGAAGAAAGAACTCGATCGCCATTGAAAGGCTACATATGAATTTTTATATGCTTTTCAACTAAAACTATACATATGGAGCTGGTGCCAGATTTATCTGCATCATCGTTTTTAGCGGCTCTCAAATGTTTTATCGCAACACGTGGCAAACCAAGCAAGTTTAAGTAAGTTTAAGAAGTTTATACCAACCAGGTCTCCTCATTTTACCGGCCTATGGGAGGTCGCGGTTAAGTCTGCCAAGTACCACTTTTATCGAGCCGTGGGTGAATCAGTTCTAAGATTTGACGAATTGCGAACATTAGTGTGCCAAATATCAGCCATATTAAACTCCCGGCCACTATGTCCTATAACGGAACATCCAGACGACCTCAAAGTGTTGACACCTGGGCATTTCTTAGTAGGCGCACCGCTAATCGCAATTTGGTAACCTGATGTCACAGATTTAAATGTAAAGTCGATGGCAAAATGTTTGCCATATTCAACAAATTTTTTGGAGAAAATGGATCAGCTCTTATTTATCTTTATTGCAGGAACGTACAAAGTGGCAATCATTTAGATTTTCCAAAAATTGCTAAAGGCACAATGGTTATCATCAAAGAAGGAAACGTTCCACCCCTAAAATGGCTGCTGGGTCGTATCGTAGATGTTATTCCTGGGAAAGATGGCATAGTTCGAGTCGCTTTGGTAAAAACAAGTAATAACATAATTCACAGAGCCGTTGCAAAATTGGCAATACTACCAATTAAAAATAATGTTGAAAGTCATGGGCTTCCAACGGGGGGGAGAATCTTCGGAGTAGTCACACTGCCAGCACTATAGTTGCAGTCACGCTGCCAACAGTATATTCAGAAGCGGAGTTCTCCAGTACAAAATACATATGTACATACAAACATACATACATACATACTTACATACATACATATATATTCTCCTATTTTTCTTCTGCATGCTTTCGGCTGCTGCAATTTTGTATATAAGTATATATGTACATACATCAAATTGTGTAATTTTTTTATTGTCAAATTTGATATATAGTACATAATTGAATACCTAAATCTAACAGATCATTTTTGTCGCTTTGTTTTTGCAGTTAAAGTTTTTAATAATAAAAGATTATTGTTCTATTTGTTCAGTGTTCAGTTGCCTTTTGGAGTCGTTAAAATAAAGTTGTCATAAAACAAAGTTATTGTTCTATTTTTGCAAAGAAATCTATATATATAAAATTGGATGTGTGTATGTATGTATGTATGTATGTATGTATGTAACGTAATGGCTCCAAAACGGTTGGGCCGATTTTGACGAAATTTTCAGGGAACCTTCAGAATACTCGGGCGGGTGACACTGTGAAGTCCGATTTTTTATTTTCGGTCTGTGGGCGGAGGGGCGTGGCAAAATCCAATTTTCATATTGCACCACCAATGACATATACATTTATTTATTTTTTGTGCTTTTTTTATTTTATTTTACTTTTTTTGGAAAGCCGTTGTCATGTTCTTCTAAACGAGATATCAAACGCTTAAATCGGTTATGTAGTTCCGAAGATATTTTGAGCTGACGGTGTCAGCTATATGTACATAAAAATTATGTGTATGTTCGTGATCGCTAAACTCAAAAACTACTGGACCGATTTTGACCAAATTTTATATTCATGCTCTATGGGCCGTGAGGAGTGTTTCTGTGTAGTTTAAAGTTCGTCCAACAGATGGCGCAATACTTAGTTTTGTGTGTGTGTTTTTGCACCGTAACTCAAGAACTACTGCACCGATTTTGACCAAACTTTATATACATGTTCTATGGGACGTGAGGAGTGTTTCTGTGTAGTTTGAAGTTCGTCCGACAGATGGCGCAATACTTAGTTTTGTGTGTGTGTTTTTGCACCGTAACTCAAGAACTACTGCACCGATTTTGACCAAACTTTATATAAGTACATGTTCTATGGGACGTGAAGAGTGTTTCTGTGTAGTTTGAAGTTCGTCCGACAGATGGCGCAATACTTAGTTTTGTGTGTGTGTTTTTGCACCGTAACTCAAGAACTACTGCACCGATTTTGACCAAACTTTATATACATGTTCTATGGGACGTGAGGAGTGTTTCGGTGTAGTTTGAAGTACGTCCGACAGATCGCGCAATACTTAGTTTTGTGTGTGTGTTTTTGCACCGTAACTCAAGAACTACTGCACCGATTTTGACCAAACTTTATATACATGTTCTACGGGACGTGAGGAGTGTTTCTGTGTAGTTTGAAGTTCGTCCGACAGATGGCCCAATATTTTGTTTTTTGTGTTCTGCCCAATAGAGATTAGCGCGATAAGCCTATGCTGCGTTTTACTGAATTCGCCGGGTCCTTAACCAGCGTGTAGTGGGGTTAATTAGCCCGATACCTTTATTTGAACAATAATTGCTATGTCGATTTAGTGCAAATTTGAAGGCAAAACAAGGTTTGCCCGGGTCAGCTAGTAGCCTATAAAAAGCTTAAAAGCTCGTACACCATCTTTTCCAAAAGTAATCCGCAAATTTTTTAGTTTGTCGCCAATGATTACGAAGATCGCTATCGGAATAAATAGGCTTATAACCAGATGAGGATCCCAAAAGCAGATGATTTGGAGTCAAAGGTTCGTCGTCAGCATCTAGGGAAACAAATGTTATAGGACGAGAATTAATTATAAATTCTCTTTGAACACGCTGGCTATGTCTGTGAATGTTTCCCTTAGCATGCCTCCACGATGTATGAAGTTGGCCATGCACATTATGCAAGAGCTGGTATCTAGATCATGTATGGACCGAAAAAATCGATGCCAACAAAAGTGAAAACGCGTTCGAAACAGGCTAATTTAGCCTTTGAGAGTGAAGCCCTTTGTGGAATCAAAAATGCACTTGAATTGTTTCGGCAATGCTGGAATTTCTTTCGTACTCTTTTGTACAGCACACGTAGTCGTGGGATGTAAAATGTGTATCTAATGTATCTTATGATTGTTTCGTGTAAGCAATGATGATATTGTTCATGGTAAAACACCCGTTGAGTCTAAACCACCCCTGCGCACTTCTACCGGATGTTGGGCAATAACTAATACTGAAAAAGGTAACATATTTGCTGGTCATTTAAAAAACGTATTTACCCCAAACACATGTACTGGTGCTGTTGATTTGCCGAGTGTAGTTGCTTTACCCCCTCGACCCATGAAATTTAAGATGCGTGATGTACAAAAACTAATTGCTGAAACCAACCCGAAGAAAGCTCCGGGTATTGATGGAATTAGTAACAAGATGCTGATGCAGTTGCCTCGTGTTGCTATTAGAACCTTGTTGTTTATTTTTAATGGCATTTTACGACTGTAGTATTATCCACACAGCTGGTAACTTGCCATGATCAAAATGATTCCAAAGGCGGGCAAAGATCTTACCAAGGCAGAGTCATATAGGCCAATAAGTTTACTGTCAACAATATCAAAGCTGTTCGAAAAACTGCTCATGACAAAATTGTCCCCAATTCTAACTGATAATGGGTGCATACCGGACCATTAATTTGGTTTTAGAAGTCAGCATAGCACCATTGAACAAACTCATAGATTGGTTCATTTTATAAGAAGAACATTTGAAGAAAAGAAGTATTGTTCTTCCCTCTTTATTGATGTTTCTCAGGCATTTGATAAAGTATGGCATGAAGGTCTAATTTTAAAACTGAAGACATATTTACCAATAAACATTGTAAATCTTTTGGAAAGTTACATTCTTGCCCGGAAGTTCACTGTTGTGGAAGAAGACTTCATGAGTGTGCCCGAAACTATCTCATCCGGTGTGCCACAGGGTAGTATACTGGGGCTAGTTTTATATTTGATTTATACCTGTGATATGCCTTTGAGCAGTAATATCCTCACTTCTACATTTGCCGATGATACAGCCTGCCTTAGTATGCATGAAAACCCTCACGAGGCTACCCGTTATCTCCAGCAACATATTAACCTGTTGGAACCGTGGTTGAAATTATGGGGAATAAAAGTAAATGAACAAAAGTGTGTTCATGTCACATTTACCCTACGAAGAGAGACTTGTTCTCCCATTCGAATCAACAATCAAGTTGTTCCTCATCATTCACAGGTGAAATACCTTGGTATACATCTTGACCGACGGCTTACATGGAAGCACCACATTGACTCTAAGCTGACACAAATGAAGCTGAAATTAACCCATTGGCTGATTGGTAGAAATTCAACACTCAGTCTGGGTTGTAAACTTTTAATATACAAGTCGCTTTTGAAACCCATATGGTGTTACGGAATTCAGCTATGGGGCACTGCTTCAGCTTCCAATGTAGAGAGAATCCAACGAATGCAAAACAAAATTTTAAGGTTAATAACATCGGCTCCATGGTACATGAAAAATTCAATTTTACATCGTGATTTAAATATGCCACTTGTGACCACTGAAATTGCAAAATATGCAGGCAAATATTTAACAAAACTCGAGTTCCATCCTAATCCCCTTGCTCGTAACATCTTTAACTTTCCTGGACATATCCGCTTAAAAAAGAGGGATACTACGGCCTTAACACGCAACACCCGAGATGAAACTTTTTGAAAATATTTTTGTGATTAACACGACATTTATGTATTTTTAATTATTATCACTAAGTTTATGTCTGACACTGGTTGGGCCTAATTATTATATCTATATATAAGATTTGAACACTTATTGTTAGTTCAGTTCTGAAGATACAATAAATAAAAATTAGTGGAAAAAAAACGAATTATGTCCGCTATCTCTTCTACAACATGAGTATGTCGTGCGTGCCAGTACACAATATTTTTTATGTAAAGTGTAAATGTGGCCAGTGCCCTGTACAGGTTTCTCCAGTTGGAAAAGTAGTCAAAATACATTTGTCTTTCTTGACGGATATGAAATACAACATTGTGAAGCATACTCATGCATACTCCCCGGCATCGACAAATGTATACAAGAGAGGTGAATAGCAGCGTGGGATGGTTACTCCAGATATATCTGGAAGTGTAAGGGTCCATTGATGCCATTCATCACATAATCCTTTGTTAAGCTCGTCATGCTATTTGATTTTTGCACTCTCTTGTAAGGGTGCGTACACAGTGGCCGCTTGTTGCCGAGTCGAGCCGACTGACGCTTATTGCGAGAACTTGTTCATGCGAGAAAAAAGTTTGAGTGTACATCGTGGATGCGAGAATCAGCGCTGATATTTTATCTACTATTTGTGTTTTATGTATGTTTGTACGCATTTGGGTTGGTTTTTTTTATTTTTTATGTAAATTAAATAATAATAAATATTATTTTTGTAGCAAGACGTAGGTTTATCTATCTATCTATATATATAAAATTGGATGTGTGTATGTATGTATGTATGTATGTATGTATGTAACGTAATGGCTCCAAAACGGTTGGGCCGATTTTGACGAAATTTTCAGGGAACCTTCAGAATACTCGGGCGGGTGACACTATGAAGTCCGATTTTTTATTTTCGGTCTGTGGGCGGAAGGGCGTGGCAAAATCCAATTTTCATATTGCACCACCAATGACATATACATATATTTTTTTGTGCTTTTTTTTATTTTATTTTACTTTTTTTGGAAAGCCGTTGTCATGTTCTTCTAAACGAGATATCAAACTCTTAAATCGGTTATGTAGTTCCGAAGATATTTTGAGCTGACGGTGTCAGCTATATGTACATAAAAATTACGTGTATGTTCGTGATCGCTAAACTCAAAAAATACTGGACCGATTTTGACCAAATTTGATATGCGTGCTCTATAGGCCGTTAGGAGTGTTTCTGTGTAGTTTGAAGTTCGTCCAACAGATGGCGCAATACTTAGTTTTGTGTGTGTGTTTTTGCACCGTAACTCAAGAACTACTGCACCGATTTTGACCAAACTTTATATACATGTTCTATGGGACATGAGGAGTGCTTCTGTGTAGTTTGAAGTTCGTCCGACAGATGGCGCAATACTTAGTTTTGTGTGTGTGTTTTTGCACCGTAATTTAAGAACTACTGCACCGATTTTGACCAAACTTTATATACATGTTCTATGGGACGTGAGGAGTGTTTCTGTGTAGTTTGAAGTTCATCCGATAGATGGCCCAATATTTTGTTTTTTGTGTTTTGCCCAATAGAGATTAGCGCGATAAGCCTATGCTGCGTTTTGCTGAAGGCGTTGGGTCCTTAACCAGCGTGTAGCGGGGTTTATTAGCCCGATACCTTTATTTGAACAATAATTGCTATATCGATTTAGTGCAAATTTGAAGGCAAAACAAGGTTTGCCCGGGTCAGCTAGTATTATTATATATGGCTAGACTTATTATTATCAATGCGAGTGTATATTAGGAATGCAGGATAACGGTTTCTATATTTTATTTATGTATGGCTAGACTTATTATTATCGCTGCGAGTGTACATTTGGAATGTAGGATAACGGTTTCTATATTGTATTTATACTTTGCCTTCTACATTATTCTATGTAAGTGTTTTATCTCTTTCTTATACAAACTTTAGAATAGTATAGTCATACATTTTTTTTTTTGACGGGCGAGGTAGGGTTGAAAATGCCTTCGCACTTACAGTGACCGTCGTCGACTGCGTTGAGTGGTGTTTTCCACTAAAAAACTCCCTCCTCCGTTTCTGGTGGGATGCCTTCCCGGGACTGTTTTCTACATTACTTCAAGAAGGCCCAGAAACTTCATCCTCCTAAGAAGGACTTTGCTCGTAACACCCACGTCTGGGTCCGTCATTTCCATGCTGCTGGCTCATTCTTGCTGAGTCCCCGTTGATGGGGACTCATTTTGCCGTGCATCGAGATCTCTTTTCTTTCTTTTTAAGACATACTCGATGTATTTACTCACAGCATTCCATGTGTTTTCGCATTCGAGCATTCTGTCAACTATGTTGGCAGGGGTGAAAACGCCAATCTGCTCTCTTAATGCGATTTGCTCAGTATTCCATCTGGTGCAGTTGAAAAAGGTGTGTTCTGCATCGTCGTTTGTTGCATCGCAGTAGATGCAACTGGAATTACCTGTTTTGCCCATACGATGTAGATACTTCCGGAAGTATCCATGACCTGAAAGAAACTGGGTCAAGAAGTAGTTAATCTCCCCAAATTTCCTTTGAGTCCACTTTTCTATGTTAGGAATGAGCCTTTTCGTCCATCTACCGGACTGTTCTGCGTTCCATCTGCTTTGCCATCGTTGGATGGTTCCAGATCTCCGCTCTGCAGCACTAATATTAATTTCCGCCTCCCTAGAGTCCCATGCCTCTTTCCGTTCGCGCGCCAGGAGATCAACCGGAATCTCACTACTTATTACGAAAACCGCCGCGCCTGAAACTGTACGGTAGGCTGAAACGATTCTGAGTGCCGCTGTGCGTTGGACTTTTTCTAGAGCCTTACGCTTAGACTTTGCTCTCAGTGCATTGCCCCAAATTTCGCTGCCATATAGCAGTATAGAATTTGTGGTTGCCATAATCAGCCTCCTCTTGCTCTGTGTGGGCCCGCCAATGTTTGCCATTAGCCTGCTCAACATGCCTGAAACTTTTGCTGCCTTTGCAGCCGCATTTGCATTTAAGTATGTTTAGCTTTAGTTTTAAGTGATGATGTAAAGAACATAATAATAAAGAGTTGAGTTGAGTGGTGATCGTCAAACAGTGAAGTTTGTTTTTACGGCGTATCCTACAAATTCAGAAGTGGGATAGTGAACAAAAAATAAAATAAAATAAAATTTTTTTTTTATATAAAAAAAAATATATATATAAATACAATGGAATCTAATGGTGTAAGTGTGGCAGACTATACTACCGCGGAACTGCGGCTTTGGTTACAGAGTCTTGGATTACCATCTGCTGGCACAAAAAGTGCCTTACTTGTCCGTTTAAATGAATTGTCGGCCGAAGAAAGGGGTGACTGTCCGATGGCAGCCGGTGGTCAGGCTGATGTAATTGCTGCAAAAAATCTGAGGAAAATGGTGCTAATGATCGTGTGGAAAAAGAAAATGAGTATAGCCAAGAAAATGATGAGCGTAGTATGAGTGAAGGTGCTGAATGTAGCCAAGAAAATGATCGTGAATCGAAGAAGGAAAAAGAGTGTCAAGCCAGAAAGCGAGGTGTACAGTCAGATGGTCGTACCGAATGTCAAAAGGCTACGGAGAAATTGCTGGGCTATGATTTAACAGGTGTGTTACAAAAAGAAATAGAATTAATAAAAAGAGAAAAAGAATTGTTGCGAAAGGAAAATGATTTGCTGAAAATGATAGCTGAAACAGAAAAAAGACGAGAAGGGCCGACAACTAGTGAAAAAGTAAATGGCAGTCAAGATCAACAAGAAAACTTGGACCAGGACACCAATAAAATGAAAGTACCTTTTAATATTCTGAAAGATATGATAATAGAATATGAAGGTGATAAGTTCAAGAACATTACAAAGGTTTACGATGTTGATGAAAATATATTGAAAACCCTTCTAATGTGTAAGTTGAAAGGAAAAGCACTAATGTGGCTTCACACCAAACTAAGTCTTTTAAACGCCACTACAAAAGTTATTTTGGATGAATTACAAGAAGATTGCAAAAAGGAGAATAAGTTAGTAATGCGCAGAAACTTCGAAGCCCGTAGGTGGAAATACAACGAGACATTTTCCGACTACTTCAATGAAAAAAATATGTTGTCCATGAAACTGGGTATCGATGAAGATGAGCTGATTGAACATATCATTGAAGGCATTCCTGAAACCCAGCTTCGAGTGCAGGCTAGCTTGCAGTGCTACAACAATAAATCTCAACTTCTCCAGGCATTTTCTAAAATTGAATTGAAACGACGATTCCAAGGTAAAACTCAGCAACCAAGCGAAGAGAAGTTTAGGAACTTCAGATGCTATAATTGCAACTCAGTAGGACATATTGCCGCAGATTGCCAAAAACCGAGGAGACAGATGGGTGCATGCTACGGATGTGGCAGCATGGAGCATCAGGTCGCTGATTGCCCGGAGAGAAAACCTGCTGTGCATTTACTTCAAAACGATGAATATGTAAGGTATTTTAAGTTCTCATTAAATATTAGCTTTAATAATGTATTTTTCTTAGAATGCCTAATTGACTCAGGGAGCGCGGTTAGCTTTGTGAGAAGAACAAATATAATGAAGTTTATGAATTCGAATAATCTTTTATGTTGTAACGGAATTTTTCTTGGAATAAATAGATCTGAGTTAAATGTTTATGCAAAATTTAGATGTTTTGTAAGTGTCGAGGATAGGCTGGTTGATTTGGAAATGCTGGTCGTTTCTGATGAGACAACGTCATATGAGTGCATTTTAGGAAGGGACTTTCTTGGAAGGGCCGGTTATAAACTGGTTTCTTGTGAGAAAAAGAAGGACTTAGATTGTGATAAGTTTGAGAAGGATATTTTGTCTGTTGATGTAGGAGTGGCTGACGATTTTGATTTAGTGGTGGGTAGAGGTATTAATCATAGAGATGTATGTAGGCTTAGAGATATGTATAACGACTGTTATGTGAAACCTGAGCGTCCGTCCAAACCTAATGTGTATAGCGAAATTAAATTACGATTAAACGATGATAAGTGTTTCAATTGTGGATCTCGAAGATTATCATACTCGGAGAAAGCGGAATTACGAAAACTATTGGATGAATATTTACAAAAGGGTTACATCAGACCGAGTGAGTCGGAGTATGCTTCACCGATCGTTTTGGTAAGAAAAAAGACTGGGGATTTGAGAATGTGTGTGGATTATAGGACATTGAATAAGTTGACTGTAAAGGACAATTACCCTATTCCGCTAATTGATGATTTGTTAGACAGGCTCGCCGGCCGTAAATTTTTTTCGAAATTGGATTTGAAAAACGGATTTTTTCATGTGTATGTTCATCCGGATTCGATAAAATATACATCGTTCGTGACACCAATGGGTCAATTTGAATTTCTAAGGATGCCATTTGGCCTAAAGAATGCGCCTTCGGTATTCCAAAGGTTCATAAACAAGGTCTTTTCTGATATGGTCAGCGATGGTAAGTTGATAATTTACTTGGATGATATTATGGTTGCGACAGCAGGTATCGAGGAGCACTTCGATATCTTAAGGGAGGTTTTTGTGAGATTATTTGATAATAATTTAGAATTGAGGACCGACAAGTGCGAAATTTTTCAGACATCTGTCCGATATTTAGGTTATAATATTGATGGCGATGGTATAAGGGCAGACGATAAGGGGTTGAGGGCTATTAAGGATTTTCCGATACCGGATAAGCGACATACGATGCAGAGTTTCTTGGGGTTATGCTCGTATTTTCGAAGATTCGTTAAGGATTTTTCGGTATTGGCTAAGCCTTTGCATGACCTAACTAGAAATGATAGGAAGTTTGTTTTTGGGAAAAGGGAGCTGGATGCATTCGAGTTACTCAAGAATAAACTGATAGAATCACCAGTACTGGCACTATATGATCCCAGGGACGAAACCGAACTCCATTGCGATGCGAGCTCTATTGGTTTCGGGGCCGTTTTGTTGCAGAAGAAGGAGGATGGCAAACTCCACCCAATATTTTATTTTTCGAAGAGAACTACGGATGCGGAGTCAAAGTATCATAGTTTCGAACTTGAAACGCTGGCGATTATTTACGCCCTGAGAAGATTTAGGATATATTTAATGGGTAAAAAGTTTAAAATTGTAACAGATTGTAATTCCCTGGCAATGACCCTCAACAAGAAGGAGCTGAATGATAGAATTGCGAGGTGGGCCCTAGAACTTCAGAATTTCGAATACGAATTAGAGCATAAATCAGGTAACCGCATGCAGCATGTTGATGCGCTGAGTAGATGTAATAATATATTGGTAATTGGCTCAAACACTTTGGAAGAAAATTTAATTATTTGTCAAAATAGAGATCAGAAGTTAAGGGAGTTGAAGGATATGCTAGAGAAATCTGAGCACGGTTTGTATGAAATGCGTAATGGGGTATTGTATAAGAAGGATAATAACGGTGATTTACTGTTTTACATCCCAGAGGAGATGGAAACTCATATTTTATACAAATACCATGACGAGATGGGTCATGTTGGATCCGATAAGATGACTGAGTTAAAGAGTTATTGGTTTCCAAAGGTGAGAGCAAAGGCTGTTAGACATGTGGACAATTGTGTGAATTGTATCGCATATTCTTCTAAGCATGGCAGAGGAGAGGGGTTTTTACATAGTATACCGAAACCTGAGAACCCGTTTGATGTTGTGCACATTGATCACTACGGCCCGGTAGATAACAGTAGGGCAATGAAACATATTCTGGTTATAATCGATGCTTGCACTAAATTTGTTAGGCTTTACCCGTCGAAAACAACGAGCTCGAAGGAGGCAATTGTGGCTTTGAAGGATTACTTTAGATCTTATAGTCGGCCTAGATGCATAATTAGTGATCGCGGGTCCTGTTTTACCTCAAAGGATTTCGCAGATTTTTTGAACGATAATAAGGTTAAACATGGTTTGGTCCCTACAGGCTTACCCCAGGCTAATGGGCAGGTAGAAAGGGTTAATAGGTCGATTGGGCCCATGTTGGCGAAATTAGTGGATCCGGAAAAAGGCATATATTGGGATACGGTACTTGATCGTGTTGAATATACACTTAATAACACCGTGCACAGGTCAATCGGAGAGCACCCGAGTGTGATGTTATTTGGAGTAGGGCAACGTGGTAAGGTGGTAGATTTCTTGAGTGAATGTTTGGTTAATGTGAATAATGGTAAGGTACGGAAAGATCTTAGTACGCTGAGGATGAGTGCGGCCGAGAGGCAAAGAAAAGTACAGGCCTATAACGAAGGCTATCTTGATAGAAAGAGGAAAGATCCGACAGTGTATAAGCATGGTGATTATGTGATGGTGAAGAACTTCGACTCAACGGCAGGTGTATCACGAAAATTGATTCCGAAATATAGGGGTCCGTATAAAGTATCGAAAGTCTTACGAAATGATCGGTATATGCTCGAGGACGTGGATGGATTCCAACAGTCACGAACGCCCTATAGGGGCGTTTGGGCGGTTTCAAATATGCGCCCATGGTTTGGGAGGCGTACGGGGTCATGTAACTAGCATGAGATCAGGCGATCTCATGGTCAGGATGGCCGAGTTGTAGCAGGACGTAGGTTTATATTATTATATATGGCTAGACTTATTATTATCAATGCGAGTGTATATTAGGAATGCAGGACAACGGTTTCTATATTTTATATTTCTATATTTTATTTATGTATGGCTAGACTTATTATTATCGCTGCAAGGGTACATTTGGAATGTAGGATAACGGTTTTTATATTGTATTTATACTTTGCCTTCTACATTATTCTATGTAAGTGTTTTTATCTCCTTCCTATACAGGCTTTAGAATAGTATTGTTATATATTGTATTTATATTTTTATATTTTGCCTACTACATTATTCTATGTAAGTGTTTTATCTCTTTCCTATGCAGGCTTTAGAATAGTATTGTTATATATTGTATTTATATATTTTGCCTACTACATTATTCTATGTAAGTGTTTTATCTCTTTCTTATACAAACTTTAGAATAGTATAGTCATACATTTGCATTTAAGTATGTTTAGCTTTAGTTTTAAGTGATGATGTAAAGAACATAATAATAAAGAGTTGAGTTGAGTGGTGATCGTCAAACAGTGAAGTTTGTTTTTACGGGGTATCCTACATTTTTTATTTGAACCACTTTTTAATTTTTTCTTCACTTAGATTGAGAACTAAATACAAAGAATTATGAATTGTTTCTTCACTTAGATTGAGAACTAAAGATAAAGAACAATTTGTTCAGTAGAATTATCTTTATTGAACGTTAAAAAGCAACTGGATTACAATTTTACATTTAGTTTACACTAAACTTAAGAATAAAGAAAAACTTGCAATGTCATCATATTCCGTTTCATTATTTTTTAATGTTTATTCTGCCTCGGTCACTGACTTCTGTTTTTCATTCAAATAAGATATGTCATCAGCTTTTGCTTATTTGCAATAATAAGAAGGTAATTCTTAAATTCGATTTATTTCAAGAAATATGAAACCGACGATTTCTGTTCATTTCGCAATAACAAAAAAATAAAGAAAATAAAAAATGTAATTTTTTATTTACAGTTAGTCTGAAAAATATTAACAACTTTTTGGTTGTTAACTTGGATATTTTATTTACTTCTTTTATTACATTTTTATGTTTTGATATGTTTATGTTTGTTTTCTTTTTAATTTTTTTATAATTTTTATAACTATTTAATTTTTATTATTTATTTTAATTTTTATTATTTTTTTCATTTTTTGATGTTTTTACTTTAAACACGACGGTAAAGCACGCATCACGTAAATGCTTGGAGTCTTCTGCTCGTCGTCATTAAACCATAAGAATCGTTGAACATGCATATCTTCCTGGCGAACATTTATACATTGAAACATCTCGGAAATATCTCCACATATGGCACCAACGCGAAATTCTATCAGTATGCCGAAAAGTTGTTTTAGCATGTGAGGTCCTCTCATAAGAAAATCATTGACTTTGGAAGCTGTGTCCGAAACCAGACGGACTTTTTCTGGTTCGAAATCCTAATTTCGAGCTATAAAAATGGGCAAGTACCAAGAAGGGTTGTTACACGATTTGATTTCGTCATGCGATAATACTCTTGCCACCAACTAGTTGATTTCTTTGCGGATTGTTTTTTTTTAAGATTTTTATCTTTTATTAACTTCCTCTTTAAACATTTCAGCCTGTGTAGCGCAGAACTGTAGCTGTCAGGTAGTTGTGGTTTTTTGCTCTTCCACAATAAACCGATTTCATACTGACCGTTTTTTTTTTGCATATGGTTTCTAACATTTTTACCACTTTTAGGTCTTCTGGTGATGATAATTTTCTTTCTGTTGATACTTCTATGGAGAAAGAGCTTTGTGGTTCTTGATACCGCTTTTCACAGTTACATGTATGTATGTTTAAAAATGTCATAGCCGCATTTAGCGATGGCCTTTGCAACGTCCATCCCAAACGAGTTTTTGAGGCTATTGGTTTATTCGACATGCCTTCTCGAATTTATAATAATAATATTATAATTTCCAGTTGTTTACCCCGCACAGCGAGCATTTTGGTTCTAAAACCGGACAAAAAGGAAAAATATAAAACGCACAAGAACTTATTGAAATTATTTTTGTTGTGTACCTGAGTAAACGCGCCTTCAGAAAATTATGAAAAAGTAGCCCCTCCCCACCGTTGCGCTGCGCACGGTTAATTGCAATCTGAGCATCGTTCAGTATGCACGCATTCATTCTTGATCGGTTAATGTTTTTTTTTTACACTAATATTTATTTATTATCAGGCCTGTCACAGAAATCAATTTCGATCGAAAGTGGAATTGATTCCGTATTTTAATATTTTATTTATTCAATCAAGAAAGTTTTAAATCTGTTTTTGTACTATCAGATACAAAAAATGCAATTTCGATCATGAAATTAAAAGTGGTTTCATTCCGAAAAACAATTTCGTTTTTTATTTTCTGGAGAAGCAAAATACGGAATCAATTCCACTTTCGATCGAAATTGATTTCTGTGAC
Source organism: Germaria angustata (assembly GCA_963681545.1). Lineage (NCBI taxonomy): Eukaryota > Metazoa > Arthropoda > Insecta > Diptera > Tachinidae > Germaria > Germaria angustata. Next base: position 7,193,278 of record OY813003.1, on the reverse strand, counting down.
AGGCCTGTATATCTTCAAAAGCTGAACTAACAATAAGTATTCAAATCTTAAGTATAGATATAATTATTAGGCCCAACCAGTGTCGGACATAAACTTATTGATAGTAATTAATAATACATAAGAATCGTATTTAGCAGAAAAATATTTTTAAAAACTTTCATCTGGAGTGTTGCGGATGTGTCCACGATGTTACGAGCAAGGGGATTAAGATGGGACTCTAGTTTTGTTAAATATTTGCCTGCATATTTTGCAATTTCAGCGGTCACAAGTAGCAAACTTAAATCACGATGTAAAATTGAATTTTTCATGTACCATGTAGCCGATGTTATTAACCTTAAAATTTTGTTTTGCATTCGTTGTATTCTCTCTACTTTGGAAGCTGAAGCAGTGCCGCGTAGCTGAATTCCGTAACACCATATGGGTTTTGTTGAAAATGAATAACTATCAAACACTGATAATAATTAATATCTATCTAACATTGTTTTTTACGTCTTTTTTATATAATATAATAAATTAATAAATTGTTCTGTTCTGCAACTGTCGTTGAATTGGTTACAAGCGTTTGTGAAGCGTCCCTCGAACAGCTGGCTGGAGAAAATTCGCTCGAATTGACAACTTCTACAGAATCCGAAGGTGTGTGTCCAACGTTGCTCGAGTCCATAACAGAGTTAGAAGCCGATGACGATTCAACATTTGTTCCCGAAGTCGATATAACATGTATTGAAGAGGACAAAGTCCGTCGTTCAAAACGCATCCGTGATAAGCCAACACCAAGCTATAATTTCTGTGCCGTAGACGCACTTTCAAGTAATCCAGTTACCGTTGAAGATGCGCTGTCATGTTCTGATGCTGAACAATGGAAAGCAGCCATGAATGATGAATTATCTTCGCTAAAATTAAATAATACTTGGATTTTAACTGAATTGCCACCTGGAAAGAAGCCAATAGGTTCGAAGTGGGTTTTTAAAACCAAAACGATTGCTGACAGTGACCTGAAACGTTACAAGGCAAGGTTAGTGGTAAAAGGTTTTTCCCAGCAAAAGGGCGTTGACTACGAAGAAACGTTTGCTCCCGTAGTTCGATATACGTCCATTCGTCTCTTGCTTGCCCTGGCAGCAAAATATGAACTGATCGTGCACCAGATGAATGCTGTTACTGCGTTTCTTAACGGCGAGCTCCAAGAGGAAATTTACATGGCCCAACCTAGTGGTTTCAATGATGGCTCTGGGCGTGTATGTAAACTGAAAAAGTCACTATATGGACTTAAACAGTCTAGCAGAGTGTGGAATGAAAAATTTAATGAAGTCCTTATTAGTCTCGGCTTGCTGCGCAGTGAGGTTGACCAGTGTATTTATTATTCTGTGCAAAATACACAATTGCTTTTTGTCGCAATTTATGTAGACGATGTGTTGCTATTTTCAAATGACATAGTTGTGGTCACTCGCATGAAGCAGCAGTTGGCAACTAAATTCAAAATGAAGGATATGGGAGAGGCGTCGTCTGTATTGGGCATTCGCATAACTCGAAACAAGGCGAATGGCTCAATAACCATTGACCAATCACAATACATCGCTGATGTTTTGCAACGCTTCAACATGCACGAATGCAATCCGATTGCTACACCTGTCGACGTCAATCAAAAATTGACTACAAAAATGAGTCCAACAAGCGATGATGAAATGCAAGATATGTCGGAAGTTCCCTATATGCAGGCTATAGGATGTTTACTTTTTGCTTCGCAAATTACACGTCCTGATATATGTTATGCAGTAAATATGCTTAGTCGTTTCGGCACAAATCCAGGGAAAGCACATTGGGCCGCTGTGAAACGTGTAATGCGGTACCTAAAAGGAACCTTAAATAAAGGGCTTGTGTATCAGAAAAAGTCTGCTGATATAACTGGCTAATGCGTCGCAGACTGGGCCGGCGACATCGACGATAGGCGTTCAACAACTGGCTATGTGTTTACTTTCCAGAGCGCAGCGGTTTCATGGTCTTCGAAGCGGCAACACACAGTTGCGCTTTCATCCACAGAAGCCGGACTCATGTCGGTTGTCGCAGCGATTCAAGAGTCTGTGTGGCTCAAGCGATTAGAATGCGAACTTGTTCCGAATGCATCGAACGAAATGATACTCAATTGTGACAATAAGAGCGCGATCCATATAGCAACAAACAACTCGTATTCAGCACGAACCAAACATGTGGATATTAAGGCCAAATTCATCCGTGAAAAAATTCAGTCAAAACAAATAAAACTCAACTACCTCGCCACCGATCAAATGATTGCCGATGTTTTGACCAAAGGAGTAACTGCTACTAAACATACTTCATTCACGAATGCATTAGGATTAGTATAATGTTTTTTAATACAAATTTGATCTGCTACCTTTAGTATAATTTTTCTTTAATACAAATGTAATTACCTTGAATTTAATCTCGATAAAGTTTAATAGTTTTTCAGGGAAAGTGTTGAAAATGAATAACTATCAAACACTGATAATAATTAATATCTATCTAACATTGTTTTTTACGTCTTTTTTATATAATATAATAAATTAATAAATTGTTCTGTTCTGCAACTGTCGTTGAATTGGTTACAAGCGTTTGTATTATTCTTCCTACTGCGAATAGACTCTACAGCAGGTTTCAAAAGCGACTTGTATATTAAAAGTTTACAATCCAGACTGAGTGTTGAATTTCTACCAATCAGCCAATGTATCTGGGTTAATTTAAGCTTCATTTGTGTTAGCTTAGAGTCAATGTGGTGCTTCCATGTAAGCCGTCGGTCAAGGTGCATACCAAGGTATTTTACCTGTGATTGTTGAGGAACAACTTGATTGTTGATTCGAATAGGGGAACAAGTGTCTCTTCGTAGGGTAAATGTGCAATGAACACACTTTTGTTCATTTACTTTTATTCTCCATAAGTTCAACCACGGTTCCAACAGGTTAATATGTTGCTGGAGATAACGGGTAGCCTCGTGAGGGTTTTCATGCGCACTAAGGCAGGCTGTATCATCGGCAAATGTAGAAGTGAGGATATTACTGCTCAAAGGCTTTTGACTCATAGCCTGTTTAAATCAAATACAAAACTGGCCCCAGTATACTACCCTGTGGCACACCGGATGAGATAGTTTCAGGCACACTCATGAAGTCTTCTTCCACAACAGTGAACTTCCGGGCAAGAATATAACTTTACAAAAGATTTACAATGTTTATTGGTAAATATGTCTTCAGTTTTAAAATTAGGCCTTCATGCCATACTTTATCAAATGCCTGAGAAACATCAATAAAGAGGGAAGAACAATACTTCTTTTCTTCAAATGTTCTTCTTATGAAATGAACCATTCTATGAGTTTGTTCAATTGTACTATGCTGACTTCTAAAACCAAATTAATGGTCCGGTATGCATCCATTATCAGCTAGAATTGGGGACAATTTTGTCATGAGCAGTTTTTCGAAGAGCTTTGAAATTGTTGACAGCAAACTTATTGGCCTATATGACTCAGCCTTAGTAAGATCTTTGCCCGCCTTTGGAATCATTTTCATCATGGCAATTTTCCAGCTGTGTGGATAATACTCCAGTCGTAAAATTCTATTAAAAATAAATAACAGGATTCTAATAGCAATACGAGGCAACTGCATCAGCATCTTGTTACTAATTCCATCAATACCCGGGGCCTTCTTTGGATTGGTTTCAGCAATTAGTTTTTGTACATCAAGCATCTTAAACTTTATGGGTCGAGGGGGTAGAGCAACTACGCTCGGCAAATCAACAGCACCAGTACATGTTTTGGGGTAACTACGTATTTTAAATGCCCAGCAAATATGTTACCTTTTTCAGTATTGGTTCTTGTCCAACCTCCGGTAGAAGTGCGCAGCACCCCTGAAAAAGGTAACATATTTTGGTTTGGAATCAACGAGTGTTTTAAGTTTTTTAGCAGCGCGCCACAAGGAGTAATTAGATGCTGCTGTGACATCGAGACCTTCCAGATAGCTCTTAAGAGAAACAGATTTTTCAGATGCAAGCAAATCTTGGAGTCGTTTAGTGCATTCTTTAAGAGTGATTTTATGTTGGGATGATCTATGCTGTTGCCATTCCCTTCTAGCTCTTCTTTTTCACATACGAGACGTTCAATATCCGCAGAATAAATTATATTAAACCCAGTCTGCGGATGGGAGGTAGTGGCATGTTTAGCAGCCTGTTTAATATTTTCGGTAAGATTGGCAATGTTAAATTCAATATCATCGGGAGTTCTTAGTTTGATGTTTTCTGTACAATGACTACTGAGATATTTTTTGAACCCCAGCCAATTAACACGATTTATCACCTTCACATATGGGTGAGGTAAGTCACTTCTTAGTGGGCTACAAATTCTAACCATCGTTGGAGAGTGATCGGAGGAGAGATTTTGAGAAGCTTCAACATGAATTAAATCCCTAGAGATATTTTTCATGACGCCAAAATCTATAACATCTGGATTTTTTTGTATGTCAGTAGGCCAGTAAGTGGGCTCCCCGCTCGAAATGACGTCCGAGCCCATTTTCGAAATTGTGTTGAACAACGCTCGACCTCTAGGTGTAATAAGACGCGATCCCCAGAACGTATGTTTTGCATTGTAGTCGCCAGCTCCTACGAAACAAGGGCCAAGAGTTTTGTAAATATCCTCGTATTGATCCTAAGTGGGAGGGGAGTAAATTGATGATATCACGAGATTTGAAAAAAAAATTCGATGCAAATATTTGTTGCTTGTAGATGGTCTTCACAAATGTTCTCAAGAAAATAGTGCTTGAGTTTTGACTTTATGAGAACTGCTGATCCTCCGCATGCTCTTCCTCTCGGGTCCTTTGTATCATATAAGGTGTAGCCACTAATTTTAAAAAGGCTTCTCGAAGTCAAATGAGTCTCAGATACCAACAATATATCAATATTATTTACCGTGAGGAAGTGCTCAAGTTTATTTTTATGTTGGCGAATGCCGTTTGCGTTCCAGAAACATACTTTTAATGTGTTCATGGCTTGTTAACTAATGCTTGAAGCAGTGTGTTCTGCATTCGCAGCATTTCTTGCACCATGCTAGTCATATTTGTTGTAAAGTTGTTTATAGTTTGCACCAGATTATCAATAGTAGCTTCAAGGCGATTGAAATTAAAGCTTGCGTTTGCATTTGTTGTGTTATTTGGTGGTGACACTTTTTGCATGGGAACAGAGTTGATCTTCACAGCGTCAGCATACGATACTTGTGGAGTGATTGGTTGGGCCATTAGAGAATAAGTGGTGGAGTACGTATTTCCTGCTTTTGACTCATAGCCTGTTTAACGAAGGAGTATACAGGGCATCCTCTGTAGTTAGCAGTGTGATTACCTCAAAATTAATGCACTTTTTTTCCTTCCGGTCTTTCGACTTACTGCAAATAGTCGTATTGTGTAATTCACCGCACACAACACAAAAAGTAGGTAATTTACAATAAGTTTTTGTGTGGCCATATTCTTGACAATTATGGCACTGTACGGGTTCCGAACGTTTGTGTGGTTCTTCAACTGTGATTTTTCGGTATAAGAGATATTTTAAATTATAAATAGGATGTGTCTCATTTTTCTTCAATTTAATATTATTTGGCTACAACTCAACGCGAAATAAGGGTTGCGAGATCTTCTCCCTGTTTATTATGTTAGAGACATTTTTTACCTTAAATCCCTGGAGGGTGAGAGCATCTTTTATTTCCTCAGGAACAACATAAGAATCTATGCCCTTCAATACGATCTGTAGGCCTTTAGCACTCTTAAGCTGGAATGTGTAGAAACTTGTTTTATTCGTTAACCATATTGCGGAAATCTTTTTCCTCATATATTTGAATCTTTGTTTGTTTTTTTATTGGAACAATGTTAAATGCCTTTTCACCAATGACCGAAATTAATTTTTTAATAACGGTGTTTGAATTTATTTCCCTCAAAGAGATAGATGGTGGTTTTGAGGTTTTCTTCGAGGATACCTCGGGTTTGTCGGTGATATCTTGCAAAAATTTAAAACGGTTTTGACGGTTAGCTGAGTTGGCGCCGTTATCCCTGGATATCTTGGGAACCGATGAGATTCTAGATGAATTTGGGCTTCGCCCGCGCTTTACTGCTGTGATATATCTGTCCCTTCCGACAGGCACTTTAGGTTTCTGAATATTATTGTCTATAGTGATAACTGGGTTAAGTGATGAACCGCCCGGAGTGGATAATGGCGCTGATTTAAATAAAGAAGTACTAGGCAGCGGTAATGTTTTCGAATCACTACTTGGCATCGGAGTAAACGAAGTTGATCGCTCACGTAAAATTGGCTTTGCTGTTAGAAAAAGACTAGCATCAGATTTTTTATTTTTATTGTTTGCATTAAGAGCTTCAGAACTCACAGTAAAATAGGCATTTCTGCCGTTAGAACTCATTTAAAAATTTTTTGTTTTTGAGGTACTCATGCAGAGTATTCCTTAGTCACTTTGTTTGCGTTTTGAATTGTGTTTGGTGTCCCGTATTTTGCAAAGTGAATATTAAAAAAACGTTTATGATGGAATCTGATAAACAAGGTATGTACTTAATTCTAATATATATTAATTAAAAATTTTATGACTATTTAGTACTTTAGTGAATCTGAAACAACATGCAAGAAAATTTCATATTTTTTTGTGCCTCATTTTAATAAAAAAAAATAGTGTTTTTGAAAATGTTCCGCGCTACGTCGGGCTACAACTCTTTTTTATAATAAACTAGAGATATTCACCATATCATAATAGTCATAACATTTCTCCCATGTTTCTACCCGAAAAAAGAAACTGCTCCGTATTTCACGGGTATTTTTCTTTTTTTTGGCAATAATGTTGGTTATATTATACTCAGGCACATACTTTTATATTTTCTTCTATATGTGCAGAAGTGACATTAAATGTTGTTGAAGTACTCCGGAAAACGCTGTATGTGATTTTTAAAGAAAGTCCATCTAGATCTATTAATGATAAGTAGTCTTTTATGGAACATAAGCTCCGTGAAATAATGCAATGTCCTCAAAACGAATACCATATCTTAAGGCAAGATTTAAAACATTTTAATGGTGATCTGAATAAAAATGGATATCGTCTAGCTATAGTGAAGATATTTGAGAAAAATGACGATTGGCTTAATAAATCAATACCAGTACATAACTGGGTCATGAAGTCGACTGGACGGCCAAGGAAGCATTTTCAAGAATTAAGTCATCGCAGTAAATGACGAAATACAAAAGAACTACGCGAACAGGTACCTGTTGAGGAGCTTACCAAACAGCCAGTAGAAGCCAACCGTTCCTAAGTGAAACCATAGAAATCCTAGAACCCGAAGATCTCAACATATTACCTGCTGAAGATGTAACTGCTGGAATCAATCAATACTGATTAATATTATGTGTTTATAATTATTTTTTTTAATTCCCATAAAATAAAAATTTAACTAAATTAGCTCATGCTTGTTTGTTAATTTTCGAGAAAAAAATACGTTAAAATATTTTTGTCCTGTTTTTGAGACAGAAGATCAAATCGCGACAAGTGAATAGAGAACCTAACAACAACAACAAATATCTTTGTGATTTCGACTTCTTATATTTAAAATGCATACAGTTGTTATCGCTATGGTTCCGGGTTTATGTTATTAGTGTCCCTTTAAATCAAAAACAGGTTTTAGATTATATAATAGTTATAACTTATAACTTAAAATTACCAATAAACAAACAGGTAGAAAAAAGGTGCGTACGTTCATATTATTAACAGGCAGAAAATCGTACGACGCTATTTTTTTCCTTAAAATTTTGCATAGGAAATAATTTGTGATTGTTAAGATATTCCTTAAAAATTAAACAGAATCCATTTTTTTTTTTGGGAAAACGTACACTTACCCTGAGTCAACGTACAAAACGATACCCATTGCTTTTTATACATAAAATTAGCAAAGTAATACCAGAAATGAAATTTAAGCGCCCAAAAAACATATATAAACAAAACTCATTACGCCTTTTCAACCTTAAAGCCCTCCCCCTCTCCACTCTAAATCAGCCCTCCTTTACACGATTGGTAAAATAATGCCAGAAATGAGATTAGAGTACCTAAAAACATATAAAACGATATCCATTACATGTTTTGAACATTATTCCCCTCCACCCGCCCACTCTAGGCCAGCCCCCCTTGACTCAATCGGTATAATAATGCCAGAAACCAATTTGGCGCCCCCAAAAACCCCAGGATACTGAATTTCATACATCTAGAATCAAAAATAACGACGCTATTAATTTTGTTCCGTTTTGGAGCTCAAATGCTCCTCTGTGCGCCGATTAAAAGTTTTGGTCTTACTTTTGACTATGATTTAATAGGAATGCCACTTAAAAACGGACTATCTTTAAATCATTTTTCAACATTTAGCTATAGCACTGGCAAGCACAAACGCTTAACTGTGTGAACATCCTTCAGTATGTATTCACTTTTGTTTTCAATATCTGATATCGTAACAGAATTTAACGGACTCTTCTTCATCACGAGTGGTTTCGCCTGTCCATCTTAGCGTTAATGGCTCTTTTACACCTTCTAAATTGAGACTTTGAAACAAATCTTGCTCCATTAATGTTACCGAAAAATCTTCGTCCAGGAACGTAAATATCTCCAAAACTTTAGACTTGGATTGTAAGCGCACAGGTAGAAACCTGAAAAGTCGTTTTATATCCTCTTTTATATCTCGTGAGCATTAACGATATTTGAAAATTTGTTTAGGTCTTTACTAGAAGATTCCTTAGTGTTTTCGTTGTATCTCGCGTACTTATGCATAAGCTGTGGTGTTTTGCTGTAAAATTGTTTATAGCACAGACTTTGCTCATAAAACATTTTTGGCGGTGGCCATTTAGGCATGTACGACAAAGTTTTTTTCGTTTACTACATACTATTTTCTATCTAGAGGTGTATTTTGAAATTTCTCACAATTCTGAATTTTATGAGAATCACTATCGCAATAGGCACAGATCGGTTTTGTATTTTTTAATGTATTAGTTTCTCTTGTGTGTGTGTGGATAGACACATTATGTTTACTAGTGATTAGTCAAACTACTTCGCTGGTCGCGATGGCAATGTTGTAAATCCAATTGCTAAAAACTTTAATGATGGGAGTCTTATTATCCTTCGCATGCATTATCCAGCTTAATTTTTTATTGTTTTATAGCTTCTTTACCAACTCTTTTACTAGCATTGGATTGTTTAGGTGCTGTTCCATTGCAGAACATAGGTTTTTTTTTATCATGATGGCATATTTTATAAGATTCTCTAGCTTCTTTAGGTGACGGAAACCTGCATGCTTTCTCTATTAAGCTTTCGATAATATACTCGGGCTTGCTGTAGCACATTTCAAGTGTTTGCAAAATTTCATTCACCATTAAAGACATAAGTAACTTGCTTTTTATCAAATCTCTCGCCTTCCCACGTAGATAAGCCTGCAAACGCATTAGATTTTCTGCATCTGAATACCCCGCTATTTCTGAGGATAGTCCTCAGGTTTGCCGTCGAATGGAAGGTATAACTTGCCTCGCGGCTAACTGTAACGACGTAGGTTGATTTGAAGAAAAGCTTAATGAAAAGTTTTTGCTGAGGTTCGTGTCACCTGTGTTTGTGACCAAATTTTATATTTCTTTTCTAAATACTGTTTCTGCATTTCTTTTTCTTCTACAAACACTGGAAGTTGTAAACCTCTTTGTTTTGCCAAGCTATCGTTTTCGGATGTTTGTGCAGAATTATTATACAAAGCATGTTGTGGTATAACCAGGGACGATGAATGAGCTCTTAAATGATAGTTGGACCAGGTTCACAATGTACCATCGTTTCTGTATCCGCAAGCGAGCACTTATTACAATTGTTTTCATGCATTAAGCTCTAAACACAGACGACAGCAGATTTCACAACTTCACGGCTTCAAATGCTGCCAACTTTAAATGCTATTCTAAAGTCAGCTTCATAATTATTTTAAAGACAGGAACAACAACAATCAGCTAAAAATGAACAGTTGTGTATTTTAGCAATACAAATTTCAGGAATGCCGCATATATATTTTATTATTAAAAAAAAAAAGAAAAATAAAAACCAAATAATATACATAAGACCTTTACGCTGAAACAAATAGATCACATCAATTATCAAAAAGTAGTAAATTAGATTTTAATTATAGTTAATATTGATCTTACCTGAAGTGCAAATTTATTTTTAAATACTTACATCGTTAATATAGTATGTACATAGATATATTTTTTGTGTTACCTGGTAAAACCATTTTAGTTTAAAAAAAATAATTGAATTAAAAATCATTGCTTAATGAATGTATGTATACTTATATGTAGATATTTTTTGTTAAACCATTTTTTAGTTAAAGAAAAAACCAATGAAATAAACGTTTTATTTAAAAAATGAAAAGCTTAATGTGATTGTTTTATTTGAAAAAACGATTTATTCAAGAATTTTTTTTAAAGGTGTGTATATATGTACATTAGGTTGTCCCAAAAAAAATTTTTTTTGGGGATCAAGCATAATTTGAAAGCTTATGGGTTGAAGTATTTTTGAGATTTTTTTCGGATTTTTCGGAAAAGGTTTGGAGGTCGCTCAAGTCGAATGTTTCCCAAAAATCGGGTTTGACGGCCGTTTTTCTCAGTTTTCTTTATAACTTTGTCAAAAACCACAATTTTTCACTTTTGAGAACACAATTTAAAAGAAAAATCACCAAGCTTTATTTTTGTGTGCAAAAACCACAACCTTTTGAAATGCATTTGTTTATTTAGGCACCCTACATTACAATTTTTCGTAATTTTTCCATAAATTTTGTAAATAACGCTTTATAACTTTTAAAATTTCTATAAAAATGAAAAAAACTAAAAATGCAGTTTGAAAGATAAATTCATTCTAAATAATTTAGAGAAAAGTTTTTTGAATTTGCTTTTACCGTTCCTGAGTTATACCCGTTTGTAGCTTTGTACTCAGTTTATAATATTATTATAAACTGTTTCCCAGTTACTACTCATAACCAACACACAAATAAAAATCAAATCTTTTGTTTTGATTTATTTAAAAAAAAAAAACAATAAATTCAGAAAATCTGTTTCAGAAGCTGTAGCATTGATGTAAGTATTAACCAAAGCCACACCTCGTTCTGCTACATCATTTACCACTTGTAAATATTGAACTTTGAAATTTTCAAATTTCAAATTTTTTGGGACCCATAGTTGGCCGATAAATTACATAAAAAATTTGCTTTGTGTATATAAAAGTTTTCGTTTGCTTTGAATACTGAGAATTTCAACAAATCGCGAATTTATTTTCAAATATCTTACAAAACTGTTACTTTATTGTATCGGTAAGTCTTTCTTAATATTGGGTAGACCAAAAAATGTGTAATTTTATTTAAAAACAGATATGCATTTAGTGAAAACAAGAAGTGTGTGGCTTGTGGGAAAAACGATAGATGCCCTTCATCTCGGCCAATTGCCGACGAAAATGCAAATATTGCAAAGATTTTTTAAATTACATTTAATAGAAAAATATTCCATCCAAAAGAGCGCCAGAATAATAGCAAAAAATTTTAAAGATTTATGGAAAACAAATCAGGAGGTCTGTAACATTGCTCGTGAAATCGTAAAATTGCAGTCGAAGTGGGTAATTTTAAGTAAGGATAAATGTAGAAAAACCGAAATCGAGATAAAGAAACGAGGGAATTTCTTGGACGACATGAAGAGCTTATTCAAAAAAGAAGCTCAGCATTTCAGAAGATCTAAACGATCAAACAGAGTTCGCAAAACCAAATCGAAATTTTTGGAAAGAGAGGTTAACTGTAGTGTTTCTAGTGATGACTCGGATGATTCAATCTATGAACCAACCAAAAAATTGGTCCATACAGAAGTTCCTAATTCCTCAAAAATGCATCAGGTTTGTGCAAGTCTTGATAGAACCGGAATTAGTTGCCGTTAAGCTTCGCTTATAGTAAATTCCTGCTCACATTCTGCTCAAAACATCGCAAAATTTGCATGCTCAAAGAGTTCAATTTGGAGGGTACGTATAAAACAGCGACAGATTGTTGCAGATTCCATTAGAAAATCGTTTGAGGGCTCAAATTTCATAACCGTGCATTGGGATGGAAAAATAATGCCCGACTTAAAGAATAAAAAGAAAAAAACTGATCGTCTCTCTATCAGTGTAACCGGAAGTTCAGACCCCAAGCTTCTGGGAGTAGTACCACTTTTGTCGGGAAGGGGAAAAGATCAAGCCGATGCTGTGTTTAAAATGCTAGAAGCCTGGAATCTAACTCAGTATATCCAATTTATATCTGCAGATACAACTAGCTCCAATACTGGACGCCGAATCGGTGCATGCGCTTTACTTCGTCAAAAACTAAAAAAAGACCTCATATTTTTGGCATGCCGCCACCATATGTTGGAGCTTGTAGCTGGATCAGCTTTTAAGGCGCTGAATATTGAAGAACAGACTACATCACCACAAATAAAAATTTTTATCACACTTCAGCAAAGGTGGGAGTCTATTGACAAGTCCAAGTTTTCCGACTGTATAAATCACAAAATTGTTAAAAAAATTATCCCAGCACCAATACGCGAAGATTTGAGCAATTTTATTAAATACCAGCTTGAACAGATGCAACCAAGAGAAGACTATAAAGAATTGCTTCATCTGAGCCTAATCTTTTTGGGTGATACATCTAAGCCCTATGCAACGGTAAAAGCTCCAGGAGCTATTAATCGGGCTCGCTGGATGATGAAAATTATATATTCTTTAAAAATATGCATTTTTCGAAATCAGCTCCAATCTTACATAGACAAATTAAAAATTGATGCCTTGCTTGAATTTAGTTCATTTATTTTAAGAGTATATATTAAACATTGGTACCTCTGCCAATGCCCTCGATACGCTCCTCTCAATGATCTTAATCTATTAAAGCAGTTGGATAACTACAAAATTATTAATGAAGAAGTTGCATGCGCCACGTTAAAAACTTTTCTAGGTCATCAGTGGTACTTTACCCCAAAACTAGCTGCATTGGCTTTCTTTGATGAACGTATTGACAGCAAAACTTTGCATTTAATGGTAAAAAATCTACATACGCCATGTAGCGATAATGAAGTAGTAAACGCAATTTTAGTAGAAGACAACCTTAAAAACAAGGAAATTGAAGGATTCATTTCCAAAGCCAGTCTTACTTTTTTTCATGCTTGCAATATTTCAACTGATTTTTTAAAAACAGATCCAGAAAATTGGAAAGCCAACAAGTCATTTCAAGATTCAAAAAACAAAGTTAAAAATTTACAAGTGGTAAATGATGTGGCAGAACGAGGTGTGGCTTTGGCTAACACCTACATTAATGCCACAACCTCTGAAACAGATTTTCAGAATTTATTGCAGGGCATTGAACTACATCGTAGGAATCCCAATAAATGAATTTTGAATAAACCAAAACAAAAGATTTGATTAATATTATAAATTGAGTACAAAGCTACAAACGGGTATAACTCAGGAACGGTAAAAGCAAATTCAAAAAACTTTTCTCTAAATTATTTAGAATGAATTTATCTTTCAAACTGCATTTTCATTTTTTTTTAATTTTTATAGAAATTTTAAAAGTTATAAAGCGTTATTTACAAAATTTATGGAAAAATTACGAAAAATTGTAATGTAGGGTGCCTAAATAAACAAATGCATTTCAAAAGGTTGTGGTTTTTGCACACAAAAATAAAGCTTGTTGATTTTTCTTTTAAATTGTGTTCTCAAAAGTGAAAAATTGTGGTTTTTGACAAAGTTATGAAGAAAACTGAGAAAAACGGCCGTCAAACCCGATTTTTTGGAAACATTCGACTTGAGCGACCTCCAAACCTTTTCCGAAAAATCCGAAAAAAATCTCAAAAATACTTCAACCCATAAGCTTTCAAATTATGCTTGATCATCTATGAAAATCGCAAAAAAAATTTGTTTGGGACAGCCTAATGTACATATGTAGGTAACATAAGTGTACAATAATACATATGAATATACCAATATTATAGAGTATTATTTTGGAAAAAATCTTTTAAGGTATTTCGGAGTTCAAATGCTGTAGTGGATGAGCGGTTCGATGCTTTAGGTTGGTATGATGGCAAAGAATATTGTTCATCCCTCCACTGACCCTGGATTTCTCTGTTATCAATCGAGTGGTCAGCAAGCTCAATAGTCTGTCGTTTTGCAACATTAAAAAGTTATGAAGCACTATGGTGGCCAGCAATTTTATCTGCATTTTTTGGGCTCATATGTATTAGTGTGTGTAACACGCTCCACCTATTGGCTAATATGCCAAAAGCATTTTCAATATGAACTCGAGCTTTAGATAATATTGTGTTGAACTTATCTTTATCTGGAAGCAAGTTATTTCCAGGAAATGGACGCATTAAATTTTGTTTCAATGGAAATGCGTTATCGCCAACAAAATAATAAGGGAAATTTATCACTCTGGCTACCTAGAGCACCCACATCTACGTATGTGAAAACGTAATATGCATCACAAGCTGCCATTAACACTATGCTAAAAGTTTTTTTTTGTAATTATAATACAATGAACCGCTTTTGTTTGGACAAACTATGTTTTCCATCAATAGCTCCTAAGCAATTTGGCATACCAGTTTTTACATAAAACTTGTCCGATATTGTTTTAAACTCATGAACCGTTGGAGGTGACAAGTACACAGCATGCAGCTCATCCCAAATCGCATCACAGGTCTCACAAACGACTTTCCGAATAGTTGAAATCCCCATTTTATAAGCCCAGGCAAGAATTTGGATGTTAAAAGCCCTCTTCATCACGGGTTATATTTACTGGGCGAACCCACCATCTTCGGTTTCTTGTACTGTTCGACTTATGGGCATTATACACTTCAGTAGCAATTGTTGTAATGAAATGCACTAACTTTTATATATATATATATATATATATATATATATATATATATATATATATATATATATATATATATATATATATATATATATATATATACAGTTAAACCTCGATTATCCGGCTCTCGTGGGACCGGTACCAGCACGGATAATCGAAATACACGGTTAATAGAGGTTATATTAAAATATACAGAAATTAATTTATTTTATTTATTTTTATTCAAACATTCGATTTACATATGTATGTAACTAGAGATTCAAATATACCACATATTTTTATACAAAACATACAAATCGTCAAATATGTACATACATAGTTATGTATCATCAAAAACATTAAAATTATGATTTTTACTAATAATGCTTCGGTTGGTCAAACTACATGTCTATAAATAATTTGAATACTGACACTCGGAATCAATGTTCAATTTATCATGAAAAAAATTTACTTTTTCAGTAATTATCTGTCGTGAAATTTTGAAGAAATTTGCTGCCGCTCCCGTACAATGTATATATAGCTTGTCTTAAGGTTGACTTACCTAAAATTGGTGTTACCGTGAATCTTTCTTGCCGAAACCATTCGTTTAGTGCAAAATCTACTTTCGGATTTTCAGAATTTTTTATTGTATATCTATTTTTTAAACCGCCGATTGAATCACTTTTAGAACCATACAGCGACATTTGTTCTTTATTTTTCACCAAATCGCGTCTAGTTTGCTTACCAAAACCATAATTTTCAGACAGCAACTTAACAGATATATTTTTGTCGTAGTCATGAATCAAAGTAATTTTGTCTTTAATTGAAAGAACTTTTCATTGCTCTTTTTGGTCATTTACTATTTGAAGGAGCTATCATTCCACAACAGGTGTTAGCAGATCAAATTTCACTTACTAAATGAATAAAAACGAAAATATGTTCTTATGTGTGGGCATATGAACTTAAAAAGGGGAAACACCGGATTTAGATTTATAATAAAAAACCCATAAATGCTGCACGGATAATAGATGTAAAGCACGGTTAATAGAGGTATAAATCTAAAGCACGGATAATAGAGGTAAAGCACGGG
>OY813003.1:7129752-7174752 GCA_963681545.1 Germaria angustata | reverse complement strand
TCTACAGTGAGAACTTGTTCAGTAATAAAAGAAGCCGAAACTCCAATAGTAAATGCAAAATCTACACCATCAAGAGGACGATCCATACATTCAGTGAGTAACAAATGGCGCGGACGTAGCAAAAGCCGACCGCCGGCGGAAGGTATTCTGAAGTCATGCCCAGGGTGTGGTACATCACATGCAAGGACAGAGTGCTTTCACTACAAAAAGAAAACTAAATGTAATACTTGTTCAAAATCGGGACACATATCTTCAGTTTGTCAACAGAAAAAACTCCAAAAGAATAATCAGATAAACACTGTTAGCACCGAATCGTTCGAAAACGTCAGTGTTGTTGAGGAAGTACAGGCATCGGATATTGGAGGAAAGAAGATTGAAGTCAAACTCCAAATAAATGGTAAATTTATCGTTTTTCAAGTGGATACCGGGGCGTCATGTTCATTAGTTGGGAAAAAGGGTTATAGGGAAATCGGAGAGCCATGGTACGTCCCCACGGACAAGATCATAAAATCGTATGGTGGTTATAAGCTGCCTTTGAAGGGCACAACCATAGTGAAGGTGCGTTTCAACGACGTCGAGGAGCACCTACCACTGAAGATAGTGGACAGCGACGAAGCTTCAAATATTCTTGGTCTTGATTGGTTTAGTAAGCTGAAGTTCCATGTTGACATTCCCCAGAATTTCGAGTCTAATCGTTGTATCTTTTCTTTAACAGGTCAGGCATCTAACCACAATTTGATTGAATCGCTTTCCAACCTTACAAATGAGTATCCAACTATTTTTGAAAATTCGCTTGGATTATGTTCTACTTTCAAAGCCGAGATTGTACTCAAGTCAGATGCCAGGCCGAAATTCTGTAAGCCTTACAACTTACCATTTGCTCAGTATGATGAAGTGCGAGCTGAATTAAATCGACTCGTAAGTACTAATGTCTTGAAGCCAGTTAATACCAGTCAGTGGGCAGCGCCCATCGTAGTCGTACGTAAACCTAATGGCACATTACGCGTATGTGCTGATTTCAAAGTTGGTCTCAATCCGCAAATAGCAATCGATAGGTACCCAATTCCGCGAATCGAAGAACTGTTCCACAAGCTTAAGGGGGGCCAATTTTTTACGAAAATAGATCTTAGTGAAGCATACCTCCAAATTGAATTAGCCGAAAATTCAAAAAAATATATGGTCATTAATACACCTTTTGGGCTGTTTCAATTTCAAAGGTTGCCTTTTGGCATTGCCAGCGCCCATGGAATTTTCCAAAGGTTCATGGAGGAACTTGTAGCTGGGGTACCTAATTGCGCGGTATACCTCGATGATGTGATAGTTACAGGCCGGAACGATGAAAGTCATTTAGCAAATGTTCGCGAAATTTTAAGACGCTTAGAAAGTAACGGACTGAAATGTAGAAAGGAAAAAGGTATGTTTGCCAAGGAGCAAATTGAGTATGTAGGCCATATAATCGACGCAAAAGGAATCATGCTTTCTACTAAGCGGTTGGAAGCGATCAAATTGATGCCTAGACCAAAAAACGTACGCGAAGTAGAGGCTTTCATCGGAAAAATCAATTACTACAACAAGTTCATCCCCAATTTTTCTACGAAGGCTTCTCCACTAAATCTTCTAAGGCGTCAAGGCGTTAAGTTCGAGTGGGGTGACGAACAGGAAGCAGCCTTCCAAGTTTTAAGAAATGACATCATAGAAGCAGTTCAACTTGTACATTATGACGATAAATTGCCAATCATACTTGCGGCAGACGCTTCAAGTTATGGGATTGGGGCAGCAATATCTCATAGATACCCGGACGGGTCAGAAAAACCGACTTCTTTTGCATCCAAAACACTAAACAGCAGTCAAGTGAACTACTCTCAAAGAAGCCCTTTCCATTGTTTATGGAGTCATGCGTTTTCACGACTATCTATATGGACGTCACTTCGAACTGACAACAGACCATCAGTCATTGACAACCATCTTCCACCCACAAAAGAAACTACCTGTCATGACACTTCATAGATTACAAAGATGAGCCATCTTCCTGCAAGCATACAACTACTCTATTCGATACAGGAACACCACTCAACACGCGAACGCTGACGCACTCTCGCGACTGCCAATGGGAGAAGATACAGATTTTGATCGTAAAGAAAACGATATGCTTAATGTGAACGAAGTATACGAAACCACTCTTGACATATTCCTGATTAATACCAAGGTCATCGCCAAAGAGACAGAACAAGATAAAGATCTGCAGCTTGTTAAAGATATGATAAGGCACGGTTGGCCGGAGCGCTTGCCGAAATCACAAGGTAATTTGAAACACTACTTTGATCGACGGCTATCCTTGTCTTTACAGAGCGGAGTAATACTCTTGCACACAGAATATTCTAGGGTTGTCGTTCCGATAAATCCACAGCAACGTGTCCTTGCTATGCTCCACGAGGGCCACTGGGGAAAAAATCGTATGAAGCAGATGGCACGGCGGTATGTGTGGTATCCTAAGATTGATGAAGCCATTCAAAGTATGTGTGAAGTGTGCTCAATCTGTCAAGTAACCTCTAGCAACCCAAAAATCAATTCTCACCATGGCCAGTGTCCACGAAACCATGGGAAAGAATACACCTTGACTTCGCGGGACCATACTTCGGAAGCATGTGGCTCATCGTAGTAGACTCCTACTCTAAATATCCATACGCCGTAGAATTGTCTTCTGCAACCTCGAGTACAACAATAGCATCACTACAAGAAATATTTTCTATTGAAGGGTTACCACAAACCATCGTAAGTGACAATGGAACCCAGTTCACATCGGCGGAATTCAAAAAATTCTGCGAACTCAATGTCATCGAACATCTTACGAGCGCTCCTTTCCACCCTGCGTCGTACGGCTTAGCCGAAAGATTTGTAAGAACGTTCAAAGAGGCATTTAGAAAGGCAATGAAGGAGAACAGCAACAGAAAATTAGCTCTTTACAAGTACTTGCTGACTTATCGCTCCACCCCAAATCCTTTGTCGGGGAAGTCACCCGCCGAATTGTTGCATGGTCGACAGCCTCGTACCTTGTTATCAGCACTTATTCCTGAGACACATCAAAAAACACATTTCAATGCGAAATTCTCTGTAGGTCAAGAGGTCAAAGCCCGAAATTTCTCTGCAAAGGACCGATGGATTCGCGGTGTGATAATCCAAGTGTTAGGTCGGATGACATCGCCCAATGGGCGATATAAAGCGACATCAAAACCAAATTAGGAATGTGAAACCAACACCAAAACCAGATGCCGAACTAAGTAAGGACAACGCTGATTGGGATTTGGATTTAGAGAGTACAAAATGTTTGGATGACCACAGAAACCAAATTCCGAACTCAAAGGGCCGCAAAGCTCAACTCAACAGAACGTTCCACAGGATGCAGAAAGTGAAGTTAACAATCCCCGCACCGCACGCCGTTCTGAAAGAACTAGGAAGCAGATTGTTCGATTTCAGGTGCCAACAAAGGTAAAATAAGTCTGGGGGAATGTAAGAATTATTACAACGCTGTGTCACAGTCGCACTCAACCATTCCTTAAAAATACATAATTGTCATTGCATTCTTCTTTTTTCTACTTCCGTTTTTGTTCGTCACTTTTCTTGTAGCTACTCGTGTACCGATGCATTAACAAGTCTTTCGTTATAACCTTATAAAATGAATTTTGTTAATTTTGTTAGAAATATAAATTTCAATAAATAAGTATTTAAAATAAAATACATTCGAGTTCCAGTTAATTGTTTAAACGAAGCTATATCACCAACATGTATATATATATAGTATATATATATATATATATATATATATATATATATATATATATATATGGATATTATATATATGTATGTATATATATATATATATATATATATATATATATATATATATATATATATATATATATATATATATATATATATTGTTACGAAATTGGAGTGAATAGTCCTATTGTAATTGCTCTAGAATATACCGAATTGTTGCTATTCTTAATTATTGAATTATTGATTCTTATTACTGAGTTGTTTATTATTTGCTGAATTGTTATGTACTGAATTGTTTACTATTTCTTATTCATTACATTGTTGTTGTTAGTCTTATTTGCTTTTTGCTTACTCATTTTAAATGAACACATAACAGCTATACATACGTGCATACATAGTTACTTGTTTACTAGCAAAGCGACAACAAATAAGATCATGATTATTGCTGTTGTTGTTGTCTGTCGGCATTTAAATATTGGGTACGTGTATGTGTGTATGTGTGTATGGCTTGTGTTCACGTTTAATTTGAGTGTACGATAATGTAAACAACTTTAACAAACAAACATGATGATTATTCTAGAAATGATCATTAAGAGTATAAAAGCTGGCGCATCAACGTCAGCAGAGTCAGTCAGTCAATAAAGAGTTAGAGTTAAAGTTAAACTCAGTGAGAGTCAGTGTTGAGTAGACAGACAGTGTTGAGTCTGTGATTAGTGAGTTGTTAGACTTTACCGTGATCGTGTAAAGCGTATTAAGTGGTTACTATTGCTTTTGAGCATAGTACAGTAGTATTAAATTAAATAAAGTAGTAGCTGTTAAGTACTAAAAATCAAAGAAGCGTGCGTTTAATTTCATTGCAATAAAAGAATCCACGGAAAGCGTTTTTAAAAAGGTAAAAACGTAACAATTGGTGTCAGGTGTGGGGTTGCAAAATGAAGTTCGACGAGCTAAAGGAGGAACAGCTAAAGAAGGAGTTGACTAAACTGGGCCTGTCCACAGCTGGTAGTAAGGTAGAGCTGCAGAAGAGGCTATCGGAGGAGTTTGTTCGGCTTGGCCTGGACATCAAGACCCATGAGTTCGAAGAAAAAGGAGAACTGGAGATGGGTACACGTTCAGCTACAAGCAACATGGACGTAAACTCTATGTTTGCCGCGCTGTTGCAGAAACTGGAAGAAAACTCTAAGGAGATCAAAGAAAGCTTTAAGGCCAATAGAGAAATGATATTCCAGAAAATCGAAGAAAACTCTAAGAAAATGGAAGAAAGGATGATGCAGAAAATCGAAGAAAACTCTAAGGAGATCAAAGAAAGTTCTAAGGCCAATAACGAAATGATATTCCAGAAAATGGAAGAAAGGATGATGCAGAAAATCGAAGAAAACTCTAAGATGCTGGAAGCAACAAACAAAAGGCTGGAGGATATCTATGAGTCCGTGAATGTGAGGATTAACATCACTAAAGATAAATCGACTGACATGGTGAGAGAAGTTTCTAGCGTCAATGTGCCAGAAGAAGATGTTCATGAGGAGCCTGATATGCTGGAGAATGGTGTAGATCAGAAGCTACAATCGCAGGAGGAGAAATGCACTGAGTTAATCCTGGCATTAAAAGACTCTGATGCACAAGTCCTGGAAACTGTGGACGCTACAGCAAGGAACCAAGATGAGGACATTATGGCGGCTATGCAACGTAAGTCTGGTGGAGAGCATAAGGGGCAGATCCACAGAATGGAGCTAAAGCCGCAAAAGGCAAGGAAGACCATGGGGATGTCGACAAAGAATTGGAAGCCAAAGGCGACAGTACAGCGAACGGTGGTGGCAAGAATCGCGGCTCTGCATGGCAAGTATGGTGGAGAGCATAAGGGGCAGATCCACAGAATGGTGCTAAAGCCGCAAAAGCCGAGGAAGATTACGAGAATGCAGGCAAAGAATTTGAAGCCAATGGTGGCAGTACAGCGAACGGTGTTGGCAAGAATCGCGGCCCTGCAGCGTAAGTGTGGTGGAGAGCATAAAGGGCAGATCCACAGAATGGAGCTGAAGCCGCAAAAGCCAAGGAAGATTATGAGGATGCTGTCAAAGAATTTGAAGCCAATGGCTGCAGTACAGCAAACGTTAGTAGCCAGAATGGACGAAAGGCTGGGAAAAAGAAGGCGAAAAAGATCAAGAAACCTGATTCCAAGGAAGAGGAAGAGAAAGAAAATGAAAGCCAGGTGCGATGGAGTTGCGGATTCTGATGGATTCCGCGAGGGACAAATGGTCCTACTGTTTAATCCACAGATTAAGAAAGGGCTGTCTCCCAAACCACGAACACAGTGGGATGGACCATGCACGCCTACAAAGAGATTGAATGATGTTGTGTATAGGATACAGAAGCACAACAGCCCCGCTCTACAATAAAGGTGGTACATTTGGAGCGACTCGCGAAATACGGAAGCGGTGGTTCTGTGCCTGTTCGGGACGAACAGGCTTAAGCGGGCGGCAGTGTTACGAAATTGGAGTGAATAGTCCTATTGTAATTGCTCTAGAATATACCGAATTGTTGCTATTCTTAATTATTGAATTATTGATTCTTATTACTGAGTTGTTTATTATTTGCTGAATTGTTATGTACTGAATTGTTTACTATTTCTTATTCATTACATTGTTGTTGTTAGTCTTATTTGCTTTTTGCTTACTCATTTTAAATGAACACATAACAGCTATACATACGTGCATACATAGTTACTTGTTTACTAGCAAAGCGACAACAAATAAGATCATGATTATTGCTGTTGTTGTTGTCTGTCGGCATTTAAATATTGGGTACGTGTATGTGTGTATGTGTGTATGGCTTGTGTTCACGTTTAATTTGAGTGTACGATAATGTAAACAACTTTAACAAACAAACATGATGATTATTCTAGAAATGATCATTAAGAGTATAAAAGCTGGCGCATCAACGTCAGCAGAGTCAGTCAGTCAATAAAGAGTTAGAGTTAAAGTTAAACTCAGTGAGAGTCAGTGTTGAGTAGACAGACAGTGTTGAGTCTGTGATTAGTGAGTTGTTAGACTTTACCGTGATCGTGTAAAGCGTATTAAGTGGTTACTATTGCTTTTGAGCATAGTACAGTAGTATTAAATTAAATAAAGTAGTAGCTGTTAAGTACTAAAAATCAAAGAAGCGTGCGTTTAATTTCATTGCAATAAAAGAATCCACGGAAAGCGTTTTTAAAAAGGTAAAAACGTAACAATATATATATATATATATATATATATATATATATACTAGCTGAAATGAAAAATGCAGATATAATTTGATATCTGTCTCCGTCAGTACTATACATATATCTTCAGCTTTCTTGTTCTTAACAACTCATTTGCCTCGTCCCTCCGCTGACGAACCTAAAATAATAATAAAATCCGGCTTTAAACTGATGCTTCGTATGAAATTATTTTTTCATTTATTGAATTGTATTTCCCCTCATTGAAGCACTCTGTGATAAACGATATTTTTCGTTTTTTTTTGTCAGGTGCGAAAACGATCAATGCAGAAGGTTTTCCGACACGGGAACATGCGACATACCGTTGTCCGTGTGAAAAACAGTCATTTTCAAGATTTAGGCCACAAACACTCAATGATTGACCTTGTTATTTATTAATTGTCGTGGCGAATGCGAGACGAATTGGAAATTGTATTCGCTTAAACTCGAATGGCATATCGGTTGGGATCATTGGAATTCTCGGAATGAGAACTTCCTCACCTTTGAATTTTCCTTTTAGTAGTTTCGCGTGAATCACATTGCTCATGAGTTTTGTGACCGCTAAACGCGTTCCGTTGCATAATTTTGCTTGGTTGAGATTGCGAAGCATGATAACGACTGAACCAACCTTCAATTGTAAATTGTGCGGCGGCAAGCCGGGCACGAATTCAAGATTTAAGTTGGGTAGTTGGTTGCTTCGTCTTCGTTTGTTACACAGTCGATAGATTTGAACGAATGCAGTAACCCAACGATTTGATTTTGAATTATGAAGTTTAAGTGATCCACATCCTTGTTCTTTGCCGCTAAAATTGCTCTTTTACTCAACCAATCGTAGTTTTAGTGGTTAGCAATGATGTTCGGAAACACTTTGTTGATAAGCTCCTCTTTCGTTAAGATGAAATTGCAAAAATTTGACGGGAATAAAATCAATCCATTCGATGAATCGATAGGAACACGACCATTACCGATAGTTAGCAGTTGATTGGAGAACACTTCGGCAGATGGATCGTTTAGCAATGCAACTCGCATGTTTGTCGTCAGCTGAAGTTTCTTCACATAACGCCACAATGGTGATGATTTGAGGCAATCATTGATCTCATCGGCAGCGCTCGATCGCGGTATTACTGGTAGTATTTGCCGGAAATCGCCTGATAGTAAAATCAACGCACCCCCAAAACATATTGCGTCATTACGCAGATCTTTCATAGTGCGATTCAGAGCTTCTAACGCACGATTATGCGACATTATGCATTCGAACCAGATAAAAATTTTGCTTGCTACCAAAACTTTGGCCATTGCTGAATGTTTCGCTATGTTACATGTGGGTTCTTCAATCGCTTGAAGGTTTAATCGCAATTTTAATGCAGAATGAGCGGTTCAACAACCTTCCAGCAGCGTAGCTTCTATTCTGGAAGAAGCCACTGCTACAGCAATTTCCGATCTTGTACGAACTGTAGCCAAAATCAATGATATGAGGAATGTCTTGCCATTGCTACCAGGCGCATCAAGGAAAACCATGCCGCCATTTCCATCATCAATTGCCTTCATCACTGTAACGTATACTTCTTTTTGTTGGGGATTCAACAAAGGTACATTCATTGGAACAAATTGGCTTAATGCATTTGTGTCGTATTCATGCTCATGCTGCAATTCTCGTTCGAATGCGTCGTTTATTCCACGATCAGGCGATGTCATTCCTAACCTGACTAACAAACTGCAGCACATTAGGTAACACATGTCTTCTATCAAAACCAAAGCCTGGTTGTGCATCTCTTCATTCATCTCAAGGTGGGGATTCCCTGAATGGACACGAACTCGATGCAAAATGTCTTCTGACATGTCATCCTTGTACTTCTCCCAGATTTCACGTGGATTCGATGGAAAACATGTAGAAATAATGATTGAAAACAATGTGCGTATGTGACTTGGAGATGCGGAAACAGTTGCTTCAGCGATTGTCGTGTCCCAATGCGTATAGTTTTCTAGCAAATTAAGCTCCTGGCATACTGCACGAAATATTGGCAACACTACACCATTGACAGTTCGAAGAGATTCAAATGATGTCGGGCCACGAACATTCTTGAGTTACGTTCGTTTTAATGGGTTCTTGAGTTAAGATGGCGGTGTAAAATCGCTCTATACAAAATGTATGGGGAAATTAATTTTCTTCATAATTTTTTGTCGGAAAAATTTCCGGAATTTTCTTGGTTATTCTCCTTATTTGGGTGAAGACCTAACCGAATTGGTACTCATCATCGAAATCGGTCCAGGCGTTCTTGAGTTATAAGCGTAGTAACTAACATCACTTTCTTTTATATATATAGATATATATATATATATATATATATATATATATATATATATATATATATATATATATATATATATATATATATATATATATATATATACATATATATATATATACAGTCGAATACGCTTTAGCGCAACACGCTTTACTGAAAAAAAAATCGGATTACTGAAAGCGATACAAATCCCCGCACTGATTTTAAACGCAGTTAGTCTTATTCACTTCGCGTTAGCGAAACATCGCGTTACTGAAAATATCTTATTACTGAAAACCAAAAGCAAGCCCACAACTACGTTTTGTATGAAACTTACTTCGCTTTAGTAAAAAATAAATAATGACCAATTTATTTATATATTAGAAATCGATTGCATACAAATTTGAAAATTACTCAAAGTCAAACTCAAAGTTATTTTAAAAGCAATGCATGATTTTGATTATTAATTGTTATATTAAGTACATACATATTTAATGCATTGCATTCTGAGACTGAATTCTTATTATTTTATGTGAAACTGAATTATTTTAATTTATATTTTAAACTTTTATTTTTTGTACTTAATGTTGAAAATTCATTATTTGGGATATTCTCCCCAACTTATCGTTAAAAACAGAGCTTTTGCAAAATGCATACAAAAAATCAAAAGTTTGTTGTGGCTTTAGCTCTTCATATGCCGACATTTCATTGGTTGCTAAAACCAAATCGTCAGTGAAGTTTAAGCAGTTTGAAAACATTCAACCTCGAGGTTGAATGTTTTCAGAATAGTTGTTCGATGTGGGTGAATGGTTTCAAAACAAACTCTCAATTAGCTAAAATCGTTTCAAAACAAAAATTGTGTTCCGAAACAATGGGTGACTCCACCTTAACATTAACAAAAACAAAAAATCGTAATAGGTACAAACAGTATCAAACATTTATGGCCTATTTCTAATTTAAGAAAGAAAACTTAAGCGAACGAAAAGCTCTCGCTCGAATTCGAGACAATTCGGATTTCTCATTGGCACTCACTTTCTTTCGCACTCGCTTATCTTGCGTCTTTAAAAGTAGAAGCAATGCCATATCATAAATTTTGGTATTTCTGTTAAAAGTATAAAAAATGCTACGAAAATATTCTAAAGCGAATACAACTGAGTGTAAGTGTGATCAGCTGGTGCAGTGTCAATGAATAAAAAAGCGAGAAAATTTAAAAAAAATTGTAATTTTTTTTGTGTGTTTCTTGTTTTGATTTTGTAAAAGTGCTTAAATAGATAAAATTAAAATAATATACATATATAAAAAACTAAACTTTAAAGTGAAAAGAGCAAATCGCGTTCAAAAAGCCATATTTGTTTGATAAAGATGGATTTATCGGTGGCTGTTTACTTTTTAAATGAAATAGATAACGATGATCAAACTGTTCAAGTAAATCGCATAGAGTTAAGAGATAGGTTTAATGTTCTGGAGCTGCCTACCAACCAGTAAGTCCATACATACATACATATGATATCATGCAAATCAAATGACTGAAAAAATTATGTTAATAGATTTACTGCAAACTTTCGCGTTTCCAAAGACGTTTTTCTTTTTCTTTTGGAGAAACTTAAAAATCAAGAAGTTAAGTCTTTAAAAAGCACAAATATTCGCCAGAACTTTAAACTGCCAATGTTTTTACGTTTTCTAACCCCCTGGGAGCTATCAGCAAACAGTTGGCAATGAAATGTGTTCGTCAACATCCACTGCATTTAAATTGCTGCGGAGCTTTTTCCACTCCTCGTCTACCCGAAACTTATTGGCACCAAAGACTGGAGCACCCCTGGCTAACTCGGGATTTTCTTCCATAAACAGCACTAATGTCTTTAGTTGCTGCATTGTTGATTTTTTTAAACTAAAAAAGTTGTTAAAAACCTACATACATAGTATGTAAGCACAGACTATAGATTATAAAGATGTTGCACTGCCATACATTCATTGTGCTTTTGTGATTATAAAATTACAAAGAGAGCTTATTTTCAGGGAATTTCTTGTTCTCTTAGAACAATTGCTGAGTTATCTCAGCAATTCATTCTTACATACATACATATGTATATGCATGAGAGAGTGTGTTTTTTTTTAAATTTATTTATTTATTGAATCTTTCCTATGGAAATTTACAATAATTATTCAAATCTTATAATAAATCTTTACTTCAGTTAAATACTACCAATGTAGTAAATTAAATTGTGTTCAAATCTTATACTACTTTAAAATGTTTTAGGGGAGACGTCTCGCAAGGCTAAGGGTATCGATTCGTCTCAGTCTCTGGCGACCAGAGTGCTTACATACATATGTATGTAAGCACAGACTATAGATTATAAAGATGTTGCACTGCCATACATTCATTGTGCTTTTGTGATTATAAAATTACAAAGAGAGCTTATTTTCAGGGAATTTCTTGTTCTCTGAGAACAATTGCTGAGTTATCTCAGCAATTCATTCTTACATACATACATATGTATATGCATGAGAGAGTATGTTTTTTTTTTTTAATTTATTTATTTATTGAATCTTTCCTATGGAAATTTACAATAATTATTCAAATCTTATAATAAATCTTTACTTAAGTTAAATACTACCAATGTAGTAAATTAAATTGGGTTCAAATCTTATACTACTTTAAAATGTTTTAGGGGAGACGTCTCGCAAGGCTAAGGGTATCGATTCGTCTCAGTCTCTGGCGACCAGCAAACTGCAATAGATTCCGGGCATAGGAGTTAGGATGAGATGTTAATTTAGTTACATATTTGAGTGAGAAGTTGGTCACTTCTTCTTGGACGGTTGGGATATTTAAGCAGCGGAGGATATTCTCATTTCGTATATACCATGGAGCGCAGACGATAAGTCGTAGAGTCGAGAGAGTATGTGTGTGCTTCTACAAATAGATTTTACATATGTACATCCATACCTATGTATGTTTGTATAAACATTTAGAAATAAAAAAATAAAAGAATTCTTCTTTTCATACATATTATGTGCAAATAAGCTGAAGAAATACCATAGTTACCGAATTTTTAAATGTAGGGTAAGAATAAGTGTTTTATTGTTGTACAATTGTAACCATATCGATTCATACCGAACTCAAATTGCCTTACTAAATAAATAAATAATTTTAATAATTTTAATAAAATAAATAAATAAATAATTAAATAATTTTTGCCTTTTTAGCAATTAATCATGTTACAATATTTTTAAAAAAATTTCAAAGTAAAATTTTAACAATTTAGAGCTTAATGTGAGAACATAAAAAACAAAATAGAAACATTTAAAAAAAAAATTAAAAAAATAAAAATACTAATATTTTCTTTGGAAAATATTTCCACGAATATTTTTTATGGATGACTACTGATTTTGAGAGTACATATATTGATATTTATGAAATTGGTAAACGATCTACTCAACTAGACCTGCAAGCCTCACTGAATCGCTTTTTACGGAAAATGGTAACTTGATATTTTTTAATAGAGTATAAATATCCTGCTGTTAGGAATTTTCTTACTGATCATATTATATTTATGTTAATGTCTGTAGAAAAGGCTAATATTTGAGAACTTTTTTTAAATATATGTATGTATATCATTCTAGCTTCCAATAGCTAGTATGTCCAAAGTAATGAGCTATTTTCGAATGAAAATTGCAATTGATAAGTCCGACTTAAACGAACTTTTATTTTTGCCAGATGGACACTGCAAAAAGCGCTCGGTTCACGATTTTAATATCGCAATGGCTAAACGATTATCTTTCAAAATAACCCAGTTTAACACCTTATCAAATTGTGCAAACGACGGTCAATAGGTAAAATATTGATTGAGAAGATATTCGCAGATATATACGACGAAAATAAAGAATATTTCAACGAAGTTTTTTCAACGACTGTTTTACCTCCAACAACGTGCCAATAGAATTAACATGAAGTCGTTATTTTGTTGGTTACATAGCTCAGCGAATATCTCGCGTTAAACCTGCGCAGATTTTGTATTATCCTTCAGAAATTTTTGTTCATGCAAAAAATTACGAAACGGAATCATACTTTGGAAGTTTGTGCGCTACGTCCGACTTTTTTAAGTTTGCAAAATTCATATAAAAGTTTTCGAAAAAAATATTTTTAAATAACAAAGAAATTATATTGATATTGTTGAACAATGCGCAAAATGCACCAAAGATTAAATTTATTCCTTTTGGTTTGAGGAAAGTTACGTATATTATGAACACAGAATGGAGATGCTAAATTTACTGGTCCTTATATTATTATGAAACCATTCTTCATGGAAACATACAGGTATAAATCATCAAGCAGTGACAAATTTAAAATTTTAAACCATTAAATATATGTATATAAATAAAATTAGTTAAAAGTTAATAGTTATCAAACATAAGATTTTGTTTTATTACAAATTTGTTTCATACTTACATATATACAGGGTGTTTTTTTAGGGGTATAGAACTTCGAATTGAAATAAAACACAAGAAAATCTTTTTATTGTCCATCAATTTGGCTTTATTGGAAGGATAATTTTATGCCATTAACGTTTAAATATGATTTCGGGCATGTGGCCGCCGCGGCTGGCTCGAATAAAGCCAATTCTACAGGTCCAATTTTCAACCACTTTTTCGAGCATATGGGGCCGTATGTTGGCAATAACGTCACGAATGTTGGCTTCCAAGTCCCCTAATGTTTCTGGTTTGTTGGCGTAGACGAGCGACTTCACATATCCCCAAAGAAAATAATCCAATGGTGTCAAATCACACGATCTTGGTGGCCAATTGACAGGTCCATTCCGCGAAATTATGCGCTCATCGAATGTTTCCTTCAATAAATCGATTGTGACGTGCGCTGTGTGGCATGTAGCGCCGTCTTGTTGGAACCACAACTCATCCACATTCATGCCATCCAATTCGGGAACAAAATAGTCGGTTATCATGGCTCTATACCGGTCTCCATTAACGGTAACTGACTCTCCAGCATTATTTCGGAAGAAGTATGGCCCAATGACTCCACCAGCCCATAGAGCACACCAAACAGTCAGTTTTTGTGGATGTAATGGCGTCTCAAGGGTCTCATGTGGATTCTCTTCACTCCAAATGCGGCAATTTTGCTTGTTGACGTAGCCATTCAACCAAAAATGAGCCTCACCACTGAACAAAATTTTGCGATGAAAATTAGCATCGAGATCAATCTCATTTTCGGCCCATACACCAAAATCACGACGCATTGCATGGTCTCGCGGCTTTAATTCTTCCACAAGCTGGATCTTGTAAGGTCGCAAGCCAAGATCTTTGCGCAAAATCTTCCATAAAGTTGATGGACAAAGCTCCAATTGCTGTGCACGGTGGCGAATCGATTCATTCGGGTCCTCTTCAACACTTTGCTCTACAGCGGCAATTGTTTCTTCGGTGCGCACTGTTCGACGTCTCTGCGGATGCGTATTATCACATAGAGTAAACGGACGGAGCTTGCGGTAAACTTCGCGAACTGAACCATTATTTTCGAAATAAATTTGCACGATTTGCAAGCGTTGTTCTTTTGTCAACCTGTTCATGATGAAATGGCAAACCAAACTAAATATTAATCACTTGACAGCTGACAAAATGGCCGCCAGTTAAAAAAGTGATGCCAACTTAAAGTTCTATACC
Organism: Germaria angustata; assembly: GCA_963681545.1. Lineage (NCBI taxonomy): Eukaryota > Metazoa > Arthropoda > Insecta > Diptera > Tachinidae > Germaria > Germaria angustata. The sequence goes on along the minus strand of OY813003.1, from coordinate 7,159,785 downwards.
TCAATAAAAAACACCCAATACATACACATATTGTAAGCACACAATTGAATTTTCTAAAGTAATGTCATTCGGGTATGTTCCAGGTTTCGACTCGGATTGAAAACGAAAAATTTTTTGAATACCCATAATTTATAAAACGGTGTTTTGAATTCAGCATGTTTTTCCACATTCGAAGTTTATGTTCGAAAAAAAAATCTAAATGTCAACGGCCACAGTTACGCAAAAATCGACGGCGGTCGGCAAAAAAGTTGCAAAAAAAAATAACAAATTACAAAAGTAACACCCAATTTTCACGATGATTTTTTTACTTGTCTTTAAGACATGTCTTTTCTGTTTGTAGGCATATTAGGTAGAAAAGAAAGAGGGGTAGCAAAAGAAACGTGGTTTCTGTTTTCGTGATTTTTTTACAACAACAATGAAGAAAAATACATCTCTTCCTTTTAGCTGTCATTCGCAATTTTACTATTATATTTTATTTGCATTCGTCTGTTAAGGTGGTTATTTCTCTGTGTTCTTCTTTATTTTTCTTGTTTTAAAGCGACAAGTGCTTGTTTTTTGTTTTGTGTGTATATAAATAAAATAAATATAAATAAAAAGTTCAAATAAATATAAACCATGTGGAAAAACGAAATTGTGGAGCTTTTAATATCTAAATATCAGGAACACGAAAAATTGTATGATGTACGTAATCCTACATATATGGACCCTGTCAAGCGATCTAGCTCTTTGTTCACAATCTGCCAAGAGCTAATGATATATACTTTTTAAAGTTATATTTTAATAAAAGACGAAATTATTTCAATTAATGTACTTATAATAATTTAACTTGTTTTATTTTAATTTCAAAATAATAAACCAAAGTATTACATTCTATGAATAGGCACAATAAAATAATATATTTTTCATATACATATGTACCTACTCAAAAACCTTTAAATATTAATTTTTAAAGTGTTTTCAAATTGCCTGGTATACTTTCGGAACTGCACGACAAAGAAAGGTTTCACATAGTCTCGTCTGATAATTTGTGCTTTTGATGGACTCTCCAGTAGCGAGGTATTGGAGTGTAGCTGCCAGTTTCTCTGCTGGAGTTATCGCTTCTCTCAAGATGGTATCTTGTTTTACTATATCACCTTCGATTTTTGCGAGTATCAAATTAAATGTCTCTCGGCTTATTCTGATATAGTTTAGAAAAGACGACTTATCTCTCAAGAAGTCGTTCATAAGAAACGAAAATGTACCTCGCTCCACTAAGCATTTCCGCCATTGCTTCACCCACTCACTAGTTTTAGTCAACTAGTTTTACCTCCATTGCTTTCTTCGAGGTTTTTCTGTATAGCACCCAATTTTATTTTTTTTAAGAAAATTTACTTTTTTAAATACTTTACTTCTCAAGTTATTAAATTCCGTTTTTGGCGCCCAAATTATAGAAATAAAAGGAATTAAAGATAAAGTAAAAAAAAACAGCCCTGGCTGTCAAATAAGAGTTTTTTTTACAACAACAGTGAAGAAATAGACATGTTTTAAAAATCATCATGAAAATGTGACATGATTTTGGGAGCAACTTTAAAAGAAAATAAAAAAAGACATGTCTTAAAAAATCATCGTGAAAATTGGATGTAAAACAATTTACAGAGTATGAAAAAGATATTAAAATTTTTCATTTAATTTTCAACGCGAATAAAAACAAAATTAATATTCTTAAAGAAACATAGAATGAAAATAAAATTATTCAATACTCTCAAAAAAGACAACGAACGAAAATAAAATTATTTACTCTTGGTTGATCTGCTTGATTTGATATACAGTTACACCGTACAACTTTTGAACATGAAACGTGCTCTAGTTAATTTAAAATCACATCAACAAATACAAAGACCTTACAATCTGGCTTTGATTTTACAATTTTTTATTCTCTTTTCTTTTTCTAGTTGCGTTATTTATCAGCGCGGCTGTTTGCCGGCTATAGGCATATCGACTACGTTGTCTTGGCATCATATGTTGTTAAAACAAAGTATTGCCTGATTATTACATTGCGATTTTACAACTAAATGCAATCCTTTTATTATAATTATTGTTGAAATATATATATATATATATATATATATATATATATATATATATATATATATATATATAAATGAAATTAGTTTTAATTTCCTTCAAAAAAATCATTTTTTCTTTTTCAATAAGATCTAAATGCATATCAAACTTTAGTATGTAGGGCAACTTTTTGTTTTCGAACATAAACAAAATTGTTGTATTTTTTCATGTTTTTTTACACAAGTGAGATCTGCCAAAACCAAATTGAAATTTTTGGCAAAGTTGAAAAAAAATTTGTTTGCATTAATATTTCTGCGAAAAATTAAATTGTTTTGATGAAATTCAATAAAAACACTTCAAACTAAAAACCAAAATTGTATTTTTCTTAATAATGTTAAAGTACGATTCGTTTTACTTTCACCCACACCTAACTACTCTAATTGAAAACGAATAAAAACATGGGGATGTGAATTGCAGAACACCAAAAATGCTAAAGTAATCCACTTTCGAGTGAATTCGGATTCTAGAACATACCCGATAATTTTTATTTATTGGTATACATATGTATGTATATATGAAAATACTTTTACGAAAGCAAAACCAAAAGTGAGAGATTTTGACATATCATTCTCAGTGTTGACAACACGTTCTTAGCAGAGAAATCGGATTTTATATGGAAGCACTTACGTTTTCATTCAAGTTCTCGTTCGAGTCACCGTTCGCTTAGAACGTGCGTAGAGAAACCGAAATCAATGTTCTTTCTCATAGAAAGCGAATGAAAGTGTTCTTTCTTCAATCAGAAATAGGCCATTAGTTTTTCCTTTTAAATTTTGTATTCGCGTGTGTGTTCGCATTTTTTATAAATACAACAACGAATATTTGGCAGTAACTGTAGAATAAAAAAGTGATAACAGTGAATAATAAAATTTACCATAGCTGGTTATTTGCTAGAAGAGAAGTACATAAGTACGTATGTATTTCGCACTCTGAGGCAAGAAATATAATTGCGGTGAGTGCTTTCCAAGTTCGGCCATACAAACCAATATAATCACGAAAAGAGATAACGTCAATAGCCAGCGAGAAAATCCCAATGCAAAGCAGAAAGAAGTATTCAGGCCACAAGTAGGTATGGACAGGTATATAAAAAAGCAAGCTGAATACTCAGAACATATTGACTATTCTACAGAACGAAAGCGATGTACTTATTATGAGTCAGAAGTCAAGTGGAGAAAATTCCATCTTGATGATACCTATAAAACGTGCAAATTAGTATAAGACCAAAATACACGTTAACGATGAAAAGGCAAGAAAAATGTATTTTAGGTTAAAAATGTTACAAACATTAAAAACAGGGAGAAAGTCCCTCAGCCATTGTTTCGAATAGAACTCGAGCCAAATGATATAAAGCTAAAAAATAACGGAACTCACCAATTTATAACTTAAAATACCTGCTACACAAAAGAGTTACCGTATCCAATTCGACAACCGCCAGGAATACGGACATACCAAAACCTACCGTAAATTACTTGCTTTTTGCGTTATGTGTGGAGAGCCTCACGATACTACAAAGTGCGATAAGCCCGAAGATAACTCAAAAACTAAAAAAAAAATACAGCAACAAAATCTAATTCATCAATGATACAAAAATCTTCTACCAACCAAATTTTCGTATGTTAATATGTAAAATTCTAACAAGTCCACTGCGCAAAAGATACTACCAGAAAGTGGAACTCAAAGCTTTAACTTAGGGCGGATAGAAGCTCTAATAGAGGCTGTAATCCAGACAGTAAATGCATTTATCAACACTGTTGCAGGCTGTGTTAAGTAAGCAATGGATTTAAAAACAAGTTTCTGGAACGCAAACGGCATCCGCCAACACAAAAATTAAATATTTCATGTTGGATAAACAAATTGACGCAATACTAATCTCGGATACTCATCTACTCAACGTCTAGAAGCTGCTTTAAAATCAATGGGTATCTATCTATATATATAAAATAGGATGTGTGTATGTATGTATGTATGTATGTAACGTAATGGCTCCAAAACGGCTGGGCCGATTTTGACGAAATTTTCAGGGAACCTTCAGAATACTCGGGCGGGCGACAATGTGAAGTCCGATTTTTTATTTTAGGTCTGTGAGCGGAGGGGCGTGGCAAAATCCAATAATTCATAAAATGATAAGGGCTTGGCCGATTTCTGTAAAACTTTTTGTCAGTTGTTCGTATTTTCGAGGAGAAGGTTTTTATGGAAGAAAATTTAGGAAAATCCCTCCGGAAAAATCGGAAAACTGGAAAAATCGAAAATCGAGTTTTTGTATGAAATTTTGTTTGAAATTATTCCTTAATGGCTTTTCAAATGAAAAAATAGAAAGTTTGTCTGAAGGCTTAAAATTGGGGCGAGGCGAAGTTCGCCTGGTCCGCTAGTATTTTATATGACACAGAGGAAGAGCTTGTGGTAGCTCGTTATAACTTACAAAATCACGCCTTAAACTCTATTTATTAGATGACCTCTGTAAGGATTACAACAAATATTTGCATTCAAGACTACCATCAGGACTTGTTAATATCTTCAGTTTATTGTCCTTCAGATTTTATATTGGTTGAAGTCAATACAGCTCTTTTTATCAGTCACTAGGGCCACGTTTTCTGGCAGCTTGTGACTAAAATGCTTGGGATCATGATTATCCAACAGATAGACGGAAAATTCGTGATATTATTGATTTTGGAATAGTGACGTGCTTATAGCAATGATTAAAATAGAGGCTTGTTTAGACTTATCTTCAGACCACTCACCATATATGCAATTGTATCACCCACAACTAGTTTAGCAATGACAAACACGCGTATTAATAATTAATATCTCAGTGCCCATTGCGCGGAGACTATGCTGTTAAAAACGCCCGAGGATATACATAGATGACTCCATTAAAAAGTTTTATGGAAGCCTTTTCTAGCTGAAAAATTAATAGTAAAAAGAGAATGGCAACGTTGTTGATCACCTCAACTAAAAATAAGGATAATAAATGTACTCAAGAGCTTAAGAGACCTAATCGCTACAACAAACACACACGTGAATTTGACGCAACTCCACAAACAGATTATTCTATATGACGAGACCCCTGCGATGTCTGAATGGAAACTGAGCAAGGACTGACAGCGAAAAAAGAACTCCTTTCCTTGAACATTTAAGAAATATTTTCACGCCAAACCCATCTACAGATATAGTCCAGTTGCCACCAAGTGCTACTGTAGCCGATACTCCGTTACGATTTGATATTCTGGAAATCGAAAAATCTATTACTGGCCTAAATTTGAAGAAAGCCCCAGGTGTTGATAAAATTAGTAACAAAATTATCTTGGAATTGCCAGAAACAGCAATGACAATTATCCTTGTGGCTTTTTAATGCAATCTTGAGGTTTCAATACTATCCGGCTGAATGGAAGGTTTCGATGGTCACTATGATCACTAAGGCCGGAAAAGATCGCACATGTCTAACATGCCTAAATTGTTTGAGAAACTACTTGCGAACAGGCTGCTCCCAATGCTGAATAGCTCTGACTGTATTCCGGACCACCAATTTGGTCTCAGGAAAAAACATAGCATCATCCAACAAATACACAGAGTTGTAAATGTAGTAAGAACTGTGTTTGAAGAAACAACTATGGATCAGCTCTGTTTATTGTCTTTTCCAAGGCCTTTGATAAAGTTTGGTATGAAGGTTTAATAAATAAATTAAAGCGGAAGTTACTCGCAAATACTCACAACCTTATCGCGAGCTATTTAACTGGTCGTAAATTTATTGTTAGAGAAGGAACCTTTTTACGCACATTGCAGCCAATAGAAGCAGGAGTTCCTCAATGTGAAGTCAAATACCTCGGCATTCATCTTGAAAGTCACTTCACATGGAAAGCGCACATAGATGCTAAATTTACAGAAATCAAATTAAAGGCTGCTTAAATTAATTGGCTTATGGAAAGAAATTCAACACTAAGCCTAGATTGCAAACTTCTTCTATACAAAGCGATCCTAAAACCAATATGGTGCCATTTAACCCAGTTGCGGAGAACCACCTCACCACCTAATATACATAGAAAAAATTCAAAGACGCCAAAATAAAGCTCTGCGTTGAATTACAGTCCTTTTTATGTAAAAAATTCGCACATTCATCAAGATCTAGATGTTCCTTTGGGTTAAACAATGGTGTCAAAACACGTGACAACATATACATATAAAGAAACTATAGTATCATTCAAACCCCCTAGCCCACAATATTCTACAATACAGAGGCCACAATCGGCTGAGAAGAGGGACACCCTTGCTCTCAGCGAGAGTGTTTTTTGTGTAGATATTAGGCTTAGATAAACAATAATTTAGATTCAAGATTTTAATAATTATTGTTAGTTCAATTAAATTGAAGATTCAATTTCCATCCCATTTCCATAATCTATTGTTTTCCAACGTAGAAAAGTGGCCGACATATCTAAAACTAAGCCCAACGTGAACAACCAGTTGTCTATATTTCAGTACCATTTAAATATGAAGGCTTTAAAGTCTTTGATGAGGATAATTATTCGAGCACGCTTTCTACGTCCGTATGATCAGCCTGGAGTTCCAAGCTTAAATGGTGTATTTTGTTAGTAATCGGTTTTACAAAAATCAAATAAAAGGGCTGTTCTACCCATAATGCACGATGTTAATTGTTAGTCACACTTTAACGTTAAGTTTTTTGCCCAACTTAATTTGACATTTCTTTGTTTCAGTGTGTGACAAATTCAACCATGGAGAGGTACACAATTGAGCAGCGCATTAAGATATTTAAAACCTTTTACGAAAATGGACGTTCAAATCGAAATAAATTTCGTGCACTTTGTGATTTTTTTGATTCTGCAACCAGGCATACTTTCACTTCAGCGGATTCGTTAACAAGCAGAATTGCGCATTAGGTCAATGAGAATCTACGAATGATTGCTAAAAAGCTGATGCAAAGAGTGACTGTTTGGTGCGGCCAAGTAGCTACTGTGAATGATGTTGCCTATCCCGAGATGATAATAGATTTCTTATGGCCAAAAATTGAAGATATGGACCTAGACGATATGTGGTTCCAACAAGATAGTGCCACTTGCTAAGGAAACAATAGCTCTTTTGCTTGAGAAATTCAATGACCGTGTTATCTCACGTCGTGGGGATGTTAATTAGCTGCTACGATTATGGGATTTGCCACCATTGGGCTTTTTTCTTTGGGAATATTTAAAAGAAAAAGTGTACATAAAAAAGCTAAGAACAATTCAAGAGCTAAAGTATGATATAATTCCGCACATTAATGACATTGAAGCTCAATTATGTCTCAGAGTCGTTGAAAATACGGACCATCGGAAATACTAGCCGAAGCCGTGGCTAGTATTTGGCCGATATTTTTTTCACACATAATTGTCATAGATCACTCTATCATAACAAAAAACATTAAGATAATTCTCTGAAAACTTTTTGTTTTATTTACAACTAACATCGTGCGTTTTGATTAGACCACCCATTTTTTAATTTTTTTTTTGTCACATTACTCATTGCAAATGCTCTGAGCATTTTTATTTGCAACGATTAATAACGATAAATAATATTCAACCACCGTCCACTGTTCTAAAACTATTAATGGCAGGCCCATATGACAACCAACAAATTAATTCAATGAGAACAAAAAGTCAACAAATATTTCGCCCTCTTCGTTTAAATGTCACCCAAGAAATCGCACGTCACCAGGAAAACCATTTTTTGCATAATTACAAACGACACAAGATCCTGCCATCAGGCATCGGTCAGTTGACTCCTGTCAAAATTTTAACAAACTTCATCATTTATTTTGTGTTTGACAGCTATTGATAGTAGACTACCGCATGATTTGAGGAGGATATGGAAAAAAGTGAATTTCGTGTGATCATCAAGCACTACTTTTTGCGTAACTCAAACCAAGGCAAAGCTTAATAAATGCTATGGTAATTCCGCTAAGACTGATTTCACGCTATGGTGTTGGCCGATCAGAGTCCAAAAGTTCGAGAGATTGTTGAAGCTATAGGCATATAACATGGCTCGGTAGTTTCAACTTTGAATGATCATAGGCTCCTCGTGGCGATTCGCAGGTGTGTTTGGCATTGTTGAACCGCAATATGGAAAAGTTTTTGCGCCACTTTGTAATCGTGGGTCTACCAAACTGCACTAGAGACCAAACAACAGCCAAAATATTGTGTTTCTCGGGGTGAATCGACGCTAAAGAAGGCCAAGATGGGTTTGTCAGCCAATAGAGTTATGGCGACCTTTTTTTGGGATGCACGCATTGCCATCCAAAATGACTACCTTCAAAATAATAAAACAATAAATGGCGAATATTCTGCCATCTTTTTGGATCAATTTAATGAAGATTTGCAAGAAACGACTGCATTTGGCCAAGAAAAAAATACAATTGGTTTAGTTCTTTAAAATATTACAATTCGCAGTTAAAATAAATTATTATAATTCTATGGAAATATGAAAATAAAAACAACTGATTGTAATTTACTTATGCAACTAAAATAAAATATGAAAAAAAATAATTAGGAGAATGCTGGGACACATAATACGGGAAATAATGGGAGACATTTTAACAATTTGACGCCAACGATGAAATCATCTCAGTTAGACGAATTGTATTTTTGTAAGATATGTATAAAGAAATTGGTGTAACCTTGGACAAAGTGTATAGAGCTCAAAAGAGATCATGTTGGAAACTAAATCGATTTTTATCCAAAAGCCTGTGCTTCATTAAAAAATCTCGGACTTATTGGGCCACCCTCGTAGAATATTAAAAAAATTTTGTTTAGTAGCGTTAAAAAAAATTATTTGCTTATTATCATGCTATTTTTCCATTCGATTAGAACAAAAATTCGCTTCTTCTTCTTCTTTTAAAAGTCGCAAAGAAATACGCCACGTCACAAACCGTCGTCATGTTTGGCGAGAAATCGCAAACTTGCAGCCCTGCAAAAGGCTGAACTTCTATACATATGTATGTAAATATAAGATAACACCATAGTTAATAAATAAAACTAAAATAAAAAAAAAAAAACAATAAGAAGAGTACAATGACCCTCGAATACCATTTTTTTAAAAACCAAAGAATTACAATATAATTATTGCAAACTGTGCAAAAAAAAATATTTTTTATTAATAAGGTCAAAGAAATGCAATGTAATTATTGCCAATAATTGCAATAGTGCAATTGTTGCTAAAAAATAAAATTATTGTGAAATGCTAAACTTTGCTAAAAAATAAAAGTATTGGGAAATGTCAAAAAATAAAATTATTGTTAAACTTTGCTGAACATTAAAATTACGCCACCTTTTAAATTAGGTTAAACTTAAGAAATAAAATAAAGAAAAATTGTTAACTTAGTATCAGTTCTAATTTTTAAGTAATAAAAAACGGACATGGAAAAAATTAGTTTTTTTAAATCTTTAATAAGAAGAAAACGTAACAGGCGCCCGAGCAAAATATGTAATAAAAACTTTAAGATATCGGTATCGGTAGTGAGTATGCTGTTTACAAAAGCCCTCAAGTAGCGCAGTAAAAAGATGTAAAAAATGTACTCATCTAGCAAAATATGCAGTAAAAACTTTAAAATATCGGTATCGGTAGTGAGTGTCCTGTTTACAAAAGCCCCCAAGTAGCGCAGTAAACAGGTGTAAAAATTGTCCTCACCATAATTAAGAGAAACCAAATTAAGTAATAAACACAAATGTCCTTTCTGCAAAAAGCCCTCAAGAAGCGCAGCAGCAGGAGTTAAAAGTGTCTTCGCAAAACTGGCGAAAGCCCTAACAACGCTCTTAACAGGGGAAGAAGGTAGAATTTCTTAAAAGAAATTAGCTTCAAAACTAATAACACTTAATGATGGCGCTGCCGAAGCTTTTGAGAAATTGAAGAATACCTTAGTCTCACAAGATATTGTACTCGCTTATCCAGATTATTCCAAAAACAACAAACCAATTGCATTCATATCTCGAACCCTAACTAAAACAGAAGAGCACTACGCAGCAAATGAAAAAGAGATGCTCGCAATAATATTGTCTCTAAACGCTCTTCGGAACTATTTATACGGCTCTGCAAAAGTCAAAATGTTTACCGACCACCAACCCCCCATCAATGCACTCAGCAGCAAAAACTATAATAATAAAATGAAACGCTGGAAGGTCATCCTTGAGGAATATAATTATGAGCTTCTGTACAAACCAGGGAGAATGAATGTAGTAGCAAACGCTTTATCAAGAATTCCAGCTGCAACTCAAATAAATTCTTTTTCAATAGCAACACACAGTGGCGACAGCTCTGGACAAAATATACTATTATCTGTCGATACACCAATTAATTGCTTTAAGAATCAAATAATTCTGTATACACATCCTACGTCCCAATATAGATTTGAAATCATCTTTCCTCATTATCACCGATACTACATATACGAACCAGAGTTTACTCACCAAACTTATAAACATTTTGAAAAAATTCCTATATCCCTCAATTATTAATGCAATGAAAACTTCAGAACAAACAATGGGAAAAATACAAGAAGTCTACCCACAACATTTTATTAAATACCGTATTCGGTTTACTTGACACCAGGTAAAAGACATTAGAAATGAGGAAGAGCAAAATAAGATAATTATAGACACACACAACAGAGCACACCGTAACAACAAGGAAAATAGACAACAAATTCTTGAGGAATATTATTTTCCAGCTATGTCGAATAAAATAAAGAAAATAATTAAGCAATGCGTTGTATGTAAAGAAAATAAATATGATAAAACCTATGTTAAAAGAAACACCTATTCCAAAATATCCCGGAAAAATTATTCATATAGATATCTGTAAAACAGAAGGTAATTTAGTACTAACGGCGATTGATAAATTCTCTAAATATGCGCAAGCAAAAGCAATTAATTCCAAAGCCACAGAAGACATCAGACAACCACTTTGCGAAATAATATTTGCATTCGGAGTACCCAAGACGATAGTTATGGACAACGAAAAATCTTTTAACTCCTCCACAATTACTTTCATGATAAAAAATCAGCTAAATATAGAAATATGTATATACGGTTCCACCCTATTCAAGTAAAGTCAATGGACAAATAGAGAGATTTCATTCAACACTTTTTGAAATCATGCGATGCCCAAGAGTAGAAAATATTCATAATACCTTTAAAGAACTACTAGAAATTTCAGTCTACAAATATAATTGCTCAATACACAGCACAACTAGGAAAAAACCAATTGAGGTGTTTTTCGGTAGAAGAGTCACTACAGATCCCTCCCAACTCGAGAACGACAGATTAGTAAACATAGGAAAACCAAAACAAAAGCAAGGAATTGATTTAGATTACCACAATAAACATAGATGTGAAACAAAGACTTACGAACCAGGCGAAACTATTTTTGCCAAAATAAACACAAGACTACGAACCAAATTAACCCCTAGATATAAGAAAGAAATTGTTAAAGAAGATAAAGGAACATGTCTAACATGTGTACTGAATCTAATAGAATCATTCACAAGAACAATATTAGAAGCTAAACTATCTTAAAATTTATTTTCAGCTCCCTCCTCCTCCTCACGACTATCCTATCTCCATCCAATACCGAACTCTGAATCCTTAATTATACACTATCTCACCTCGTGACACTAACGAAGGGAATAGCAAGAATTCAGGACGGAACGTTCAAAACCATTCATATAATTAAACTAGAAGAATACGAAAATTTTATGAAAAATATTGAAGTATTCGTGAATAATAACTTAAATTCGGAAAATATGTTTATACCTTCATTAAAACATGAACTAATGCAAGTCACTGAAATGTTAGAATCGTTACACGTGAAAGAAGATTCAAGAATAAAAAGATCAATTAATATAATAGGTACGGCATGGAAATACATCGCCGGTTCGCCAGACCATGATGATTTCGAACTTCTAAAAAATAACATTAATGAATTAAATGAAAACAACAATAAGCTAGTGATAATAATGAAGGGTTAACTAAAAGAATCAACAAACTTACAGAATTTACAAATACAATAAATAAAATAATAAGAAGCCACGACTCGATTGGTAATGTTGCAATAATAAGCATTAGTTAAGGAAGAACTACAAAACATGGGCGTAGCTAGGTATGGGCCTAGAGGGCCGTGGCACCCACCTAATTCTATAACAATTTTTTTTACATGCATACAATATAAAATTATTATAAAATGCACAGGGTATTGTGGAAGGATTGCTTTTTCTATTCAAGAACACACAGCCAATTTGGGAATAGAGATGTCTGTTCCAAGGATAGCCTCTCGTCAAACGCACCGTTAAATCCCCCTTTTTCATCACCTGCTGAATACTGGAAGCGATCTATATACATTCCTTATATAGATTCTTTAATTTCATCACTGGACAGAAGATTTAATGAAGAGAATAGGCCAGCGTTTGCAATTCATTGCTTGTACCCGTCATACATGCTTTCTTTGAAGCTGGAAGAGCTTAAAGATGCCACAAAAACGCTTGAGCAGTTTTATGAGTTGGATGATTTGGAAGGAGAAATTGAGCTTTGGTATAATTCTTGGCAACAAAAAAAAAAATGGGTAAAAGCTGGCGAGTATTTTGAAAGACGCTGGATTATTTTATCCAAATATAAGGAAGGCGTTATTAATTTCATTGTCACAGCCGTGCACTACTGCAACTGTTGAGCGGTCATTTAGCACTTTAATGCATTAAACACATTCGAGACAGCAGGCTACCGACTACAACCTGTCAAAAATAGAATACATGTGTGTGTATGAAAATGATTATTTTCACAAATGCACGGCCACACGACTGCAGGTTGTTGTCCATGCTACTTTTGTGGTGTAGTCAAATTAAACTAATTTCTATTTTTGTTGGCTACAAAACAAAAACAGTGTTAACAATATAACAAAATATGTAAAGCAAATTACCGATTAGAAATATTTTTTATTGCAAAATAAAACAGAAAATTCCGAACTTTATATGTTATAATATATATGCATCAAGAATTTTTAGATAAATAAGTTTATTTGTTTCATATTTTCCCGGCGTTTCGTAAATTTTTTGTTCACTTTATCCAAGGAATCGTCTATTTTATTAAAATATTAAAAACATCAAGATTTTACTTTTTTATAATTTATAATTTTTTTAATGTTATATATCATATTGACTTTAGCCAAATATACCAACATTGTTGAAGATAAAAAAAATCACAGGCTAATAGCGCTTTTTAACATAAAAATTAATTAGTAAAATTTATCAAAGATGTAAGGAAAAGAAAACTATCCTGAACAAGAACTTTAAAAAATTAAAAGCGCAAAATATGCACCACTGTAATATACATAAATGAATTGTTGCAACAGCTGTTTACCATGTAGTTGTCTTTTTCAAAATAATTAAGTAGCTGACTACATGGCGACATTTGCAGCCATCGACATTTGTAGCCGGTGTTCGTGTAGCCTGCTGGTGTCTATGTGTTTATAGCATAAGGCGAGTAAAAACATGGTTGCGCTCCACAATGACTGAAGCTCGTTTAAACGGTAAAATAATATGCAATTTTACTTATTATCAAAAAATAAGTATATTGTATATTGCAGGACTATATATGCTAAGCGTCCACTGAAGATTGGTAACCGAGAAGAAGGACGATTTTTTTGAAAAAATTCTAGCAAAAATTTTCAGAAGATCCACGCAGATTACTCCTCAAATAGATCGAAATTGTAATAATCATAAAAAATCATAATAATAAAAAATAATAATTTTCGTGGCACCACCCTATTTCATATCCTGGCTACGCCCTTGCTACAAAATATTAATTATGCCATTCAATGGGCGAAAAACAATGTTATAAACTCTATTTTACTAAACAAAAAAGAAATAAAAATTGTTACGAAAACAATAAAAAATAAAACTTTCCTTTTGAAACAATCGAAGAAGCACTTGCTAACGTAAAAGTGTTACACAAAATCTCTACCTTATTATACATTATTCAAATTCCTCTTACATAAGAAGAAATTTATAATAAAATATTGCTAAAACCTATTAAGAAAAATAACAAAATCATTGATATAAACTTCAATAAAATTCTTAACAATGAAGAAAATATATTAACTATTAAGGAAGATTGGAACATTATTAACACTATTACAATTTAATAAATATTGTTAATAAATATTGTTAACTCTACCTGTATTCCATTCCTCTTAAATGATTCTCAGTCACATTGTAACATTTGCGACGCTTTTCATACCCCAGAGGTAGAAGAATTAGAATCAGGCGTAATTCTACTAAATGATTTCCACGGATTGATAACTAACCAATCAGTAAACGGTACATACTTAGTAACTTTTCACAACGAGTCCGTAAACATCAATAATAAAGTTAACAGAAATCTAGAAGCTCCAACATTACGTACTTCAGCACAAATAATATAGCAAACCCCTTTGGAAGGCGAATACATAAAAATTCTCTCACTGGAACAATTAAGTCAACTCCATATAAATAACAGTAATAAAATTGAACTCCTAGAAACTGAAGCAGTTATCGGTAACTCCTTGTTTGGTGTGATCATTATTATTTTCATGTTAACCTTATCTTCATTCAAACTTATATGCAAGCCGAAAGAAAAAAATATTTTTCAAAATACTCCAAACAGTAAAATTACTTCAGATATGAAAATCAAGATGACACTGTAGAAAATGTTCCAACTAACAAAAATCTTAACGAATCCTTTATTTTGATAACAAGTGCACCAAAACTCCCAAGATTATCCATTTCTCATGTTTGAGGACAAAAATTTTTAAGAGGGGAAGAGTTAATACCATAGTTAATAAATAAAATAAAATAAAAAACAATAAGAAGGGTACAATGACCCTCGATTACCATTTTTTAAAAACCAAAGAAATACAATGTAATTATTGCAAACTGTGCAAAAAAATATTTTTTATTAATAAGGTCAAAGAAATGCAATGTAATTATTGCCAATATTTGCAATAGTGCAATTGTTGCTAAAAAATAAAATTATAGTGAAATGCTGAACTTTGCTAAAAAATAAAATTATTGTGAAATGTCAAAAAATAAAATTATTGTTAAACTTTGATGAACATTAAAATCACGCCACCTTTTTAATTAGGTTAAACTTAAGAAATAAAATAAAGAAAAATTGTTAACTTAGTATCAGTTCTAATTTTTAAGTAATAAAAACGGACATGGAAAAAATTTTGTTTTTTTAAATCTTTAATAAGAAGAAAACGTAACTTACATAAGTATGTATTTTGTTTGATTTTTTCAAGAATACATACTATGTATGTAGTTACATATGTATGTATGTATACATATGTAACTACATACATACATACATACATATTTTTTGTTGTTTCTACTTTTACTTACTGGATGCGTTTATCAGAATAGCTGACATTATTACACACAGAACATCAAACGCTCTCGAGTTGCTAATATTTATTTCAGTTGATCACGGGAATTTTGTATCTTACCGGCGTTCGAGCGTTTTTAAAAAAAAGACACGTTTGATCAGTTTCAGCGGACAGAACAGTCTGTCTGTTATTTTATTTAATATTATTTAAGAACTTCCAAATGTATTACAATTTTGCTTACTTAGCTTAATTTTTATTTGTTGGCTAACATTTTCATTTATATATGTATGTAAGTGTGTGCTAATTAATAAAGTGTTATGATTTTTTGTTATTGTCAAATTTATGCTGAAATGTTGATTAATTACTTTGGGAATATTATGTGTTGCGAAATTTACAGGAAATGTGGAATTGGGTTACTGTCTGGCTTTATTAATTTGGTTTAAGAATTCTTCGAATTTGTCAGGTTCATTTGATTTCATATCAATGTAATTTCTTGTATATGTAACTTCTCCCCTCTTTAGATCAGAATTCTCCTGAATTCGTTTATTCAAATTTATTTTAATATATTTAAATTTTGTTCTCCAAATGGTAATTATTAATATTATTGAAAGTAGGAGAAAAATGTTACACCCGTATATGACTTTATTATGGATTTTTAAATTAGAAATATTTTTAAAATTTATTTTATTTTCTTCATCTATTTGTTCGAAAGTAAGTTTTTCTGTAAAATTCTTTATATCATCATATCGCAAGCTCATAATATTTCCATCGAATTTTTCAACTAAATTAGAATAGTAGTAATCATTAATTTGTATTGAACAATTGTTAAATTGAATTACATAATTTCCATTTAATATAGTATTATTATTATTACATGTATTGTTCACAAGTAAATTTACTGCGTTTTTAACCATAATTGTTTTTTCATCCAACGCTATAACTTCTAATTCTTTGTTTGTTATTAATTTACAATTCTTTGTTAATATACAATGAGTACTGGGTTTTAATTGTCTAAAATGTTTATTTTCTTCAAATTGCATAATTTTATCTATATACGTAAAAACTTCCTCTATTTTGGCTTCTATTTCTTTTTGATCTTTATTTGGTAACGGTACAATTTTTCTTATTTTTACTTGTATGAACAATTTTGGTATTTTAATGCTTAATATTAAATAAGTATTATTAAAAGTTGCTATTCCTAATTGCAAATATTTTAATTTATTAAAATCAATATTATATTTGTTAATTTCATGATTTGTTAAAATACTTGGGTGTGCTAACCCGTATTTGGCTGAGACTACATTATCTTGGATTTGTTCTATTTTACTTTTTATTAATTGAATATTTATCATTTGTTGTAAATACATATGTTGTTGGTATTCTTCGTCTACCATTTTATTTATATTGTTAAAACCTCTTTCAATTTCTTTCCTATCGATTGTTACAATATTTTTTATTTGTTCTATTGCTAAATTAAAATGATCGTTTATGTGTATTTGATCGTTTAATGTCTCGTCTGTCTGTAATAAGTGTTTTTGTATGGTCTGTCTATCGTCGTCGTCCATTGTGCCAAATGTCCATTTAGCTACTGTACCTATTGCATTTATAAGTCCTCTTTTTTGTCTTTTTTCTGTTGGTACTAACGTCATTAATTTATTTCTTGCTTCAAGCAATTCGGCTTGTAATATGTCCTTGTTACTGATCTTCGCTAGTATAATATTGTCTGTCAGTTCATTAATAATATTTTCTATTTGTTTAACATTAATTATATGTAATACTATGTCACTATCCTTAACTATTTCTTGGTCTCTTATTTGTAGGTCAATAAATCCTATTTGGTCCGTTAGTTCCTTTATAATCATTGTGCCTTCACTCTGTTTTATCCATGTCAACGTTACCAGTATCATGATTAGTATCTGAAAATTTTAATGGTTTTTTAATGTTGTTTAGGTGAATATTTTTCAATTTTCCTTTCCTAAACCTGGGTTGCTCTTTATGCCTAACCGCTTTATAGTTTTTTATAAATCCTTCTGATCTCTTTTCCTCATAATCCTCTCTACTTTTATTTAATTTTTCTATTACCTTCTTTTTATTTTCTTCCAGATTCTTTTTAACTTTTTCTTCATCTATTTTTCCTTGTTGTATATCATTTGGTGTATATTTAGTGCTGGAGTGATAGCGTTCATTATAATTCCGCATAGCCCTTTGAATAAGTTGTTTTATTGGAATTTCTTTATTAGTTTTATACAAGATTCTAAATTTTTCAGCTAATGTATTGTGTAGTCTTTCGACATCTGCGTTTCCTGTGTGACTGTTTGGCTTTGTTATGTGCAATTGAATTCCCTCTTGGTTTAGAAATTCTTTAATTTGAATTGAATTGAATTCGCCGTCTGCCACAATTTTTTCTGGTTTACCTACTTTTGAAAAATGATCCTCCAATTGTTCTATAATGGTAATGGGATTTCTATCTGTTAAATGATAGGCTGCCCCGAATTTTGAGAATTTATCAATTACTGTTAAAAACCGGAAATTTTTCATTACATACGTGTCTATATGTACAATTTGATTTTTAGTTGTCGGCGTTTCTGTAAGTTTAAATTTTTGTTTTATCGGATTTCTATCATATATTACTTCTTGGCAAATCTCGCATTGGTTAATTACTATCTGAATTAATTCTAATAATTTTGGATAATAAATTTTATATTTGATTTGGTTATACGTTTCCTGTATGCCGGAGTATATACTTTCTCTAATGTGATAAAAAGAAATTTGCTTGACTGCTTCTATTTCGGTTTCTATGTCCTGAGCTCTTCTAGTACATTTAATGAATTTTATTTGCTTGTCATTGGAAAACATTTCGATTAGCTTTTCCTGTACTATATTGTAACTATGTTCTGATAATTCGGAAAATATACCTATTTTTCCTTTAGTAACATATCTTCTGAATATATTTCCCATTTCGCTAAAATCGGACTCGGCTACAAAAATAATTCTTTTTCCGTTTATTGTTTTCATTTCTTCTACTTTATTGTTGGTTAATATAATTTGTGTTTTATACTTGTTAACGATTTCCTCTTTAATATAAAAATGATCCAATAGATTTTCTTCGGCTGAGTGAATTGTTAATATAGATACATTATCTTCTTCCACATTATTTATTTTTACACTGTTTTCTTTATTTGAATTTTCTTGAATATTAGTTTTTTCCTCTTCTGTTTTTGTATCAGCATTTTCTAGTCTGCTTAAAAAATCCGCTACTCTATTCTCCTTTCCTTTTATGTAGTCTATTTCGGATGTTTCCAATGTACAAATCTCCAAGTTTTTATATGGATTTATCAAAAAGTTTGTTATTCTATCATTAATTGAAATGTATCCCTCATCTATATTTATCATGGTTTTGAAACAATTTAGTAAATCAATTCCTATTATAAAATTATACTGTCTTCCTTTTAATTCGGTTACTTTCCATCTAAATTTTGAATAATGTGGTATATTAAATTCATCAGGAGCATCTGTCAAGACTTCATATTTTATTACATCTTTCTTATTTATGGTATTGAAGAGAATTGGTTTTATCAATAAATTTTTCTGAAAATCATTTATGTTATTATCTATTAGGCTAATGCTCGCTCCTGTATCTATTAAGGCAGTATATATTTTTCCTTTTATTTTTATATTTATGATGGGTAAATAGTCAGAGGCGGTTTCTGAAAAAACGTATATCCATTATTTTGATCTGACTTTGTTGTTTGTTTTACATTTTCTAATGTTTGATTATAATTACTTTCTATATCTTTCTTATCCACTAATCTCTGCTGGTCTTGCCTAACTTGATTACAGTAACTTGGACTGCAATGTTGTTTAGGGTTTCCTACCTGTTGCGAGAATTCATGAACGTTATTTATTTGTATATTATCGATTTCCATAGGTTCTTCTTGCCCTTGCCTAGGTTGCGTTAAGCGATTTTGGCTAACGAAATGCCTAGGGTTTCCTGGCTGTGGAAACCTTTGGAAATTACCTGAATTATTCTGCACCCTGTATTGTCCAGAATTGTTTTGGAATCTATATCGTCCTGAACTATTTATTTGATTGTTCTTATAATTAGGTTTATAATTATTTTGATTATGGTTATTATTGTAATTATTATGGTTATAGTTATTAAAATTTGTTTGTCCGTTATAATTTAAGTTTCTATTTAAATTTGTGTTGTTAAATTTATGAACTTTAGATTTCCTATACTCTTCTCTAATACAACTGTCTTCAAAACGTCTACTTATCATTATTTTTAAAATATTGTTTAAATTTCCTTCGTTATAGATTTTGTCAAATAAAACTCCCTGAGTCATTTCTTTTATAGTATTTATTAACATACTGTCCATATTACTTAGGTCTATATAGTGGTCGTCTGTATAATATACTGTCAGTTCATCAGACTTATATTTAATGTCCTGTATTTCGATCATAAGTTCACTTACATTATTTACTTTAAGGTTAGCAATTTTCCTGTACAGCTGGTGTGGTTCCACGTCGGGTCGGTATCGTAACTTCAGAGTTTCTTTGATTAAGTGCCAGTTATCTGGTTCTGGGATGTTGATTATTACATTCTTCGCTGGTCCTTGTATAATCCTGTAGAAAATTGTTCGTACCGCTTCCTTCTTTAACTCGGTGTCGTTGATTGTGGATAATATATATTCTATGCTTTTAAAAAATGAATTTATTGTGATTTCTCCTGTACCGGTGAACGTGGGCAGACTGTTTATTGTTTTCATTATGCTCTCTCTGTTGTTTACTTCTACCTTATCTTTTAGTTCTAGGTATGCCTGCCTCATCGCTTCCAATTGTTGCTCTCTTCTAGCAAGCTCTTCGATCAGTTCCACAGGTGATACTTGAGGCTGTCCTTCCGTCATTCTTCCTTGATCAAATGCACGTTGTCTTCGTTGATTAATTTTGTACAATTGTTTAAGCAGCGTTTACTGCTTTTCGTGGTGATTCACTTTATTTATTTGTAGTGTCTACTTTTAACTATAAGTGTCCACTTCACGTTGGTGGTGTTAGCATAAATATTTTGTTGTTGTTGCTATTTAGCTTTCACTGCACACTAGTAGTTTTCACTTTGTTTCTTTGTAGTTTCTACTTTAAATTAAAATGTTCACTTCACTTTGGTGGTGTTGGCTTCAAAATTTTGTATTTAGCTTTCACTGCACCAAAACTTATTCTTACAAAAAAATTTTTTTTTCTTTTTTTTTTTATATCTGAACGCGGTTCGTATCACTGGATCCTTGAATTAATAAATTAGGATCCTACCGACTGCGCCAATTTTGTATCTTACCGGCGTTCGAGCGTTTTTAAAAAAAAGACACGTTTGATCAGTTTCAGCGGACAGAACAGTCTGTCTGTTATTTTATTTAATATTATTTAAGAACTTCCAAATGTATTACAATTTTGCTTACTTAGCTTAATTTTTATTTGTTGGCTAACATTTTCATTTATATATGTATGTAAGTGTGTGCTAATTAATAAAGTGTTATGATTTTTTGTTATTGTCAAATTTATGCTGAAATGTTGATTAATTACTTTGGGAATATTATGTGTTGCGAAATTTACAGGAAATGTGGAATTGGGTTACTGTCTGGCTTTATTAATTTGGTTTAAGAATTCTTCGAATTTGTCAGGTTCATTTGATTTCATATCAATGTAATTTCTTGTATATGTAACTTCTCCCCTCTTTAGATCAGAATTCTCCTGAATTCGTTTATTCAAATTTATTTTAATATATTTAAATTTTGTTCTCCAAATGGTAATTATTAATATTATTGAAAGTAGGAGAAAAATGTTACACCCGTATATGACTTTATTATGGATTTTTAAATTAGAAATATTTTTAAAATTTATTTTATTTTCTTCATCTATTTGTTCGAAAGTAAGTTTTTCTGTAAAATTCTTTATATCATCATATCGCAAGCTCATAATATTTCCATCGAATTTTTCAACTAAATTAGAATAGTAGTAATCATTAATTTGTATTGAACAATTGTTAAATTGAATTACATAATTTCCATTTAATATAGTATTATTATTATTACATGTATTGTTCACAAGTAAATTTACTGCGTTTTTAACCATAATTGTTTTTTCATCCAACGCTATAACTTCTAATTCTTTGTTTGTTATTAATTTACAATTCTTTGTTAATATACAATGAGTACTGGGTTTTAATTGTCTAAAATGTTTATTTTCTTCAAATTGCATAATTTTATCTATATACGTAAAAACTTCCTCTATTTTGGCTTCTATTTCTTTTTGATCTTTATTTGGTAACGGTACAATTTTTCTTATTTTTACTTGTATGAACAATTTTGGTATTTTAATGCTTAATATTAAATAAGTATTATTAAAAGTTGCTATTCCTAATTGCAAATATTTTAATTTATTAAAATCAATATTATATTTGTTAATTTCATGATTTGTTAAAATACTTGGGTGTGCTAACCCGTATTTGGCTGAGACTACATTATCTTGGATTTGTTCTATTTTACTTTTTATTAATTGAATATTTATCATTTGTTGTAAATACATATGTTGTTGGTATTCTTCGTCTACCATTTTATTTATATTGTTAAAACCTCTTTCAATTTCTTTCCTATCGATTGTTACAATATTTTTTATTTGTTCTATTGCTAAATTAAAATGATCGTTTATGTGTATTTGATCGTTTAATGTCTCGTCTGTCTGTAATAAGTGTTTTTGTATGGTCTGTCTATCGTCGTCGTCCATTGTGCCAAATGTCCATTTAGCTACTGTACCTATTGCATTTATAAGTCCTCTTTTTTGTCTTTTTTCTGTTGGTACTAACGTCATTAATTTATTTCTTGCTTCAAGCAATTCGGCTTGTAATATGTCCTTGTTACTGATCTTCGCTAGTATAATATTGTCTGTCAGTTCATTAATAATATTTTCTATTTGTTTAACATTAATTATATGTAATACTATGTCACTATCCTTAACTATTTCTTGGTCTCTTATTTGTAGGTCAATAAATCCTATTTGGTCCGTTAGTTCCTTTATAATCATTGTGCCTTCACTCTGTTTTATCCATGTCAACGTTACCAGTATCATGATTAGTATCTGAAAATTTTAATGGTTTTTTAATGTTGTTTAGGTGAATATTTTTCAATTTTCCTTTCCTAAACCTGGGTTGCTCTTTATGCCTAACCGCTTTATAGTTTTTTATAAATCCTTCTGATCTCTTTTCCTCATAATCCTCTCTACTTTTATTTAATTTTTCTATTACCTTCTTTTTATTTTCTTCCAGATTCTTTTTAACTTTTTCTTCATCTATTTTTCCTTGTTGTATATCATTTGGTGTATATTTAGTGCTGGAGTGATAGCGTTCATTATAATTCCGCATAGCCCTTTGAATAAGTTGTTTTATTGGAATTTCTTTATTAGTTTTATACAAGATTCTAAATTTTTCAGCTAATGTATTGTGTAGTCTTTCGACATCTGCGTTTCCTGTGTGACTGTTTGGCTTTGTTATGTGCAATTGAATTCCCTCTTGGTTTAGAAATTCTTTAATTTGAATTGAATTGAATTCGCCGTCTGCCACAATTTTTTCTGGTTTACCTACTTTTGAAAAATGATCCTCCAATTGTTCTATAATGGTAATGGGATTTCTATCTGTTAAATGATAGGCTGCCCCGAATTTTGAGAATTTATCAATTACTGTTAAAAACCGGAAATTTTTCATTACATACGTGTCTATATGTACAATTTGATTTTTAGTTGTCGGCGTTTCTGTAAGTTTAAATTTTTGTTTTATCGGATTTCTATCATATATTACTTCTTGGCAAATCTCGCATTGGTTAATTACTATCTGAATTAATTCTAATAATTTTGGATAATAAATTTTATATTTGATTTGGTTATACGTTTCCTGTATGCCGGAGTATATACTTTCTCTAATGTGATAAAAAGAAATTTGCTTGACTGCTTCTATTTCGGTTTCTATGTCCTGAGCTCTTCTAGTACATTTAATGAATTTTATTTGCTTGTCATTGGAAAACATTTCGATTAGCTTTTCCTGTACTATATTGTAACTATGTTCTGATAATTCGGAAAATATACCTATTTTTCCTTTAGTAACATATCTTCTGAATATATTTCCCATTTCGCTAAAATCGGACTCGGCTACAAAAATAATTCTTTTTCCGTTTATTGTTTTCATTTCTTCTACTTTATTGTTGGTTAAT
The DNA here is from genome assembly GCA_963681545.1 of Germaria angustata. NCBI lineage: Eukaryota > Metazoa > Arthropoda > Insecta > Diptera > Tachinidae > Germaria > Germaria angustata. The sequence goes on along the minus strand of OY813003.1, from coordinate 7,136,047 downwards.
ATAATTTGTGTTTTATACTTGTTAACGATTTCCTCTTTAATATAAAAATGATCCAATAGATTTTCTTCGGCTGAGTGAATTGTTAATATAGATACATTATCTTCTTCCACATTATTTATTTTTACACTGTTTTCTTTATTTGAATTTTCTTGAATATTAGTTTTTTCCTCTTCTGTTTTTGTATCAGCATTTTCTAGTCTGCTTAAAAAATCCGCTACTCTATTCTCCTTTCCTTTTATGTAGTCTATTTCGGATGTTTCCAATGTACAAATCTCCAAGTTTTTATATGGATTTATCAAAAAGTTTGTTATTCTATCATTAATTGAAATGTATCCCTCATCTATATTTATCATGGTTTTGAAACAATTTAGTAAATCAATTCCTATTATAAAATTATACTGTCTTCCTTTTAATTCGGTTACTTTCCATCTAAATTTTGAATAATGTGGTATATTAAATTCATCAGGAGCATCTGTCAAGACTTCATATTTTATTACATCTTTCTTATTTATGGTATTGAAGAGAATTGGTTTTATCAATAAATTTTTCTGAAAATCATTTATGTTATTATCTATTAGGCTAATGCTCGCTCCTGTATCTATTAAGGCAGTATATATTTTTCCTTTTATTTTTATATTTATGATGGGTAAATAGTCAGAGGCGGTTTCTGAAAAAACGTATATCCATTATTTTGATCTGACTTTGTTGTTTGTTTTACATTTTCTAATGTTTGATTATAATTACTTTCTATATCTTTCTTATCCACTAATCTCTGCTGGTCTTGCCTAACTTGATTACAGTAACTTGGACTGCAATGTTGTTTAGGGTTTCCTACCTGTTGCGAGAATTCATGAACGTTATTTATTTGTATATTATCGATTTCCATAGGTTCTTCTTGCCCTTGCCTAGGTTGCGTTAAGCGATTTTGGCTAACGAAATGCCTAGGGTTTCCTGGCTGTGGAAACCTTTGGAAATTACCTGAATTATTCTGCACCCTGTATTGTCCAGAATTGTTTTGGAATCTATATCGTCCTGAACTATTTATTTGATTGTTCTTATAATTAGGTTTATAATTATTTTGATTATGGTTATTATTGTAATTATTATGGTTATAGTTATTAAAATTTGTTTGTCCGTTATAATTTAAGTTTCTATTTAAATTTGTGTTGTTAAATTTATGAACTTTAGATTTCCTATACTCTTCTCTAATACAACTGTCTTCAAAACGTCTACTTATCATTATTTTTAAAATATTGTTTAAATTTCCTTCGTTATAGATTTTGTCAAATAAAACTCCCTGAGTCATTTCTTTTATAGTATTTATTAACATACTGTCCATATTACTTAGGTCTATATAGTGGTCGTCTGTATAATATACTGTCAGTTCATCAGACTTATATTTAATGTCCTGTATTTCGATCATAAGTTCACTTACATTATTTACTTTAAGGTTAGCAATTTTCCTGTACAGCTGGTGTGGTTCCACGTCGGGTCGGTATCGTAACTTCAGAGTTTCTTTGATTAAGTGCCAGTTATCTGGTTCTGGGATGTTGATTATTACATTCTTCGCTGGTCCTTGTATAATCCTGTAGAAAATTGTTCGTACCGCTTCCTTCTTTAACTCGGTGTCGTTGATTGTGGATAATATATATTCTATGCTTTTAAAAAATGAATTTATTGTGATTTCTCCTGTACCGGTGAACGTGGGCAGACTGTTTATTGTTTTCATTATGCTCTCTCTGTTGTTTACTTCTACCTTATCTTTTAGTTCTAGGTATGCCTGCCTCATCGCTTCCAATTGTTGCTCTCTTCTAGCAAGCTCTTCGATCAGTTCCACAGGTGATACTTGAGGCTGTCCTTCCGTCATTCTTCCTTGATCAAATGCACGTTGTCTTCGTTGATTAATTTTGTACAATTGTTTAAGCAGCGTTTACTGCTTTTCGTGGTGATTCACTTTATTTATTTGTAGTGTCTACTTTTAACTATAAGTGTCCACTTCACGTTGGTGGTGTTAGCATAAATATTTTGTTGTTGTTGCTATTTAGCTTTCACTGCACACTAGTAGTTTTCACTTTGTTTCTTTGTAGTTTCTACTTTAAATTAAAATGTTCACTTCACTTTGGTGGTGTTGGCTTCAAAATTTTGTATTTAGCTTTCACTGCACCAAAACTTATTCTTACAAAAAAATTTTTTTTTCTTTTTTTTTTTATATCTGAACGCGGTTCGTATCACTGGATCCTTGAATTAATAAATTAGGATCCTACCGACTGCGCCAATTTTGTATCTTACCGGCGTTCGAGCGTTTTTAAAAAAAAGACACGTTTGATCAGTTTCAGCGGACAGAACAGTCTGTCTGTTATTTTATTTAATATTATTTAAGAACTTCCAAATGTATTACAATTTTGCTTACTTAGCTTAATTTTTATTTGTTGGCTAACATTTTCATTTATATATGTATGTAAGTGTGTGCTAATTAATAAAGTGTTATGATTTTTTGTTATTGTCAAATTTATGCTGAAATGTTGATTAATTACTTTGGGAATATTATGTGTTGCGAAATTTACAGGAAATGTGGAATTGGGTTACTGTCTGGCTTTATTAATTTGCTTTAAGAATTCTTCGAATTTGTCAGGTTCATTTGATTTCATATCAATGTAATTTCTTGTATATGTAACTCGGGTGAGAGTTTTGTAGCAAAAAAATTCATTGTATATATGTACATACGTACATACATATGTACTTACTTACATACATAAGTAAATCTTTTGTGTGAGCATGTTTCGTTCACTGATGGGTGGTAACTTTTTTTGCTTTCGCCTGCATGGCTGCGTGCGGGTTATATGCGTGTGTGTGTGTGTGCGCGTGTGGCCATAGGGCTGCAGGGTATAAATGAATTCATAGAGTTTATTGTTGCTGTTTCTTAAATATTTGTATCTTCTTATATATGGATTATTAGGATTCTACCTAATAATTAAATAAATGTATGTATGTAAGTATATGTACATAAGTATGTACATACATATGTATGTATGTAAGTATGTATATTTGTAAATTTGTATGACTAATCAGTACAATTAATGGGTTTAATACTGAAAATAAGATGTATATATGTATGTAAATTACATTTACATATTTACATTCATGCAATATGTACGATACATACTTACATATGTACATATGTACTTACATATACAAATGTACATATGTAAGTATGTATACATACATATATAAATATGTATATCCTGTAAACATATGGGAGCCTAAGTTTTAATAATTGTAACTAAAAAGTATACTTATGCTTTGATACACCTAAATGCATTTTGGTAAATTTTAGAAAAACAAATACATATGTACATATTAGAGAGCTGCACAAAATATTCTAAAAGTTCTCTGTTCTATTGTACACTACTTCCAAACACAGTAATTCAGTGTAAGCATAAATAACAACACAAAAATAACAAAACATGAATCTGTCCAAAACAAACCAAACAGCATTTGAAAAGTTATTCTCTACAGTGCTTGTTAGTGCTTGTGTTTTCAGAACAACTAGAATATCCAAACAAATACCGACAATGAAGTAAAAATACGGTAAATCATAGCAGAAACACAAAGTACAATAGAACATTTCCTACTCAGGCTACTGAAAGAATTACTGAGATGGTAAAACAACACATTAAACCATACACACACATACACACAAGTATGTAGATGCGTGTTAAAAAATTTGTGTGCGCGCATGTTTTTCTTTTCGTTTGTATATTATTTCATTGTAACTAAAACCTCTTTAAAGCGTTTTCTTATTTACAACAGAACGCAAATGTTTCTTAATGTGTGAGTTTGTTTTGGTCTAGGTCTACTATCAAAACATTCAAGCATGTTTTGAATGTTCTACTTCAGTTTTAATGTTCTATAGAACCTTTGTTCTGTTCGGCTTTATTTTATTCCAACATTGTTCTACTTCGCTTTTGTTCTATTCTTCAATGTTTTTACTGTTAAGCAAAACACATATGTATGTATCTTCGGAAGTATATGTTTTGAAATGAGAGAGTAATAAGCACACACTATTTGAAATTTAAGGAAATTGCTTGTAAGACATTTTTCGTATGCTTGTGCTGCTCTCTAGTACATATGCACATACATACATTCATATGTATGTATGTAAACTGATATCGAAATTTTTAAAAAAAAATTTTAAATTGAAATGTCAATGAAAACACGGAATAAGACACTAAAAATCCAGATTTAAGTAATTGAAAACTACAGAGGCATGTACAGAAGTGAATTTTTACTCAATACACTGTATTACAAAAACAAGGCACATTTATTCCCCGTTTTACAGGTTTGTCGTATTACACGTTTTCAATCTTACACCGATTTGAGTATAAAAATAGTACAGAATGACTAATTTCAATTTCACTGGCATTTATTTCCATTTGGCTATAATTCTGGCAACACTTACGATGCATATGTACATATGTTAGTAAGTATGTATAACATATTATCAAAAATATAAACATAAGTGCCTTACCATAATAAAAAAATACAAAAAATTGGACGTCATCTTTTAATGTTGAAATCAAAGTTGTACTTATGTATGTATCTATAAAGTAGTTGATTTCAAAAGACGAAACGAAATTCATCATTGTTTGCATACACATGAGAAGTTTGAGCATTTAGTTAATTAATATAATTAGTCATAATCCATAAAAAATTAATTATTCGGTATGCACGGTGTTCTGCAAAACGGGGATTATTATTACCTGTAAACAGTTATTTCCAACTGCATAAAATGTGACAAATTTCATTTCAATTAGTTCTGGTGCGAATGTCGTGGCAAAGGATTAAAAAAAATAAACAAAATGTTTATATGTATTTTTGCCTATCGCTGCTCTAAAATATTTATTTCCTTAACTACATAAAACTTTTATATATAGACATATAATTTTTTAATGTAATTCGAAACAAAACATATTACCAAAACTGAGTAACATATAAAAATTGCTAAAATATGTTTTAATATATACATAAGTAAAAGTGGGTGAAAGTTGACAAACATTTTCTCAAAATTTTGTGCTCAAGATCAACACCCCTACTTTACCGTATAACGTATTCTACGTTAAAATTCTTCTGGAAGAACTTCACAAATGTTACTCGTCTCACAGTGTATTATATATTGTAATGTACATACGTATGTACATATTTACATACATATATGAAAACCATACTTATTACACTAAATTTTTATTTACACAATTTAATACTTTATTTATTATTTTTATCGCCTGGAGTCGGGCTAGAACTTGGACATTATGACATATACAACAGTCAAGTCGTTTAACACCCTAGACACGACAGAATTTAAAATAGCTAATTTATATGAAGAGTAGCATTAAAAATGGAGAGAGTTTGATGTAGGAATAATGAGATTTTAGCACATATCCAAATGACTTATTAGTTTGCATTTTAGCGGAAACTGATCATTTCAAAAACGTTCACTCGCAACAAAAGCTGCTGAAATTGTCAAGGTTATTTATTCTACAGTACAAAAGATCATCTAGCGCAGTCATGGTGAAACTTGATTGCACTATAAAGAATCACGAAAAACATGATTAGAACCACATTTTGAGGAACCTAAAAGATAATACAAGGTTTGCAGCTCCAAGGCTAAGATTGAGTTTCAAGCCGAACTTGAAAAATAATGCAGTATAAATTCTATGTAAAGTATCCTTAACCAATTTTTTCAATAAAAAGCCTTTCTCAGTTGAAATATCAGGGGCCGAAATAAGGGCATTCAAAATCGATCGAAATTTTAATACAATGCAAGAATTTTTTTCAAACTTCGATTGATATCAAATGCCATGATTTGCCCCCAGGCGTTACAGGCTTAAATTCGTTAGAAAGCATGTTTCCAAAGATACACATTTATCGTTTTGAGACTCCGTTATCTCTTTGCATAGATTGAGATTTTTCGCCACAAAAGACTACCACTTGGCTCAGGTGGTAGTCTTGTGTGGCGAAAAATAAATAGCGCAAGAAAGTTTGAAAGACGCAATAAAGCATATCAAAGGCAGTATGACACTTATGGAATCATTAGAGATATTAAGTGTCAGGCTGCTGGAATTTAAAAATGACTATTAAAAAGGTACTGCTTTCAAACTTAAGGATGATAACAATTTTGTGCCTCAAAAAGAAACTGTTTGAAGTCGAATGTATGGCACTAAGTAGATTCTTCAGGTAAGTATTACCCACATTGCTAGTTTTCTCCCGAGCATTGATACTTCCTTGAAAATAAAGC